>OX104044.1:26843522-27443522 GCA_944470415.2 Schistosoma rodhaini
GGTAGAACAGGTTGAATCGGAACGTGTGTCTGTGTTCGCTCCAGTCGAATTGGAGTCTGAGGCGCTTGTAGAGACTGCAGCACAACACGGAACGGAACGTTGGTTTGAGCGTGTCGGTGAGATGAGGCGGAATATGGTGAGTTGGTGAAGGCGTATTTGAGGTGAGACGAAGTCGAGTCGGCAGTCGAAGTGTTCGGTGAGACATTGGGCAAGTTGAAGCGGACGTAGAAAGTGAAGTGGTAGAACAGGTTGAATCGGAACGTGTGTCTGTGTTCGCTCCAGTCGAATTGGAGTCTGAGGCGCTTGTAGAGACTGCAGCACAACTCAATCGGGAACGCTTGTTAGAACATGTTTGTCATGTTAGTGTTGATAATTTTTCCAGTGATTCGTCGGGGAATATTATTTCCGCTAATTTTACTTCTCCTTCTGACGTCTTGATTTTGAATACTTCAACTTCGTTTACCATGTCAGATTCTTCTACTTCTTGCATTTGTTCTGATTCTTTAGATGTTTTTTCGAATATATCTTTTATTCATGGTGTTTTCCGTTGTCCGTCTGCTATTTCTCTCACTAGTTCTTACTCTGAATCTCCTGTTTCTCCTGCTTCTTCCTCTACTGTTACATTTTGTCATGGTTTTTCTTCTTCGCCTGTTGTTTCTTTCGTTCATTCCAATTTGTCGAACAATATTTCTTTTTCACCCTCTTCCTCGCGTTTCGTTCACGCTGGTGTTTCTGACTTTACTCGTATGCCTTTAGATTCTGTGTCTTTATTTGATTCAAATAATTCTGCGTTGGTATCTGAAGGCTTATTTCTTGGTCTCAGTCAATTTGTTTCCCGTTCAACGGAGTCTTTCTCCGAATTTCCTGGCTTTGTTATAGAAGACAGTGTTATTGCTGTTGATGCTCCCGACGGTTGTTTCACTACCTACTCTGGAGAAAATCTTGGAGAGTTCTCTGACTGTCAGAAGGCTGGGTTATCTTCTGTGCATGATGTTTCTACGGAATCTGTGCCTTTCTTTATACCTGAACCTTCAGTTCTTGCTGTCTCTGGATATGAATACAAATCATTAGATGAACTTGGATCAAGCAACAGGTTACCATCTATTGTTCAGGACACTGCAAATGTAGTTGGTTTAGATGATATTCAGGAAGTATCTGAGGAGGGCGTTATGGGTAAAGATTCTTTAATAACCGATGACCGAATTGTTTCGCAGACTTCTGGCTCACATTTAATTGACCATTTCGCTTTTCAACGTGATACTGAATATAGCATTTCGGACTATTCAAATAGCTTAATAAGTGATAGTTTTGCTGAAATGATTATTAAAGAACCAAACGACGATACTGAAATCTTGTATTCATCTAAGGAACAGGATGTACTAAGTTATCAGCTTGAGTCAGGTGTGTCATTAATAACCGAAACACCTACAAAGTCAGATGTTGTAGGTAAATCTCCTTCCTCAGGAAAAGCTGACTTGACTTATCTTGCAGCAGCATCAGGAGCAAGTGTAGCTATGGAATTTACAGAAGAGGAAGAGGAAGAAGAAGAATACTCCATAGTGTGTCCTGGTAGGATGAAAACAACTGAACATGGTGATTCTAGTCAATTAGTTCATTCAGCCCTTGATAGGTCTGCCAAAATGCTTACTCGTCTTCAAACCTATGGATTTCGAGGGAATTTGATGGGTACAAACTCGCTTGTTAATCTTAATTGGCATGCATCAGAAACAAAATTAACCACTCCACACAAAGAATTCTTTGAAAATGATGAGAGGACTATTTCGACAGCCCATCGAAATATACCTACATCAAACATACAGATGAATAAAGTCATAGAGCTTGATCGTGAAGAATTTGAGGACTTTGATGGTGATAGCCTTGAAGAATTCAATATGCCATTTGAAATTGGTAATACTTATAACACATCACGTGAAATAATTGCAGATGAAACTGAGTGTGGAAGCACTAGACCGTCCTCCATCCCTGAAATTGTTGCTAGGAATCAAGTCTTCAATTATGACAATCAGTTAAAATCTGATATACAGTGTCAGCCAGACTCTTTTACTAAAAAAGAAATATCTAGATGTCAACATTTAGATTTGGAACATGTAATCTCTTCTCAATCCAGTTCCACTAAAAAAGTTTCATCCAGCCCAGAAAATGAATTACAGACAAGTTCCACTGCAGATGAATCTAGTCTAAGCAGTCACTCGACAGTTGTGAATGTTGGAATAATGAACCAACCACCAGTTGTCCCTCAACTTATAAGGAGAAATCTGAAGGACGAAAAGCTATCGTCTCAGAGTTTATCATCTCAAGGACATGATTTTGGTGTAGATGCACCCGATAGTATTCAGCTACTGGAGTCAAGAACCACTCTAGCGTCTATTGAAAGCGATCTTGATCTTCTTGATGAGGAAATAAAGCTAAAAGATGATAATGTTATGTTGCCACCTGGTCAGAGTTTGGTTCACGTATCTAGTATCCCTAAAAGAAAGCAGTTAAATTTTATATCTAGCCTATTAGGATCAGAGCCTGTGATAGGAAGTACTGTATTACGAACATCTACAGATGTCAGTAACATTCCAGTATCACAACCCATCTATACTACTGAAGGACATATCAATACAACACAACGCTACTTTCATGAACCAATTGAGGGACATGTCAGTTTTCCACAAATTTCAAAGGGTTCTTGTGATAAGCAGTTAGAATTTCCTAATGATCGGGCTAAATCCTCTCCATCCAGTATTAATTTGGAAAAAAGAATAAAAACAAGTGATGAGAATGTCACCAGTAGCTCATTGTCCGAATTTGAACGACTAGAAAAAGAATTGGGTACTAGCAATCCTACTTCTCCTAGTAGTGGTCATAAAGGAAGCGGTGAAGATGTCAGCTCACACACGTCATCACTTTCTGAGTATCTACGTCATGAAAAAGAATGTGAAAGTTTCGATGAAAGTTTGGCATTACCATTTGACTCAAAACTTAAACTAAAATTCAACGATTTAATAGATATAAATGGTAAACCAAAAACAGCGATCACAGAAATGTTAACTTCGAATAACCTAACACCTCTTTATGGACAAATCTCAACGATTTACGAAGATGTGGCGGAACATCATATAAGTTCACTCTCACAGAGTATAGAATCTCCAACAACTTCACTTCATTCAGCCAAAGATGATGATCAAATATCATTTACATACGCAAGTCAAAAAGATGAAAATAAATCACAGACCGGTTGTTCGGATTCTGAACTTTTAATAATATGTTCGAAAATGCTCAGTGATCCTTTACAGGTCGAAAAATCTAAAGGAAGTTTAACTTCTAGTTCAGAAATAGAACCTTTGCTAGACAGGGTCGATGATCCAATGACAGGAGTAGAAGAAACTGATTCACTAATTTTTTCTTCGATCTATGACTCTTTAGTGCCTTCTGGCTATGAAAACAGTATATATAATGGAACACCGAACATGAATTTTGGAGTAAACGATAACTGGAGAGACCCCATGTCCCGCAGAATAGATTCATTAGATGAAAGCGAACATGAACAACCCAGTAAAGTTACTGACTCTCTGTGCTCCCCTTCATCGTCAGATATTTCAAACAGGAAAAGAGAAAACAAATTAAGTTCACTGGGAGAAAATGATCAAGGTATAACAGAATTTAATTCTGCCCATATAGATATCTTACATCAACAATACATTGGAACTATTGTGGAGGAACAGTCTTGTACAGTATTTCCAAATAAACCTTATTTTAATGAGAGAGACAGTCTTATTACTTATGGAAAACAGCCTCAATCAACGCATTCTGATGAAAAACAAGACTCAATTACATCCGTGTCAGGAGTTGTACAGTATGAACACCTTGATAAACCAGTACCTGGAAGTTGTATGACAGACTCATTAGATGACAGCGGTTCAGTTATAGAACAAATAAGTGCTAAAATATCTTCGACTGAGTGTTCAGTGTCCACTAAGATGATAACAACAAGAATACCTTCTTGTTCGTTCTCTACAGCACAAATCCCCCTATTAGCTACTGAATCTAAAGCACGTATGTACTCTGAAGTTATAAAAACACTTAAAAGTGACGTTTCTTCAACTGTGCCTACCACATCTGGAGAAATAACTCTTCCAATGAGTAGTAGTTCCTTACAAAGTTCATATCAAGATGGTGAAAAATGTGGTCGTATTTTAAAAATAGATTTGAATCCTGAGTCACCTTTATTTGATACTTCGGAAGATGAAATTTGTGTGGAAAAACCATCAGATGATCTTCAGCAACTGAACAGTCTAACAACCGATGACGTTTCAGCTGTAACTGGGGATCCAAAAACGAAAGAAACTCTAAAAATGGATAATGTACCGTCGGAAGAAGTTAGTGAGGCATGTAAACAAATTGAATCTATAGAGCTCAAAGAGTCGTTCATAGTTGAAACTTCCTCCGACTTAGATTATGAAATGATCAGTATCACTGAGAGAGAAAAGTCACCAAAAGCTCCCATGTCAGAAAAAACTGAAGAAGGGTAACAAACAAGAGTGAAATAGAAAGAAAATAACAATCTTAATTGTAGTTTGAATGGAATTATTTAGCTTTCTTCATATTATGCTAACATAAGCGTACCCACTTTATTAATTCTGTCTTTTTATGTCAGATTTACAAAGCATTTATTTTCCTACCTACTATTACTGTTATGGTTACTGTCCTTATTGTTATTTTTTTTGCATTTCCTTCCTTTAAATTCATTTATATTCAGACATAAGCATATTTAAAATTCCTAGTACTTATCTGTTTATCGACGCGTAAGATACATATTTCAAAACTTTTGTCTATGGAAATAAAGTAAAAGTAGAAAAAAGCATAAAATATTTCTGGTTTGTACATACACAGACACATGGATACGATAGTACGTACCCCAAGCATATTTTTACACATAAAATAGCCTTTTGTGATACATTGGAATTTGCTAAACTGAACTTCAATATTGGTCGACTACAGTGGATTGATAAATCTGGATATGATTGGTACCCATTCTTTAGAAGCAATTTTTCAACATACGAAAATCAAAGGTATTCATAATTTCTTTCGTTTTTTACCAATATTATTTTCCTTATGCTTTAGCTGCATTTGTAAGGCATGTTTGTGATTTTTGTCTCATCAGTTTCTCATTCGGTCTACAGCACAAACAATGAACAAAACTATATTTTATGTAATGTAGATAAGTTCGAAATATGCATGCGATACAAATCTAGTGTGAAGTACGTTTAGATTTAATACGCATGTTTTAATTAATGAATGGATTTACTAACCATTGACACCCATCTTTTCTCATATCACTCCTCAGCAGACTACTCAATGGAATCTGAAAGGAAACAATAGTAGTCAAACTGATTTTATTCATAACGTTATCACAAAATTAATAGTATAACTGAAGTTTTTATCTCAGAAGGGAAAGTATTTCACAACTGTATATCTAATGGTGAATTAGATCAATATCGAATTTATAATTAGTTTGAAGATTTATAGACTGATTATTTGGAACATAGTTTATATTATCAGAATTTTAATCTGCTTTTCTTCAGTTATGAGGATCTTGATATTCTAAGCACTAAATTTCATCCGGGATGCAAGACTGATAACTTGAGATAGAGCAAAAAGGCTTGACAACTAAGTCAGAATCCGTTGATCAGCACTTTGTGCCTGCAATCGGTTTATGTCACAGCTCACCTAACTATAAACTCCACAAGCAAGCAGTTGTTTGTATTCCTGAATCTGAACTTCTGCATTTCAAAGATTCCTGTTAAAAAAAAATATTAAAATGACTGAGATTTCGGTAACAAAAACTGTTTTCAGATTAGAATATTGGTTCACACGTCTAAATGTTCTTATGGTTGAATATAATTTTAACCATTGTACTAATCTACCAAAAATTGATTTGTCTGTATAAATCTTCCACACTGACCTTTTACAAGATGTAAATTAAACAAAATGTAAAAGCGTTTGTTATTTTCGAGATTCAGCATATGAGTGAACATAGTTTTCATCACATTTAACCTTCATGTTGTCACACAGGAGGTGGTTAGCTTTTTATTGATACTGCGAATGGATTTTCTTGATATGTCGAAACATTGAATAGGTTTACATCAACTCACTCTCCAAAATATAATGACCCTCTTTAAGCCTTGAACAGTTTACTATAGATTCATGAATATAAGGTCCGAAACCAAATCATCTCCTTGTCAATAATGTTCAGTCCTCACCATGTTTTGTTTGACAATGACGATCTCCAAAATACTTAAGAAAGAACCTGTATTTTGAAGAAGAGCATGAAAATGAGCTAACAGTTCCGGTCGAACCAAAATTACACTATTTATTCCACACCATATTAATTTCGAAAACTTAAATCTAAGTCGATTCTTGAAGTTATTAACTGGCCATAGACCTCAGAAGGTCTGCATCACTAACAGCATTTACGTAATAACACAATCACCTATAAAGCTGTTTTTTCTGCTGTTCCATTGTATCCGATTGTGCAATCACTTGGCGACTACGTGGCAAGTGATAGTCTTTTCATCCAAACGTTTAGACTTCCATGGCAAACCGTGATGAATAAATGTGTTTCTACTGTCTCACTACAGTGTGTGATAAGAAAAACCCTGGGCTAACGAATAAATAACTTTTGTGTTGATTTACTTAACTTTGTTTATGATCGGATTTTTATTACTTCATTTCAAATCCTGTCTGAGTGACGTAAAACCTATTGATGATGAATGCTGACTTGGCAAGATATTCTTGAGGAATCTTAGTAAGAATGTAAATTATTTTTACGTACAAAAAGTAGCTTTACTGGGAAACTGAACATTCTCTCTAACGAATGAGTGGATATTCTACTGAAATAAGAATTGCTTTTGGAAATGAGCCCTCTTTCTTGCCACTCGGTTAAAAACACAGAAAAGCTTCTTATCCTCATATTTTACATATTCATTTTAAGAATTTGACTGAACAAATATAAAAATAAATAATTGCTTTTTCAGGGGGCTCTTATGTGAAAAAATCTCGTGTAAATATTAAAAGTAAAGCCATTTGTTATGAAAGTGAATCTTAATATTACTTTCTTAGACAACTCGTTGTATTCTTAGAAGCTATTTTGCTTGACTCTCGAAATTTTTAGGAATGTCCATCTGAATATTACCAAAATACGAAGCGGATATAACGGAAGGTTTACAATATTTTTCCTCTCTACGTTAAGATTAATCACTTTATATTAGAACCAGGATTTGAGACCCAAAGTGGAGAACCAGATTAACACTAAAGAATACTTCATTCAATACAATCACAAACAGTCACACACAGTGAGTCCAGAGTAGAAATCAGTGATAAAAACGAAAATCACATATTTAATAGTCCGTAAGCTGTGGCTGTTTGTCCAGGCTCAATGACCAATCATACTTTACTTTCACTACCACACACCAGAAACGAGCATCCTCACACTTTCTAACTAGTTTAGTTCGGATCTAAGAGCCAATAAAAAGAACTTGTGTGATCTGATAAGAAAAAAATATTCCTAAGTTGGCTGGTCTTCGTTCAAAACCAAACAATCCTTCTATCCATGGAATTCCATCTAATACCGCCGTATCACACATAATCGAAGAGATAAATTTATTTGGGATGTAGGACGTTTACATGTAGCCTCGAATCTATAACTAAGCATTGTTTTGTTAAGTAATCGAATTTTTTATAGTTCTACTTTCTGTGTTATTTCCAGCATTTTGAATGATTACAGTTACACAATTCGCAGAAAATTACAGGATATTCAATGTCTCCGACTTCTACAAAAATTTGAAAAAGGTTCAAGAAAAACAGAAGCTTTACTATGCTACTTAATAGTAATATTATTATATAAAATTCTTAGACAGTAATGCATGTCTATACGTGTATTTTTTTAAAATGACTTTTATCGAATTCAACGGGAAAAAAACCGTTCGTACTATCTAACGCACAATCTCTTAGTCACTAAACAAGCTGGTCAAATCTCACTGAAGTCGTCAAAACTAGAGATCACAAAACATGTTTGCAAAAAAATATTTCTATATTATTCAACTGAAATCTGCTTCACCTCCGTTTGCATTACATGATGTTGATTATTCCTAAAATGTCAGTCCATGATGAGAGATTTATTTGTACTCAAAATTTAATCTAAAGAAAATAATCGCATCATTAAAATACCTCATTATTTGTTGAACCTTTGAGATTGTCTCATTCTAATACTCTGGATAAGCTTAGTTAAAAAGTAAGCAGATTTAACGAAAAATCATAAAGGTAGAAGAAAACTTAAACTGCACCCAACATCTTTACTAAACCATCTACTCCAACGTAATTTAACACACAACTAAACATGACGAAATGTGCATGCTTTATTTGAATTATCACATTTGCATTCATCTACTTCACTACCCGTTACTGCAAACACTCACAAAGATTGTGTTACTCTGTTTAATATGTTTCAGGTTTTCTTGTTTTCTCATCATTTCCTCATCTAATTTGTCCTTTTAATCACTTCATATTAGTATTTGTGTTCGAGTTTGAAATAATTTTAATCAGAAAACCCTATGAAAAACCATTTGTGCCATCAAAAATATGCTTACTCATTGTGTCATCTGTTCCGAAGTTCCTCTGAGGAATGTATCTTTTATACCTCTCATTCTCTCATGGAATACGAAAAACAGAAAGCCTCTTCATTTTCCTATTCATACGAAGTGAATTTTGTCTTGAATTCATTTTTATTTGCAATTTCAACTGTCCGCTTTTGGATGTTTTTTTCATTTCTGGTTTCAATTCACTTGTCTATTTTTATCTCCCCAACTATTTACGTAAAATGCTTTTTGTGTTTGCTTTTTAAAATTTGTTTACTTCCCTGATTTTTATTTTTTTTGAGGGTGAGATGAGAAAGAAGAAGAGGGGGGGTAGAAGTAAAAAGGAAGTTAATGAAGAAAATGATACACACAGATTATTTATATCCACTTCTATGTAAGATATAAATATTAAAGTAGATGTACTCTTTTTATTCACATTTCTGTCTAAACTCGTACTTTCTCTCTCTATCTCTCCCTCTCTCTTAAATTTTGCTCTGTTAGCTTGGAAAAAGATTCATACATAACCATACAGAATTTTTGAGATAAAAATATTATGATGAATGATCTTTTCATGAACAGTAGATGGGTTTCGGTTTTGTTAATACACATTTCCTATGAATGAAATATGGTGAGGTGGTCAACAGTAAGACTCTGTGTCTTTCAACATTATATTCTGTCAAATATGATAATTAATTTGCGTAAAAATATTACAGCATACTAAGCTAACACCTCTTGAATTTTAATGGTTTATTCAAATCATCGTGTAAGCAAAACCAAACGGAACTGAATCACTAAATGAAGTACAGTGATTAGAGTCACTTTGCAAATGTATGGAGCGAAACCTAAGAATCTCAATTCGTCTCCAAATCTCAGTTATGACTTTGAAACTATTCCAACCTAAAATAGAGTTTGATGATTGTAGAATTCTTTATTATGACTTGGTTTATTCACGTAAGTACAATAAATAACCGGATGACTTAACGGCAAAGGGCAAACCCTGACTCATTTGACACAATTACAGATTGACCGGGATAGGAACCTAGTTGATTGATCATTTCATGTACTTATCCTGGTGTCTTTGTTTAACAATATATTCAAGATCATCAGAGATTCAACTAGACGATGAAACTCGATATCATCCAGCCATAGAGAATAAAATAACTAAGTGAGAATCGTTTTATTAGCTCTATATTCTAATGATACACATCGTATTTATTTGATTACTGTTTAATTTTCATTTGATCGACTGTTTACCGATTATCAAGCTAAGTAACAGGTTAAAAACAAGAATAAATACAAACCGGGCTAATAATAATACACACTCATATTCTTCAAGGCAAATAGTAAGTTTAGAAAGTGTAATAAGAAGACAAAATTTATTAGAACTTCATCCCAGAAGTTCGTAGGAAAGCTATAAAACCTTATGATTCCTTTTCTACACGGATTTAGAACTCCAGACCCCCTAGCTATCTTCTCACTCGAGGGAATACTAATCCTGTATGTTGTGTGTGTGTGTTTAGATTAATCCGACATAACCGTATCAGATAATGTTTGATTGAAGACATCTCTTACTGTCTGACTCTGACTTTCTAATTCAGTCTTATTTTCTATATGAACTCAACGAAATCTCAAGGAAGAAAAACAATAGAACTAATTTGGATGAAATACTAGCGAAAACAGTCTACACATATCTGATTCGTGAGTTCAACTCATAACACGATCCACCCAAAATCCACTGGGATTTCTATTTACGCTATTATAAGAGTGGAATTTTCATACTAGCGACAACCTTGCTTACTGAAATTATTTTTATTATTGAGTATATACAGCCAATAATATTGCTCTGTAAAGTCATTTTCCTTAGGCTTACTAATTAGGGATAAATTTCTCATTTCACAGCACTGACAACTTTATCCTAAATGTCTGGCCAATGTGCACCTACATAAAAAAATATATTGAACTAAATATGGGATTTAGATCTAATGCTAAATTTCTAGAAAAATAAGTACAAACATTAATTTACGTATAATATATGGAGATCAAGGTCACAGCATTCACCAGAGTGCAAAATAACCAATCATATGACAACTATACATTTAGCTGCTCATTTTAACACATCAATTGAGTAAGTGTAGAAAATGACAGGAAAAAATGAAACGAAAAATCTGTTCAGAAAACATAATTGCTACAATTTAGTGAACAGATCTTTGCTTTACGATGTCAAAAATTTGCGAAAAGCACAAAAACGCGAAGGATACTCAAACGATTCTTCTCTATTTGGGTAAAGAAGACCCAGCGTGAATATGGGTCGCAATAAATTTCCATAGACAATGTTTATTTAATATAATCGATTACTCTAAAACGTGATAAATGGTTTAAGACTGATGACGGACACCTCAGTTAATTATTTTTGGTTGTATCATTTGTGAAAGTGTTTTCCAGTGTAACACTGACACATGCTCTAGCTACAATCTCACTTTCTTCATTAAAAATGATCGCTTCTTTATTTTGAATTATATAATTAATGTGATCATTACATCTTAGAAATTTTTCACAACTCCACATTTAAACAAAATGGATTAAAATCGGCTTCAAAGTTACTCAATAGGGTGATTTTAAAAGCTTTGTCTCAATAAAAAGTAGTGCATTACTACTCATAATAACAAATTAAATTTTGTTGTCTTAAATCCCCCATGTTATTTTTCAACAGAGACTCTTTCATTAGTTTGATTTCTGTTAGGGTTTACTGGCGAATACGATTCAATGAAAACGGAACGAACAACTGAAGTACAACAATATAATTCAACTTCAGTAAATATTTTGGCACCTGCTTATATTTGATGAAATAGAAAAGCGAATGACTCTTAGTCAGAAATTACTAATATTTCGTACTTATATTGTTTCTATTAACATACCAGGTTTACGGTTTGACATACTTGGAGAAATTGTGAATTGCAAAAAACACAACCACCATAATTTTGCTTGACTCAAATCAATTATTTATCAACCATGGTGAAACCAAAAGTCATCATAAAAGGCTTACTGAAATATAAGGTTTATCACCTTTTACGAAAAATAATGGTACCTGTTGTGCTTTTCTTTCTCTTTATGATCACTAACTAGGAGTCAATAATCTCGGTTATTACTTATGCTAAACAACCGATAGGCTGTATGATAGTCCTGCCCTTTCCCGAAACAATAAAAAAGAACGCCAGGAAGACCAAACACGTATCTTGTGCTTTTCAGGACTATTCAGCCTTCAAAACTTATGCATACAATACGAAACAGTGAAGCATCGTAAATCATGAAACATACTACCTACATAACTAGGACATTCGTGATATAATGCTGAATAGCAAGATTATGATGAATTAACAGTAGTTTGTAAATGGGAAAAACTATAGAAACAGTTACCTGGTTTTTTAATAAGTACATTTTAAGAATATATATATATATATATATATATATATATATATATATATATATATATATAGGTATATATATATATATATATATATATATATATATATATATATATATACTGAATGCCCCTGGAATCACAAGGTATTCATATTTCCACTTATTCTCAACGTCTTAACATGTCCCCCTTAATGAAAAATTGTGATGATTTGAAGTATTTGAATTATTGTATGAACTAGTAATTCCAGCAATAACGCAATTTCATCAATCAGTATTGGATGAGCACGAACCAATGTACTGTATTATGAATTGAAAGTGAAAACAGTCATCAATACAAAGAAATGATTGATTCATATAAACACCACATCCGCCACAGCTCAAATCGGAGTGCAAGTGTCTGTAATCGATTGTACGTCTTCTTCGTAAGTTCATCTTGCATCTGTCCGACAGTGTATTAGATATAGACTCTGTATTATCTAGAATGCACTCGTTAGTATTACAATTAACAAAGAAAACTGGAACAGACTAACCTGATTCCTGGAATTGTATATAATCATCATGTCGGTTGTGTATTGAAACCACTGATATTCAGAATTTGCATCATAGACTTTCCAACACTATCTTCCCCCCACGAAATAATGTTAGGTCCTTACGTCGCAATGTTATAACCAATTCGACGTTCCCGATTTGCATTATCTTGTAGTGCTGTGTTTCGCTAATCGCTCACCTTGATAACCGTTATAATACAAATTTTAACGGTGCATAAAATCAGAAAGCAAAGAGAAGCGGCAGCTACAGTTATATATACAAATGACGCAGGCCAGAAAGTTACATGCACATGCACATGAACAAATATTAGCGAACGAAACAAAAATGACACGCATTGGAGATGGCGGGTAAGCCAACTCACTTTAATCAAGCATAATCAATATTTGTAGTCAGACTAGAATAAGTTACAGAGATGCAATGAATAGGATAAGAAGTGTACACACACCTACGCCCATATAAAAAATAGTCGGAGTTAATAAATGAATAATTGACATAGTGGAAACATGACTCATGATAGACAGGTGAATTGGCTTGTCCAGAAGCTAGAATAAAGTATATGAGCTTAACATAACAACCGACACTACAATCTTCTTATATCTCACACATCGATGATCATATGGGGTATTTGGGGATAAACACTGACACCTAATTTGAGGCATTCCATCATGTGACTTTGACTTGTACAAAAATCATGATACATATTCTTTTTGTTATTCACATTAAGATACACAGATAAATATGCATTGATATATGTAACCAAGACATGTGATTCATCTAGGCTTGATTCACCTGCCAAACAATCGAATGGAAAACATTCATCTGCCTCATACTCATTAGGATGATCTTGGACTTGATTTGGATTCTCCGCCTGTGCAGACTCCATATCCGGGCAAACCGGTTCTCTGATTGCTTTCCTCTGATTCATCATATCACTGACTAGGGATTCTACTTAATACACATTGGTTGTGAGAATATGCAACATCTGATACAATAACATAAGAAGTGTGACTAGAATTCGACTCATTCGGAACATATTTTTCACATTCATTAGGAATATCACTAGACATAAATTCATTGTGACGACGAACAGCATTTGATATGACATCAGAATTTGATTTCTCTGAAATATTTCCCTCGAATTTATTCAGTTTCATTAGAGAATAATGGATCATTAGAAAAATCAGCATCTACCCAAAATGAATCCGGTTTTTGATCATGATTTGACTCATTCAACATGTTATTCTCAGAGTTGTCAGAAATCTCATCAGAAATATGTGAATCATTATAACAAACCATATCTGGTACAATAACATGAAAAATCTGATAAGAAGTTGGTTGATTGGAAAAATTTGTCTCACAATGATTCTGGGTTTCATCCAACTCTGGACTGCTATGTGACGTTATACCACTTCTAGAAGTCTTGGATAAAGATAAGTGATCATTAGAGACATCCACCTTAGTAGAATCACAATACCATATCTTAGCATTAGTTTCAATGAAATGAATAGTAGTATTAAAAACTGTTGTATCCCGAAGAGAATTGTGAATGGTGACTTTTGAGGACTATTTGCGGACCAATGTAATATGTATATTTTCTATTGTATAATCGTTAAGTAACTAACCTAATCATATTCGTGCTCCTCTTATCATTAGCTTTATTTTGACCTTTGAACTATTATTATACGATTCTTGAGTTATCATCAGTTTATTGATTACTTTCCCCCTATTCACAGCCACATTTGGCTAAATATTGTACAAATATTATTTTCTATTTTATGATACGATGTGGTCTGTTTGGTTGGTATATAAACCCAGTATGTTTGTGAATAATGATTCATACCACAGAGGCTGTTATTGGTGTTTTGGACTTAACTGGCTGGGCTAGGCAGAAAGCAGGGCCGATACGCACTCAAGACTGCTCGTACGATTTTATGTATCATTGCTCCGATTGATAATTCGCTCTTCTCTCATTGATGGGAATCAGCACGTTCATATATCAAACAGGGCACGCACCCACTCACACGACATAACACAAACTGATTGAATGTGTCCAGTTTTACCACATTTAAAGCATTTAGAATTACGAAATACACATGAATTACATGGGTGAAACTTGCCATAGAACAAGAATTTACCAAAATTGTGTTCATTTTGAAGGACAGTTTCACAATTTAGTAAATTTTTATCTGAATAACCCTGATTACGTATTGGACTGCCACGACGTAGTGAATTAGTGGAATTACTCATGTTCTGACGAGTTATTTTGTCGAAATTTTCTCCTTTACCGCATTCGGAATTTGTATAATTTACATGGCCCAGCAGTAGTTGCTTGAGAGTTACATAGGGGAGTGAAATCGGCTTGTCTAGAAATGCCAAAGTCTTTATTAAGCTGTATGCTTCTTTCCCGATGAACGTAAGGAAATGAGCCACAATATTAAAATCCTCAATATCGTCTTTCGTCATAGTTCAGATTTCTAACCTCTCCATGTAATCCCCAAAAGCATTAAAACCTGAATGTATATCCAACCGTTCTATCTCGCCTCCATCGTAATGTCGATGTGATGTTTAAGAGTATTTGAATTATATTATGAACTAGTAATTCCAGCAATAACGCAATTTCATCAATCAGTATTGGATGAGCACGAACCAATGTACTGTATTATGAATTGAAAGTGAAAACAGTCATCAATACAAAGAAATGATTGATTCATATAAACACCACAATTATTCAAATTTACACTTATAGGGTTTGTGAGTACTCGGTATGATTTTCAATATAATCTTTGTAGGAGCGCCTCTGTTTTCATTAGTATCCAGTATTTAAAAGATCTTTAATACAAAAAACATTAAATGTTACTTAAAACTAGATGAATATAAGAAAATATAAAAACATCTCACTTGAAAAATACTGTGCGATCTTTCCATACCATTATGAACAACGTTCGGGCATTTCGGACATTTTCTTCACCATATTCCATGTTTTTTTTAGATTTTTTTTTGGTTTTGTGCATTTATAGACAGTTGGTAAGGTAATATTGTAGTAGTTCAAAGTATTTTTCTATTATTATACGAATTTTATGAGACAGAGAAGTCCGGATAAGGTTTCTTTCTCCTTTTTCTGATTCTGAACATACAAAGCTACTTGAAACATGAAAGTCTAAACAATTATTTTGTCCTTACAGACGCGCAATTGGTGGTTTAATAAATTCAACTGGACCACCATTCATCAGATCGTGTAGCTCTTGTATTGTCACAACTGCATAAACATTTAAATTAAAGCTTGTTTCTGAACCTGGTTTTAATAAATCAGTAGAGAAATCAGATGTGACCACTGCATTTTGTATTGCTACTTAGGAACCGTTGGCTCAAGAGTTAAATGATATTGCTGTTCACTATCCATCCATACTTCATCTCCATACAAAAGTCTTCAACGTTATCATTAATTGTGTTAGTTACTTATCGGTAAAAATTCAGAACTAGACCATTTTGATAAATTTTGCTAAACTACTCTGTATGATGAGTTGTAACAAGTTTTTAATTCACTGATCTTGCCCTAACTAAAGAAGTGATTAAAGTCATCAATTGACACACAAATTATTCAAACTTCCGATTTCTTTGTCGATCTGTCGTGACCTTCTTATTTAGCCTGTCTTAAACATTTGTATAAACTGAACTATTCGATGTATGTTTATTAAAGATGTTTTGTACGTATTTCTTACTGCCTGTGTTCACAATACTATGGAATTTCATGGCTTTCTTCCACATATTATCTTGTCATTGACGTTAAACTTTTCGTAGTCCGACAAAATGGGAAATAGATCATTTAAAAAGGGTTAAGGACGAAATCATAACTGCTTTCCTTGAATTTCTGCAATCTTCTAAAAAGAACACAGAAATATGACAGCCGACCAGTTGTACTGGAAGAAATTATTTAGAATAAGCTATGTCAACATATTACTTCATGAAAGCAATATTCTCACAAACTAAAGTTTTGCACTTACTGTTTTGCCAAAGCTTCTGAGTTTTTCTAGGAATCAAAAATGGTCTTTCTATGTAATGTAAGTTTTAAGGTGAATATGTGAAGGACCCAATGAATGGTTCATAAACTACTCATGCGGTTAGTGGTATGGGAGTTTGTTTGAGTAAATCACCAACATTCATATTATCTAAAGTTTGACTAGATAAGTTGAAATTTCCCTAGAATACCACTTATGGTTATAACTTCAATACATTTTGCGTTGAATTCCGAAAGCAGATGCTCATTGTCACATAGTAGACTAATCTCTACCGATATGAGTTTGAGGTTATCCGCAACGTTCTCAGTGTTCAATAATTTCTCCATAACAGCACTTTCAGTAAATCTTTCGTCCATTAAGTGTGTGTATGCTGTAAGCATGAGTTAAGTTTGGTATTAAAATTTCATGATAAAACTAAAATTAGGTAATTGTAAGCAAATATGGATAGTGGATAATAGTGGAATCCAGGACGCGTGTTTTGTCATATTTGGGACTCGTCAGTTGGATGTACCTGCATCTCAGAATTAATGTTCACTCTGGGACTCGAACCCAGTAGCTTTCGCTTCAAACGCCATCGCGCTATCCACTCAGTTACTGAGTCCTAATAGTCACTAGCTTAAGCAATGGGGTGAAGTTTGATTTCACTTAGCTCTGGGTTCGAGTCCTGGAGTAGACATCAACTCTGGAATGCAGATACATCCAACCGACGAATCACAAATAGGACGTAACGCGCGTCCGAAATTCCACTGCTAGCCACTATCCATCTTTGTTTATAATGCTTGTGAATTAAGGCTATATCAAGGCAACACGCACAGTATGCACATATACCAATTAGAGACTGACCAGTTGCAATCCTAAACATCAATGGGAAGATTCAAGCAAACAATACTAAGTGAATTTAAAATTAAGTAAAACAAAATTTCCATTTATATAGTTGATCTCATTCAGATTTACAAAAGTCATTGACAATACAAAAAAACCTGGAAGCACTGGACGGCCGTTTCGTCCTAGTATGGGACTCCTCAGCAGTGCGCACTCACGATCCCTCGCTCACGAGATTCGAACCCATGACCTACCGGTCTCGAGCCGGAGCCCTTAACCGATAGACCACTGAGCCGGCATGCAACGGTGTTAATGTCCAACTTCAACCGATCCACGATTTTGAGCATCCGTTGACTAATTGTCTTCAGCAGTGGATGCGCACTGCTGAGGAGTCCCATAATAGGACGAAAAGGCCGTCCAGTGCTTCCAGGTTTTCGATGGTGCTCTAGCTTCAATTGACTCATGATTTCAACTATGAAAATACTAAATTCTCCACAACCCCCCCCCTGATTAATACAAAACGTATTAGTAAGACTTAATTTTATTTATTTATAAATTCATTATTATTATCATTATTTAAATTACTTTTTTGAAACTGATTATCGTCATTGAAATATAGAAGAGTTATGTTAGAAATGAGCATACAGAATTTATTAATCTTTGTTTAAGATTTATAAAAATAAAATAAAAAATTGATTGATATAATCAATGACTTTCAGAAAAATTGTCTGACTTAAAATGGATAATAATGGATTTTAGATCATAAGGGGTTTTGTGGAGATTTCAGTATTTTCACTGTTGAAATCATGAGTCAATTGAAGTTAGACCACCATGGAAAACCTGGATCCACTGGACGGCCGTTTCGTCCTATTATGGGACTCCTCGGCAGTGCGCATCCACGATCCCGCCTGGCGATTGTAATTTTCCATAATTAAAACGTCTAAGTTTACATTTTGAAAGTCCATTGAAAAATTATTATAATTATATTGTCTTACTAATTATTTATAAAACATTTGCCATTAACATTATATAAAATACATATGTATATGTATAAAAGAACGCTTTATCAATTAATTTTAAACTGGACCATACAATTCCCAATCACAATAACTGGTTGACACCATTCCATATACAGATAACTTTTCCTATCATTATTATATATCGATCAACAGTATAGAATGGACAATGTTTAACTGAAAAAGTTCCTAATATTGATGAATTTGCAAAATTACTCATTAACTATTTATTTCACTACAGACTGTGATACCCAAAAAAACAGCATTTCGTTTTTTGTTGATACCTTTTTGAACGGAAACAAAACACGTTTATTGTACTTGGCATTACTGTTTGCAAAAATCACCTATACATAAGTATTCTTTACTTGTTTCATTTACGAAATTGTAGACTGTTACACACTAATATTTAACTAATTACGTTTAGTGTAATTTAAATATCCCTATTACATTATGTAATGAACGAGAACACAGGTGGGGACGACCAATGTATTTTATTACGTAATTGCAGAATCTTTTGGTAAAATATAAGAACCATACACTGAATACTTCATTTGTAAATTCCCATCATTTATCCTTCACATTCTGCATGATTCTTCCAGTTCATAATTCCTTTCTATTTTCCCTTCTATTCTTTTCAACTCGATCTTCTTAACCTTCTAGTGCCAGGTTTTTCACTTCTGATTGGTGTTACGTGCTACTTATGTCTGTCGACATAAGTACTATACACCACATTATAACAGTGATTTTTTCGTATGTTTAGACACATATAACAATTATTACAAGCTCAAACGATATGTTTAAGTAATTCATTAAAATACTTAAATGAAAATTAGTTTTCTCCTTATGCATTAAAAATTCTATTAGCTTTCAAGTACAATAATGATCAATATAATTACAAATGTGTCATATTCGACAATCGTTATCAGTCTTTTCTAGTTTACTTTAAATGACATCCATAGTCTGTCTGTTGCTACGATAATTGACAACTTTAGTCTACATAACTGAACAAATTAAGTGTCATATGTACTTGATCAATAAAAAAATTATTACCTCTTGTCTCAGTATCTATTAATAGCTAGTGGTATAAAATGGCGGTCGGATGAAAGTGATGTGGGTTTATTTTTCAGAAATTATAGTTTTATATTAACTAATGATGGAACCGTGTGACAGAACTTTTTTTATTAAAATTCAAATGTAGAAAACTAAATTTTCACATCCAATCAAAATAGTTTATGACACATTAATCTTAACTAATCAGATTATAAAAATGCACAATTTACAGCTAACTAACAATTTAAAGCAAGCAAAAAATCGTTTGGTCATAAACACATGAGCATCTAGTGGTATTAGACCCTAACCACAAGACTTTTGAAACCGAGCATTTAATTACTGAAAACATTTATATTCAACAATTGACACGAACAGAAGCTCAACAATCGAGAAGGTGGGAATGGTTAATTGAATTCAATCGGATGGCGTGGCTCAGGCTCACAGACATAATCGTTCTGTATAACTTGTCTTTACTCAGACTAAATATATTATTCTATCTTTAGCCTAAATGTGTTATTTACAAATGCTAAACGTTATGTCGCGGATTCTACAATACGACGTGTCAGAATAGACAATGATGTGACTTCCACGTAAGATCTTATGGATTAGGCAATCATGTCATGACACATCAATGCTCTTAGGATTAGGTCTATTATTATAATTGTATTAATAAAGACGTAGACCATAATTCTACAAGCGCACAGTTTCACATACAGGTTAATCAATCACTTATTTTTAAACATTTCTACTCATAATTCATTTTTGTATTGGTTGTTTCAATCTTCCTATCGATGTTTAAGACTGCAATTAATCAATCTCTTATTGGGAGAGATGATGGTGGTTAACACTGGTATACAGGACTCTCGTTTCTCTGATCATAATACTTGTGACCTAAGGTAACATAGAGGCAATCGGCACAAGATGCACATATGCTAATAAAAGACGGAACAATTGCAGTCGTAAGCATTAATGGGAAATTTTCAATAACCAATACAAAAATGAATTAAAACTTCACCCCATTGCTCAAGCTAGTGACTATCTGTACTCAGTAGCTAAGTGGATAACGCAATGGTGTTTGAAGCCAGCGATTGGAGTCCTGGAGTGAACATCAACTCTGATATGCAGGTACATCCAGCCGTCGAGTCCTAGATAGGACGAAACGCGCGTCCTGGATTCCACTGCTAGCCACTATCCACCTCTTATCATAATTTTTAACCATAACCGAAAAAGGGTAACATTTTTTAAACGGGAGTAATTTTATGAAGATATGACAATTATTTAAAAACGCCCACTCCCACTGTTCATCCTTACTCTTTTCGCAGCAATCAAAAGTGATGAATACTCATCATATCACCTTATTTATTTTACACCTCTATGACCTTTAATGACCTTTAATTATTGTAACCAAAACATTTTATTATTATCTTATTATATTTACTAAATCTATTGTTATTATTCGTATTACGTAATCCAGTATTATAATCTTGGTTAATAGTGTTCACATTTCCTCACGGAATTAGTACTTTAACAAAACATTTTCATATATATATATACGATTGTACAGCTTGATAATAAATTCGTTGAAAAGAGATCCCTTCGTTGAACTTCGTGTTTTTAATTTTAATGTTTAAATGGGAATTATATGCCAATTGAAGAAATGCAAGGACCATATGACGATGAAAGAACTCAATGGGTTCTCACGTTACACCGTCAAGCTTGCGCTAGTGAAATATGAGGTCAATTTTCTCGAAAGCTGTATCAAAAGTAATGATTATCCCAAACTCTTCTGGAAGGCACTAAGACGAAATCACATTCATCCCAATGCAAAAACTCTCAAACGTCATGCACTCAATTGTATTGATGCTATTAAATCTCGAATAGTTGAACTAGATCGCAACATATCTCTAAGAAGTCACGCATTGTTTGAATTGTCGGTAGATGAACGTAAACAATTTGAAGATTATGTTACTGATGTTACTGAAAAACAGTCACAAAAAGCTAAACGTAAACATTTAGAAACATTGCAACATGTAGACGTGATTAAGAAGTTCCCAGAACATCCCGAAAATTATGTATTTAATCATTCTTCTATTGAACCTTTGGCAATCCAAATGCAGGCCCTATCATTGGGTCCCAAATTCTGTAACAGCACCTCTAAAAGCAGTAGACTTTATACGCAAATTCAATTCGAAAATCTATTGAATCAAACTCATGATCTTGTGCTGACATCCCCACGAAATCTTCAACATTTTAAATCCACACTACTGGACTGTAGTCATGGATATGTTAATATACAATGTGCTAAGAATAACTTATTAACTAAGAACCACCTGGATCAGCTAATTCTCCTGAAAAGAAATAAGGATTTAATCTTAAGTAAACCCGACAAAGGAGCTGGTGTAGTATTACTTGATCGTCAAGAATATTTGTATAAAATGAAGTTAATCCTAGAGGATGTCACTAAATTCTCCAAACTTAAAGGAGAAGGTGACAAAACACTGCAGACTGAAAAACAGCTAACGGATATTGTTAAAAATCTTAAAAATAAGGGGATAATAACCCAGTATTTATATGATCACATACGCCCAATGGGTTCAATCATCCTACGCTTATATGGACTACCTAAAGTACATAAAGCTGGTTTACCATTACGACCTATTTTGGATATGTCAAGCTCACCATACCACCGAATAACCCATTGGTTAGCTGAAAAATTGGAACCAGTTAGAAGGCAAGTATCTAAATATTCTATTCATGATACTTTTCAATTTATTGATCGCATTAAGGATGTTAATACTTCCGGAAAACACATGTTCTCGCTTGACATTAATTCTTTATTCACTAGTGTACCGTTAACGGAAATGATATGTTATATTTGTGAATATATTGACTCTAACAACATAGATCTAGGTATTCCAACTGAACACTTAAAAGAATTATTGTTACGTTGTACCTTTAATGTCCAGTTTAATTTCAACAATGAAATATATAGACAAAGAGATGGGATTGCAATTGGATCTCCATTAGGTCCAATTCTAGCAGACTGCTTCATGGCAAAACTAGAAAACGATCAACTCAGTTCAATGATACATCGATTCCAACTATACGTAAGATACATGGACGACACATTTGTCGTTTGTGACGATAATATTGATTTGGACGATATCTTACACTCCTTCAACTCATGCCATCCTCCATAGACTTTACATTAGAAAGAGAGAAATACCAATCAATCCCTTTTCTTGATGTACATCTATTGAGAAGAAGTAATGGTTCTTTAGAAAGATCTATCTTTAGAAAGCAAACATGGAACGGCCAACTAACCAACTTCTATAGCTGAATTCCACTAAATAGAAAGAGAAACTTGATTCATTCTTTATGTTATCGTATACATCGGATATGTAGTACGGAATGAATTAACGAAGAACTAGCGTTCCTCAAGAAAAATTTGATGAAAAATGGCTACCCAGACCGGTTCATAGAGAAGAATATGAACAGAAGTAGCGTCGATAGGAATCCTAGTTATTCAGTCCCAAAGAAAAGCCTTTATATAAGTCTGGAATTTAAAGGTGATCGAACATCAGACATAATTAAAAATCGTTTAACAACAACGATTAAAAGGACATTTAACGCTGCTAAACTACGAATAACCCTCACTAGTAAGAACTTATTTTCTGTATCCATAAAAGATAAGCTTCCGCGTTTGGTCGCTTCTATGTGCATCTATCAGTTCACCTGCTCTTGTGGAGCAAGGTACATCGGCCGTAGCCAGCGCTCGCTTTCAACTCGGATACGAGAACATATACCAGTTTAGTTCTACAATGGTGAAAAGAAAGCGGTTAGAAGTTCTATACTTGAACACCTAATCCACTGTAATCATTCCACGGATCCACAGTCTGATTTTAAGGTTGTTTATATGATTCGTTCAAATCTACCAAGATTTCTTCGTATCAAACTCCTAAAAATAGCCGAAGCTCTTACCATCCACGAGCTCAAACCAGAACTATGCGTACAAAAGAAGTACGTTTTATCATTATCGTTACCATGGCCTTAATATTATTATTATCATTCTATTATTATTATTATTACTTACTTACTTACTTACTTACTTACTTACTTACTTACTTACTTACTTACTTACTTACTTACTTACTTACTTACTTACTTACTTACTTACTTACTTACTTACTTACGCCTGTTACTCCCAATGGAGCATAGGCCGACGACCAGCTTTCTCCAACCCACTCTGTCCTGGGCTTCATTTTCTAGTTCTATCCAGTTCTTGTTCATTCTTCTCATGTCTGTTTCTATTTCTCGGCGTAATGTGTTCTTTGGTCTTCCTCTCCTCCGTTGACCTTCAGGATTCCATGTGAGGGCTTGTATTGTGACGCAATTAGCTGATTTCCTCAAGGTGTGCCCAATCCACTTCCAGCGCTTCTTCCTGATTTCTTCCTCTGCTGGAGTCTGGTTTGTTCTCTCCCACAGTAACTTATTGCTGATAGTGTCTGGCCATCGGATCCGAAGTATTTTGCGTAGACAGCTGTTGATGAACACTTGTATCTTCTGGATAATGGCTTTCGTATTTCTCCACGTCTCCGCCCCATACAGTAGAACTGTCTTGACATTTGTATTGAAAATTCTAACCTTGGTGTTGGTTGACAATTGTTTTCAGCTCCAGATGTTTTTCAGTTGTAGGTATGCTGCTCTTGCTTTGCCGATCCTCGCCCTCACATCTGCATCTGATCCACCGTGTTCATCAATGATGCTGCCCAGATATGTAAAGGTTTCCACATCCTCCAAAGCTTCTCCGTCAAGTGTAATTTGATTGGTGCATATTGTATTGTATCGGAGAGTCTTGCTTTTCCCTTTGTTTATATTGAGCCCTTCTGCTGCTGAGGCTGCTGCTACACTAGTCGTTTTCTCCTGCATTTGTTGTTGCGTTTGTGATGGAAGAGCCAGATCATCCGCAAAGTCTAAATCGTCAAGCTGCATCCTGCCTGTCCATTGTATCCCGTGATTTCCTCCAGATGTTGACGTCTTCATGATCCAGTCGATGACCAGGAGGAAGAGAAACGGTGAGAGTAAGCAACCTTGCCTAACACCGGTCTTCACTTGAAACGAGTCGGTGAGTTGTCCTCCGTGGACGATTTGGCAGTTTAGTCCATCATAGGAGTTCCGTATGATATTGACTATCTTCTCAGGCACGCCGTGGTGTCGAAGAAGCTTCCATAGTGTCGTCCTGTCCACACTATCAAATGCCTTCTCGTAGTCGATGAAGTTGATGTAGAGTGATGAATTCCATTCGATTGATTATTCCACAATGATACGTAGAGTTGCGATTTGATCTGTGCATGATCTATCCTTACGAAATCCAGCTTGTTGATCTCGAAGTTGGGCGTCCACGGAATCCTTCATCCTGTTTAACAATACTCTGTTGAAGACTTTTCCTGGTATTGAGAGAAGAGTGATGCCCCTGTAGTTGTCGCATTTGCTAAGATCGCCTTTCTTTGGTATCTTGATCAGAAGTCCTTTTTTCCAATCTGTTGGTACTTGTTCTTCGTCCCAAATCTTACTGAAGAGGATGTGGAGTATATTGGCAGTTGCTGTTACATTTGCTTTCAGTGCCTCTGCCGGGATGTTGTCTGGTCCCGCTGCTTTGCCACTCTTGACTTGTCTAATGGCCATGCTGATCTCTTCAATTGTTGGTGGGCCAATATCGATTGGGAGGTCCGTGGGTGCTGCTTCGATGTTGGGTGGGTTCAGTGGGGCTAGTCGATTCAAGAGTTCTTTGAAGTGTTCTACCCACCTGTTTCGTTGTTCTTCAATGTCGGTGATTACTTTGCCTTCCTTGCTTTTCACTGGTCTTTCTGGCTTACGGTAATTTCCAGCAAGTTTCTTTGTTGTATCATACAATTGTCTCATGTTTCCTTCTCTTGCAGCCTTTTCCGCTGTCGTTGCTAAATCTTCAACATATTTACGTTTGTCGGTTCTGATGCTCCTCTTCACTTGCTTGTTTGCCTCTGTGTATTCGGCTTGTGCCTTGGCTTTTTCCGCTCTGGTTCGGCTGATATTGATTGCTGCCTTCTTGTTCCTCCTTTCTTCAATCTTATCCAGTTTACCAACAGTGATCCATTCCTTGTGATGGTGCTTCTTTTGGCCCAGAACCTCTTGACATGTTGAAACGATTGCTTCCTTGATACCTTTCCAGTTGCTCTCCATGGTAGTCCCCTCTCCATTGAGTAGATCATGAAAGGCCTGGAACCTGTTGCTGAGGGCTATGTTGAATTTGTTGAGTTTGTCAGCATCTCGAAGAAAGGCCGTATTAAACTTTTGTGATGTTGTCCGCGCCGTTGTCCACTGCTTCTTGAGTTTTAGTTTCATCTTGGCGACCAGCAAATGATGATCGGATGCTATATCAGCTCCTCTTCTGGTTCTCACATCCTCCATGGTCCTCCTGAACTTTTTGTTGATGCAGATATGGTCGATTTGATTCTGTGTAGTGTGATCCGGTGAAATCCAAGTGGCTTTGTGTATGTTTTTATGTGGAAATATGGTGCCACCTATGACCAGTTTATTGAAAGCACATAGGTTTGCAAATCTCTCACCATTTTCGTTCCTTCCTCCCAGTCCATGTTGTCCCATGACGTATTCGTATCCAGTGTTGTCCATTCCAACCTTAGCATTGAGATCTCCCATCAGAATTGTCAGGTCCTTGGTTGGGCACTTCTCGACGATCGACTGCAGCCTATCGTAGAATTGGTCTTTAGCGTCTTCATCGTAGTCATTGGTAGGCGCATAGCATTGGATGACGTTGATTGTAATGCCCTCTCTCTTTGTTTTGAAGGAGGCTTTGATGATCCTTGGTCCATGAGATTCCCATCCAATAAGTGCATTTTGTGCTTTTCTGGACAGCATCAATGCAACTCCTTGTGTATGTGGGGCATTTTCTTCTTCATGACCGGAGTATAACAGAAGTTCTCCTGAAGACAGTCGTTGTTGTCCAACCTGCGTCCAATGTGTTTCGCTGATTCCAAGAACCTCCAGGTTGTATTTTCTCATTTCTGCAGCAATTTGGAAAACTCTTTCGGTCTCCCACATTGTTCGGACATTCCATGTACCTATAAAAATTGTTGCTCTGGTTGTAAGAAGGTGCATCGGCCTCATGACTTCCGAAGGAACTCGGCTTTCATCATGAGACGTCATAATTATTCGTTCTACTCCCAGGGCAGAGTTTAAATGGTTTGAATGATTTTTTCTGGATAGCGTTTTTTAGCGAGTTGGTTTTCTACGGGATGGGGTCGCTAACCCCATGCCCAACCCTCCTCCTTTACCCGGGCTTGGGACCGGCAGTAACCCCCAGAGGAGCTACGGGCGGAGTTATTATTATTATTATTATTATTATTATTATTATTATTATTATTATTATTATTATTATTATTATTATTATTATTGTTACTCTATTTCCCCTTTACTTATCCTCATTATTTTATTCATAAATACTCATCATATCACCTTATTTATTTTACACCTCTATGACCTTTAATGACCTTTAATTATTGTAACCAAAACATTTTATTATTATCTTATTATATTTACTAAATCTATTGTTATTATTCGTATTACGTAATCCAGTATTATAATCTTGGTTAATAGTGTTCACATTTCCTCACGGAATTAGTACTTTAACAAAACATTTTCATATATATATACGATTGTACAGCTTGATAATAAATTCGTTGAAAAGAGATCCCTTCGTTGAACTTCGTGTTTTTAATTTTAATGTTTAAAAGTGATTTTAACTGTCCAATGAAATGCTCATTTTCAGACCCATAGACGTGGTGTGGGTCGTTCAGCAATATCAATGCTGGTCATTGAAATCCAGATTACTTCAATATAAAATATGTATGCAAAAGGAAGGGTCACACTCAGTGACCAACAACTTCTTCAGCGGCATGAGGGTTTGTTTCGAAGTAAATTTTTTATTCATAGGTCTAGACAGCCTGTCGGTCGTGGTTGTAAATCTTATGTATTTTTCGGCTTATGGAAGGCTTTCGTACAATTAGCAGATGGTCAGTTCGTCATAATCACGAGCTGTGGGTCAATTATGAGAAAGATCTTAGCCTTCATCGTTTGACAGCAGAGTAGGAGAATATGACACGTCATTAATTGATATCGAGAGCTGCAAGTTTGTTATCATAAATATTGTGTATGCAAATTATGGGGAAAAAATAATCTTACGAAATTTTTCCGACATGCGACGACGTTTATTGGAACGACTGAAACTTTCAGGCCAGTATAACCTTTGTTGCTATATCGACTAAATAGGTGATTTCGAGATGTCAACAGTAGAAACGATGATTTCAGAAATACATATTTGGATACTACTATACCTTGTGATGGCAATGAAAAAATGACTGAAGCGAACGTAGGTACGCAAGTGACTAGTGAAATCCGTGAGCCTAGTGAAGAATCTGACGATGACAATTTTGATATTTGTGTTGGATGTTATCTGTTCCAATCAGCAAGTGTCGAAAACGGTTCTACTGAATGGGCCAGATGTTTAAGATACAACACATTCAATCATCTTGTCTGATCCATAAGAACCACTGAGGGTGACCTGCTTTGAATAGAGTGTTGCGGTTATGATATGTAATCATGTTTTCTGTAAGTTGATTCCACACTTAATGATACTTTTCATTGTAGATATCAACGAGCATTCAATGAGAACGCAAAATGACCCTTGTTAGGGTCTCCTCGGCAAACTGATTGAATAACTTCCGGGTTATTTTTTGTTGCTCAATGTATTAACAACAGTCCTATCACTCGATAGAAACAGTGATGTATTGATTGTTTCACTAAGTGCATACCACATATAGCATAAAACGATCAAGTAAATTGCTTCTTTAGTAGTCCACATAAAGTTTCCATTGAGCTTAGGCAACTTTTTCCAGATTTCAACTACTAAGCTAAGAACAACCTACAACCTGTCAGCTTACACGAGAAAAAAGCATATAACCAATCAAATAATCTAAGTTCGAAGTGGCAAAAGAATTAAAGGTTTCGATACAGCGTTCCCGTATACCGCTGTTCAGCCTCATAATTTAGTGAATACTATACAGCAACCCAGATACCATTATGTCACAATAAATGCCAAGTGAATACTACTAACCATAGATAATCTTGTGTTCACGAAAAAAAAATCAAAAACCTAGATACCACTGCTTTAAAATTGCCTTAAATGATAATCTATATTGATAAGAAGCTGAGTTATTATGTTGATGAGCCGTATTCATCACAATGTAAAATTTTTTAATTTCTTTCCAAAATGAGATAACGTAACAGTTCCGAAAGACAGAGTGAGTGGACTACAAAAAAATAAGAAAGGGAATTGACCTAAGATTCGAAACTTCAAAGAAGGTGACTTCGTCTATGCACGCGATTTTCGGCCTGGCAAGTCAAAATGGACATTTTGGCGTATAAAAAACGATGTAGAACGATATTGTATGGAGTGAGGGTCGAAAATACTCTAATTATTAGACACATAAATCAACTGCGAGGTAGAAAAAGTGTTTATGAGTCATCGACACTCCAACCTTTACCAATGGAAGTAGTATGCGATACATTTAATAGTCCACTACCACCACCACAAGTTGAAATGAGAAAAAATGACCGGAAATCAGAAGTTAAACGAAGGTCATCCTGGGAACGGAAACAAACGAGATTTTTTCAAATAGACCCTAAAGTGAAATCATACGATCGAAATTCGCGAGGGGAGTGATGTGTGAGCGAGAATGATAATGATTGGTTGTCTTATGAGTCAGACATGTAGATAGTGTGACAGGTGTCATATATTCCACTATCCTGATGATTATTGATCAACTGTTCTTGTTGTTGGATTGTGTCAGATTTTGGTGTGGAAATATATTGACGTTCTAGTCAGGCTAATCACGTGTTCTTGATCTGAGTTGTGATGAGGTCTTGTGGAATAGACACTGGAATGGAATCTAGTGTAGATATTTGTCTAAGGTAAATTAACGTCCCACATACGTGTAAAAAGTGAAAGGACTGTTATAACAAGAAACCGTATCATTGTAACTAGTATCCTACCTTTATTATAATTGACGACGGTGGTCAAGATGGATCTACGCTTATATATTCAGTTAAAGTGGATTTCGTAACAACCTTAATGCAACATCGAAATCCTCTTATCGAATTAATAGTCAAAAATATGTCAGTATCCTCAAGAACAAATGTGTCTAATTCCACTATGAGTCCGGATTCTATTGCAAATCCAATAACTGAATTTAGATTTGATCCAGAAAGCGGAGTTACATTTGAGGCGTGGTTTAAACGCCATGAGGATCTAACTAATGAAGAGGTATTTATGGGTACAGTTGCAATGTTGGCACAATGGATATACTAATCTATGGGAAGTTTTACTCTTTTGTTTACGACTACAATGGTTATTTTTGTTTCTATTAATAATTTGGATGCAGAACTTCCTATCTAAACCATGTATGGAATTTTTTAATAAATCTTTAAAGCCCTTTTACACTTATGTACAACACCACAAAAGCCGTGTTGAAATCAATTTTAGGACCTGTTTCAACCATATATTTGTCAATAGAGGATGATGGATGGTTGTCGTCTATTATTGGGTCATTTGGTTTCATTTGTTTCTGCAACCATTTAGGTGCATGTTGAAACATCGTAATTTGAGGATCACGATTACCCCTCCCTACGTATGTATGGCCACACATTTAAACAAGTAAACACAGTGGGGTTTGACACAGTCGTTTTCATGTCTATTAGGTTTTTGATGAAGCATGAACCTTGTTTCTTTTTTGAGTAGTTACTTACGCCTGTCACCCTTCGTGGAGGAGCATAGGCTGCACACCAGCATTCTCCATCCAACCCTGTCTTGGGCAATCCTTTCCAGTTCTTTTCCATCCTTTTCATATCTGAGTAGTACGTTTTGTTAATTACTGAATTAAGCCTATTATTGAAACTAAGTCTCAAACATTTTGTCGCCTGTACCAATTCGGCCGACAAGTTTCATGCGGAGCGAGATGGTGGGGAACAAAATTCATAGGTTTATACCCCTTTATTTTCCAAAAAATTACTCATCACATTTTTTGCTATGTGATGTAGCCGTCGACTAACTAATAACTACTCTTTTTCATTGGAATATGATTGGTTTTTGCCATGGCAAATGGTTAGTTGTCATTGAATCGTTGGAATCGTAGTTTCACATAAGGTTGTCATCCATTTCAACCGTTCCCAAAAATTAACAGGAATTTACTTGAATTAAAGTAATTAATGGTATTTAAATTCCATCCATGAATAGACTGAATATCAGTGGGCTAATTTTCCAGCAATGAACACGTTTAGTGTCGGAAAGGAGTAAGATCTAAAACAAGTCCAAATATGTTCAGCAAATAATTTTGTGTGTAACAAGAATTAAAGTCATTTGATATGGAATCCCGAAATAATAATTCGAAATGTAAAATGTATATATCGGTATATTACTAAAGTTAAGAATTCAGCGAATAAATTGGATGCCTATATAATAATTGATGTGAGTAGCAAAACAAGAAGCCTTAACAAACTACGGAAGCTATTTTTGGGACGTTATTTCATTTAATTCAAAGCTTGTAAAACTGTAACATTTACTTTTGTCCCTAGTCTATTCTACAGATCATAAGCTTTCGTTTGATGTATGATTCAGTGACAGCATTTTCTGTCCCAAAGCTACTGTAATTTAGACGTAACCTTTTGTACTCCATTTTCTACTCTAATCCCCCAGTTTGGGACATAATTGTATTTTCCTAATTACTGTACGTTGTGGTCAGTTTAGTCGCCTATGTATCTTTTTACACTAATCGGAATTCGGGTACCAGATCGGATTTGGAATAAAGCGAGTAGTGTTCCATTTGTTTTGTCTCCTCCCGCGCGCGTGCTTGTCAGCCAATCAGGGATAGAATAGTTTTCGTCTCTCTGCCCCCACTACGACCTCACTCATACTAGCCTCAAGGTTAAGCCAGTCAGCCTATCGCGTCAAGGTCTTAATCTACATTAGACAAGTTATCCTCGGCACGAAAGTGGGTAGACAGATCAAGGACGTAACAATAATGGTTTTGCTTATTATCAAGGTAATAATACATATGGTGAAACTAATCATAATACGGACCCACGTAGTGATAGTAAATAGTAGGATATTGTGTTCTAATGTCACTTAAAATGAATTTGAGCTATGTACATTGTTAACGTGTTCAAAGAGTTTGGATAGTTCATCTCTTTTCAAAGTCTTTCTCTATACAAAAGCAAAAGTTGAACGTGTTTTAACAACCGTTTAGTATGAACTGTTTCTGCGATTATTTCAAATACAACTTTTATTTTTATTATTACAGAATATGACAGGTTATAGTGTCATATGATTACAATATAAAATTGTTCAAATCAGTAATTTGGTGTAATTTTACTATTGCAAAACAAAAACGTTTTGCCGATCTTTAACAGATCCTGAAGATACGGCGGGTATTCTAGTTTAACAACTAGCAACCAGTAGTATCTTCTATATTCGATCGTTCCCGGCCAAAGGAAATCAGAAGTCAGACGAGAAGAGGTAGGAAAGATATATTTGATACATTACCAATATATCGAGAGGCGTTCGTTATTAGCTGACTATGGAAACGCAGGAGCAGTGTCCCACGCCGAGTTGAAACGTGCTCTGGTACGGATGTATGACCGAAAACCTTCAGTTAAACAAGTCCACTTAAACAACGTGGTCAGCATCCAATGTCGAACACTTAGAAAGCTATTGATTTTTGGGGAATTATTTACAGCTACAATCCTTTACGACTAATAATCTCATACCGGAAATGTTGAGAAAGATAAAGATAATCCCTACACTTAAGAAAGTATCTGTTGACAAGAATGTGAAACTTAGGCCCATAGCTATAACTTCACCTTTCCTCAAAACAATGGAAGAATTATTGATATTCCCACTTCAACCTTCAATAAAAGGACACATTGATCCGTATCAGTTTGCTTACAAATGCAAAAGAAGCACCGTAGATGCCGTTAACGTTCTGCATATATATATATATATATATATATATATAAGTACACTTCAGGAGGCTTACCACTTATTTTGTGAATATTTTAATTAAACATATGGAACTCATGTCACATGGATAATTAATCCGCTTTGAAGGGTCTGTACTGCCAGAGAAATCTTACCAACTGGTAAGAATATATTACAACTGCGTAAAATGAAACTTTCCATAAATTTTAACAAACTATAGTGGACTGTTCTGGTGAGATGATGGTGACGATTTTCCTGGTCTATATTTTGTGACTTATTAAGCGGTTTTCTACTTCGTTTTCGAAATTTAGGTGATCACGGTTTCCCTACTAAACGCGTTGTAATTAAAAATACGTGAATAACAACAATAATTTATATTTATTGAAAACAAAATCATTATACATATATTTATTCTTCATTTCTCAAAAACTTCATTTAGGTTCAAGAAAAGTGGAAGACATTAAATCATTTTGTAAGGTAGCTCTAAAGAGAGCCGTTTCGTGTCTTCTCCTTATGGATAATCACCTTTTTAGAAACTTTCTTCACCAATTCATGGTACCTAGTGTGCAGCCAGTAGCCAAATCGTGTTAACATAATATTTTACTTACTCGAGACATAACTTCCTGTATAAAGCAAACTTTTAACAAAATATGATGGGCACCTGAGAAGCTTGCTCTCACAGCATTGTTTTTTATTTTATTTTATTTAAACACATAAATATTGGTACAAAAAGCACCAGATAAATATGAGCCTCACAAATCTCATTTGATTTGTGTGAGGGCTGTGATACTGCCCAGGTGCCCAGACTGAAGCAGGTGGTTTTCTTAGGGGGCCACACCCCATTGTTACTTGTAAAGCTGTCGTCACTAATAAAGCTTTCGATTGATATACCAGACAAAACACTATCACGGAAAGAGTCTGAAAACATTCTGACAAGGTCAGATGTCCCTCGAGCTAAAAATCTTTGAGAGATTCTTCATAAGTGTGGATCGCCAATCTACATGATCTATGTGGATAATCGCTGTCTACTCGAGTTGGACGAGAAAGGTTTGACCTCTTAACTTATTTCGAAGTCACACTTAGCGGTTAATACCCAACGTGTATTATCCTTTCGTGATATCCATATACTGTAGCTACCTTGACGACTGTATAGAAGAAATAGGATATTACTGAAGAAATGTAGTAATAATCCTAGATAAATACAGAGTGCAATCACCGCTCATTAATGCCAATATTTGCCACGTCAATATCATTATGGCCGCCGCTGGAAACTCTTGCATTTAGGCCTTTGTTATGGTTAAGCATATTGTTAACTGGTATATTGTGATCTCCATCCGTAAGTACGGTGATCTTTGAACTTTATGGGTTATTCTTAGCATTCAAGGGATAATGAGAGTAAACTTGAACAACAAAACTAAAGTTGGCGGACACAGGTACGGAATTAAAAACCATAAGTAGGACTGAGTTACTTATCGACCAGAGCTGTTCACGATAAATCACTAGACTACTAATAAACCCCATGAAATCCATTCATGTTGGCTGAAATATTGGAACGTACTAGTTGACGCATCCTAAAGAAATAATGCTAACGAAATGTTGTTTGCTTACTCGCCACAGAACGTTGAGTATGATGTGAACTCTAGAGAAAATATGGTATACATCCGGAAAGTTGGTAGACAGAACACTGCTCATGGCAGAACTGTCATAAAATATAAAACACTCAACAGATGTGCGGTACAAAAAACTAAAAACCTTCCTATTAGGTCTGATGTCTCTCTGGATATAAAACCAAAGGCTATTGGCATACTCTTCACAGACACATCCAATGCTAATAGCTGGTAGAGTCGGATTCCCTAGTTATTTCATCCATAGATACCGTCAACTCCTATGATGTCAGTAAAACGAAAAGCTACATTCTTCTGTTCTCGTGTACAGAAGAAACAGCATTACGACTTACCGTCTACTTCACGCTACGTCTAAGTTTTGCATCTGAGCTGATCGATGATTGCTTCAAAGGCTTAAAAAAAGACACTTAGTAGAAACTGTGACAACAGTTAAGAGAACTGGGATATTTTGACTGTTTGAACACAGGGTAATGCATACTTTAGACATCCTGTGCAATAATTCGCTTCCCGTGAGTTTCTTAGACAAAGTGGATAACGGCAAAGATTGCAGCTCCAGATAGTAGTTAAGGGAGAATACTCTGCTTGATCATCCATGAAATGTCGGGACCATGGACTTTTCTCATGAACAACACTCAGTAACTCATGTTTATGAGTCATTAAACGTATGACAATTGTGAATAATCCATCCACCAGACGAAAAGAAACAAAGGACTAGTATTCACATAGAATAGCTTGGTTAAATTATTCGATACAAGATATTTAGAGAAACACTTTCGTATTGTGATGTCGGTTTCTATCGTCGCCATTTCAATCTGGATAAATATAACACGAAGATCATTCTCTTAAAGATTGCTATCTCAGATAATGAGATGACAGGAATTTTCATTTTCACAATGTCAATTGTCTGGTAGTGTTCTTCAGTAGCAATTTTAACGTCAATAAAACAGCTCTCAAAACATATTCTCAGCCTCATTGTCAGACAGATTTACGAAATGACAAGGCTGAGGTAGTGACAATTGTAAAATGGTACTCCATTGAAGCTCAGAAATTTTATCTATCAGACAATAAGCTCTTCATTGGACGACTAAAGTATAATTCGTTGGCCTAAGAGCAAGAATAAGGAGGGTACACCGAGATACACCTTCATAGTTTAAAAAATTATTTTCCGGCAGATCACGCATCAACAGCAATTACACCTTGTTTTAATGTTCTGAATCAAATTATCAGATAACTGAGATGGTGTTGCATTCAAATGCCCTGGTATGGTTAGGGGTGGAGAGATTTCACCCTCCCTCTCGAAATGCTCTTACATGGTCACGGATATGCAGCTACTGTCAAAAAAGTTCTACTCACTAACTTCTAGCTACAGGAGTGTTCCTTACAAGGTTTAGAGGACAAAAAAAAATGAATGTTCGGTTGTTTAACCGAGTTGGTGAATACATAAAATCCACCTAATAGAGTAGAAAAACCCTGATCCTAAACCAATGGTTCACATGGGCTCCAGGATCCTGAGGGAACAAATAGCATATGAACTAATTTTTGGTCACCGGATACCATGGGACTGCATCTCCTAATGTTATTCCACTGCCTTGTCGACTAGGCCTTTAGGTGAAAGGCACACGGAGTGGTCCATAAGAAAACTACCCGCTTCGGTCTGGGCAACCGGATAGTATTCCAGCCCACACACAAACCAAATGACGATTACTACTGGAAATACTATTCTTACTTCAATTAGCATTCAGACAAATCATATTCAAATTCATATGAAAACATTCGCTCTTATTTCTTTTACACTATGTCGCTGATCTACTCGCCTTTATTCTCATTTTGCGTATTTTATTTTTCAACTTAAACAGCAGCCCGCCTATGGTGGAAACTCTCTCTTATCTAAACGATCTCAAGTCACTGACTGGTCGAAAGTTGAATGCTACCACCGAATACGAATACTGAAACAATCATTCTGAAACTACGTATACCATTCAAACTGGCCTCCTTTAACGTTCGCATACCTATGCAAATCCGACAACAGATAGGGTTGGCTACTTTCTTAGAAAATCTCAACATCGATGTCTGTTGTCTATTCGAGACTCATATTCAAGACTCTAATGAAGTACTACAAGTTCGCCCTCCATCTGTCGCTTCGGAGAACTTGCTTCATGTGTGTTCATCCGGGGAGTGTGGGATCTTTGTCTGGTTTTTCTGGAGTTGTTGTTTCACTCAGCACTAGAGCTGAGGCAGCGCTAATCGATTGAATCCTCATCAATATTCCGTTTTGTGCTGTTAGATTAGAAAGTTCTATCAAAGTGCGAAGAAGTCGGTATGAGAAACAATGTCTTTTCGTCATCTCCACCAATGCTCCGACAGATTGCAGCCCGAATTCGATCAAGGATGAGTTTTCCCACCACTTAACTGTTCTTCCACAGGAAGTGAGTTTGACGGATATTGTAGTACTAGCCAGAGACTTGAATGCACAGGTTGAGTGTCTAAGCACACAGAAGAATTGTTTAGGTGGCCGATGAGAACTTGTTGGTTGCAGGTCAGATAACGATGACCGACTACTGCAACTTTAAGCAGACTATAACCTGAGGATGATATTGTCTTACTGTGTGATGATACCCAAACCATGCAATCCTCACTTAATCAGTTAGAAATCAGTGTCTGTTGGTGTGGTATTTGCTTTGCATCTTCGAAGTGCAAAATATTTTTACAAGACTGATAAGCCCCTGAACCTGCGCTCACCCCGGATAATGAGCAGATGGAAGTAATCAAGAAGTTCGTGTATCTGGTGGGTAGCTGCGTAAGTGATGGTGGTAGAGTGAACGATGAGATCGATTCACATATAGTGAAAGTCAGAGCGACTTATGTCAATCTGAACCATCCATGGCGCCTTCGTGATGTTAGTCTGACTGTAAAAGATGGGATCTACAGCGCGTCGGTGAGAGCAGTTTTGCTCTATGTTTGTGAGACCTGGCCTCTCCGAGTTGAGGATGTTAGACGACTCTGTGTTTGATCATTATTGTGTTCGAAGAATTGCTGTCATCATGCCAACATCATGTTAGTAATACAGAGGTTCAGCACCGTATGTTCAGACACAGTGACGACATTTCAATTAGTATCACCATCTTGAAACATCGACTTAGATGGATTGGACATGTCCTACGAATGTCTCCCCAGAGAATTCCACGTTGTGCTTTATTTGTCGATGTTGGGATAGGTTGGAAAAAGCGGAGAGGTGGTCAGTGTATGACATGGTGTTGTGGCATGAAAGAGAGCTGTATAGGACTGGTTTCTGTTGGTCTGTCAATACTCCGTGTTTGAGATGTACTCGCTTCGGCGGTACATATACTAAAATTGGAACGATACAGAGAAGATTAGCATGACCCCTGCGCAAGGATGACACTCAAAATCGTAAAGCGTTCCATATTTTTTCCTGCTTCAGTCTGGGCACCTGGGCAGTATCACAGCTCTCACACAAATGAAATGAGATTTGTGAGGCGCATATTTATCTGGTGCTTCCTTGTACCAATATTTATGTGTTTATATAAATAGTTTATTTAGTTTAGTTAAACACATGAATATTAGTACAAGGAAACACCAGATAAATATGCGCCTCACAAATCTCATTTGATTTGTGTGAGAGCTGTGATACTGCCCAAGTGCCCAAACTGGAGCAGGTTTAAATAAATAAATAAACCCTGTTTGAGATCCTAGAGATGGTGGGATCTAGTGGCTAGAGACGTTGTCAGACGCGGCTCAGAATAGAAGAGAGTGGTGATCCTGCTGCAACTTTCTTCATAAAAAATGAACGTAACTTGTTTGACTGAAAGAATTCTTTCTGGTCATATTTTTGTTAACTGAACTGCCTCTTTTATTATTTCACTCTCATACACTAATTTATGTTCGTTGTTGTTTTCCTTTTTCTTATGAGCACTTTAAATTATCTAACTCTTCACAGCCTCATTGCTATCGTGTGGCACATATGTATTTGGTGCCTCTTTGTACCAATATTTGTTTTCAAATAAAGAAAAAGCAGTTTGCTGAAGATATTTTGTAGCCAAGCACAATTAATGGTAGACAAATTTATGGAAACAATTAACATATTATCTTATGAATAATATGATATGAATATGATATGAATAATATGAACTAATATGATGCAGCAAGTGAGCTTGATGCACTGTTCAGTTTCAGTTAGAAGATTGTTTCAGGAAAGTTAGTATGACCTCACTGAACTAAATATTTCTGAATAATTTGAAACATAATAAATGGTCACAACTAAGTTTTTTCTATAATCATCCATTCAGTAATAATCTGCTATATAATAAAATGATGATTTATTTGTAATAACTCAGTGAATAAATTATTACATTTCTAATGTTTCACAACTCAGGGAAAGTTGCTTCTTCGGAGAATGAATAAATAACTGCATTGAAATCGAAACAAATTCAAATATCATGGAACAAAACTTCTTCAGAAAACGTTTACTCTAGCCAAATTGAATGCGGTTTACAACAATACTCTTCTAATGAAAACCACCAATAATGACAGACTGCCTGATTTTGCCACGCATGTGTATAGAAATTCAATTGCTTCTGTGGGGCTAGTTAAATAGAATATACAATTTAGCAGATCCGCTTTCCTTTGCAAAAGACCACTGTATCTCCCTTGTCCATTGTGGTGATTATTGTTACATTTTTTAAAACAAGTTAGACCTTTTAATTCTTATTTTGAAACGTTTCATGGAAAATGTTTTTTTGTCAACATGTGAGTACCTTTACGACATGCTAGATGAGACTTTTTCAAGTATACCGAGTAGCGTTTCTATGATTTTGAGAATCTTTAGACTACCGAGCGGTTCTCGAGGTAGTTCCTGAAATAGAGTGATTTTAGGGTTACTTGGAATTGTTTGAAAGTCTATAAATAACTCAAAGGTCAGTCGAACTAATTTTTATTGTCGATTTAGCTTTTGTTTTCTTTCATATCTTCAGGTTTGTCGGGACTTCGACGAATTCTACTTATAGCGTTTCCTTTCATTAAAAAGGTTACAGATAGAAACCTGCAATTCTTCTAGGATTAGATGTTTTATTAGATCACCTAGGTTATTGATGTGATCAAGTATTTTTCTGGTAAGTACGCACATTTGTGAATATGTTCCTGCAAAAATATTCATTATGTGTTATGGAACTTGAATATACTACATAATAACCGATAAATAACTGGCACTTCTTGTAATTAACATTCAGAGATCGTGCACAGTATATCATCATGTGGAAATGAACAGCCGCATTTACTTCCATAAAGTCGATGCTGAATTATCAAATTAAGGCGAATTGGAAAAAAAGTAAGTTCATTTGGTTTTACATGAAATCATAGAAAAATCTTTCTATAGGCAACTACCATTAGTTTATATGACTAGTTCTTAGTTTTAAAAAACAGCAGTCATAAATCCAGGAAATATAATTCACACATGGTAGTGCGACTTTGTAAGAATGAACTTGACTACCAATTTGAAGTACTACTACTACTACATTATTCAACTAGTATCTATGTAGATATATATACTTATCAATTGAATATGACAGTACTAATTCATTATTTCAAGCCCCTTTCTAGTGTGATAATCTAAACTACATCTTTAGAGTTTCGATCTAATTAATTAATTACCCACAAAAAAATCTTCAGAGAGAGAATTGTTCGTCCTTCAACAAAAAAGTTAGGAGATATAAAGAAAGACTATTGACAAAATAATTTTAACCTAGCCAGGAAATTCTACCCCTACCATTTCCATTAAGAAAAAAGATCCTTATATTCACATTGTTAGACTGGGACTGAAGCTTAATCTAAGTGTATTTTTAGGTTGATAACTTAATCCGGTATTCGGGCTTGGGAGTCGAGCTTTATTTGCTGTAACATTTGTTCACGTAGGTCTTACCAACTGAACTCAACCAATTTTGAGAATAAGCACGATCCACACTTTACGAATTTGGAAACTAGACTGAACCTTCTGATCCGGCTGCTGTAAGTATGTCAACTTCGAAAGAGCAGAAACGATAGATGATCGGATACTCATCCCGTTTCCGGCACTATGAGAGGCGAAGACAAAAAGTTTATGCAATGATCGTGAGCAGTGATGAGTAATGAAAGCAGGAAACAGAAAAGAAAGTGAAAATAACTGACGCTGAACAGGGAGAATCGACGAATTAACTGAACAGGTGTTCAGGAATGGTAGTCCGTTTTAAGTAACCGCGTCGATGGAAAGCTTGTCTAAAAGCGAGTATACCGAGCAGCAATTCACCCTATTTTAAGTTATGGACTTACGCTACTTATACCCAATCATCGCTATCTTAAATGGCTAAGCTAAAACATGGCAACTGTTCATAAAGTAACCGACTTTTTGTAGATTTAAATTTTTTAGTTCGGGCTGCAAGACAATCGAAATTTTCTGACTGGATCGAAGTATTGATGAGATCAAGGATCTATATCGTATGAGATGAGCTGCAACAATTTTTTGAATTAGAAAATACTGTTTATGTTGATGCCAGCTGGAATAGAATGGAAAGAGTACCATGGAGATTGTGTCAATTTATATGATTAATGACTAATGGTGTGAATGAACTGAAAGGCTGATAAAATAATAAAAATTGACATTCGAATACCTTATTTGATGGTGATAATGTGCTCACCTTTAGATTTGGTTTCATCAGTGTACAATTGACAATTCTATTGCCCTAAATTTAAGTTGTCGTAAATTGAATTAGTGAAAATATCGTACACCACTTCAAGCTCTTTTAGTTCGTTATTCGTACATTTAAAAATGATTTCATCAAACTTTTGATTGGAGAGGTAAAGAGATAAACGTATGTTTGTTATTACAAGTATGTGTGTACAACTTTGTTTATCTGAATTGCATATATCGTAGCAGAATAATTACAGTGGATCAAATAAGAAACTGGTTAGATATGTAACCATATTGTGTCTTCTGTGTTACAGAGCTCAAAGAACAAAATAATGCCAAAACAAGTAAATAGGTGTAAAATAACTGCGTGATCATTGTGATAGGTTATTTTTTAAACATTGTGGTTCTATAAAATACGAAGTACATTATGTATAGGCAAAATCAGTTAATTTTAAAACAATATAAATTAGAATGTGGGAACACTTTTCATAAATAAGAAATGCAAAAAAGTGAGAGATTAACTCTTAAGTTTCAATTATATATATGCTTATGTATGTGAGTAGGTTCATGTTTATAAAACATGTATCAACGATATTTATTATTTGATATTACAGATAAACAGATATCGTCACCTGAGAAGGAACTACACGAAGTATTTGAACGTATAGTAGTTAGGAGAAGACATAGTTCTTGATAAAATAAATTGAGCGTCGATAAGATTTATTTATCTAGTGTTAAAGATCAGATTAAGTTTTAATCAGTAGAATTACCAGTAGATATAAGCAATTGTACCGAAACTTATAACGGCAACTACAAGGATGCTGCTAATTACAGCACCAGCTGTACTCTTTACATAGCCGCTTTCTGCATAAAATCGGCGAAGATATTGAAGCACTTGAGTTGGAAGCCATCTTTTGCGTGTCATATCTGTTTCACGCATTCGCATACGCATGACTTCGATTTGTGCACGCATTCTGGCTTGCCGAGCTAGACGAGCAGTATGGCGTTCATGTAAATCTATCGAAGCAGCTAAATATTCTTTGGTATATGAATCGGAATTATCTTCGACTTCAGCAGTGTCATTTAACAAAGATACGCTCGATCCTATAGTATGTGAAATATTATTATCTGGATAGAAATTAGGTGTGACTGAATGTGATGTAGGAAGCGTAGACAAAATAGAATTCTTTTTACTACTATCGTAACTTGAAAGAAATGGTTCTATTTGACTGGTTGGTAAAGCATCATTAATCCTAAAATGACAATTAATAATAACGGCATTTATTAATAATTGTTGATGAATAATAAAAACAAGTAACGTAAAAAACAACTGACAATAAATGAATTAAAAATACAATCATGATTTTCATGAACAGAAGTTCAACTTATTTAAAATAAATATTCACTTTCATTTCAACATATTTATTTTTATACTTCATTCGACAAAAAAAATGCGATTATGGATTTGAGCCACCACACCAAGACAATATCAAATCTGAAAATTACGATGGATCAGGCAGTAGATTTTAAGTGGCATGCAACTAAATTCTATCTATATTTAAAAATGTAAAAGACTAACATGGACTAAGACGTTGCTTTGAATTTGCATAAACTGAATCTTACTGAAAGTGGAGAAGCTACAGCAAGAAAACCTCTTACAGTTCGGTTCAACTTAATGGTGAAAATGTTAAGAATACATTAAAGTCACTCAGCTACAACGTAGGACTAGGCACATATATACATCAGTCCGAGTTGCCATATCTCATTAGCACAACAAGATGAACACCGAATTCATTGTAGTTACTTAAATAGTAGCAAAAAACATTCATATAGGGATATGGTACAGGGAGAAAGAATTAGTTTGTAAAGAGAAATGTATGAAGTAATTTTAATCTCACGGTTTAAAGGAAGACAAAGTGTTTATTTAAAGAACAACTAGAGGAGTTAGTCAACCATGAACGTGATGTCGTCCCCCCGAGGTAGCTTGGAGTGATTTAAGAGTCGTCTACTGAACTGACAGATGCTTGGAAACTCATCCAGTCTGGCTCCAAACATGACGAGTGGTGGAGGCAGCTTAAACATAGGTCAATAAGAAGCTTACACAATGAATGTGAACAGCGGTGCGTAGCGAAAGCAGAAAAGATGGAAAGGGCGGCTCCAAAAGGTAACAGTAGACAACTGTTAAGGTTTACCAAAAAAACAAGTACTAAAAATCCGGCCATCAGTCAGATTATTTTGGAGAAAACAAGGACGATTATTTACTCTCAATCCAGGAGATTGGACTGATGTGCAGAACACTTTAGTGGACAGATCAACTAACTTTCAGTCACACTTCAGTTATCTACTATTTCCAAGTAACCTAAGCGACAAATTTATACCACACCTTCCAACTTGCTGTATTCCTCATGATTTTTTCACTTCACTAATTTATATTTTCATGAATCGCATCTTTGACGCCTAATTTTTTCCATTACCACTCAATCTGTTGTTACCCCGATTATTCTGGGATTTGGCTTGACAATTTCATCCTCCTGTGCTCATGGGATATGGCAAACTGAACTACTGTACATACGTACCAAGTTCTACTTTGTGGCTGACAAAATAATACAAGTTTGTGTGGCAATGGTTTCGAACTGACCTGTGTCGAAATCTACATTATGAGTGATGAGTGAGAATTATGGTTTGACACTTTGGCCATTACACTGATATGTGGCATTTGTATCAGCCCTACTCTCAGACGTTAATGACGAAATCTCAGCCAGTACAAAAACGACTCAATCCATGGTGAGGTTAGCGTGCAACTGTTTATTACATTCGCCTCAATGGTTGTTAGGTGTTGATAATAAAAGTGAAGAACATACATCTATTGCTAGTATTCGACCACAAGTGTCCTTCACTTTGATTTAAATTATCAATAAGTACCATTAAATTTACTATTTTTATTAATATCTTTCTGCTGTCTATCTGGGTTGTATAGAAATTTAACCAATGTACCTTGTTCCTGCTTACTATTAAGTCATCTATAACTTATATTTAATGTACACTTTGAAAAGCAGTCAGTAACTAATAATCATGTTTTCCACACATCCATCAAGCAAAAAGACGCGGTCAGTGCCTTGGTTTATGTGCGTTTGAATGATTTTAATGACAGGTGAATATGATTCGGCTTTCTGTTAATAAACATGTTGCTGTCGAAATCAGGTAGACGACCGGCTTAGTTCAAAAATAAATAGCTGTAACTTTTTACAGGAGTAACAGCTATGTAATTCAGTGGTGAAATTTATTTTAGAGGCATAGCCAAATTAATAAAACAGATTTTAGTGACTATGATAGGATATTTCAAGAGAATTAAAGCAGAAATACTCTTGTAATGTGAATGAAAGGATGCAAAATATTTTCAAATACAGTGCAATTTTATTGCGCCCTATGTATAATCGTGTTATTGCAATATACTAACCTGTCCCATGAATTTGCATAAATATTTGATGTATTGGGTAATTCGGATAGTCCATTTTCTGATTTTTCGAAGGCGTGATATACTTGACTTCCTGTGACCATATTAATTTCTGAGTAATCTGGCAAGTGATTAGTTTCGACTGATGATCGGTCACTTTGTAACTTGAGTGGATCTGAATCAACTCCAGACGTGGTGAGGGACTTTAAACTACGTAACTGAGAAGAGGTGATGTTATTTTGGGTATTAAGTCTAGAACCAAACTTATAATTTCTAAACCTGACACCGATATTATCCAATGGATTAAACAGTTCTGTCTCGATATCACCAACAGCGACGTCTTCTTCTGAATCAAAGTCATCTAGGGCAAGGTCTTCAACTTCGCCTTGTTCACTCATATCGTCTAAGTCGTTTTCGCTTGAAGGTTCCGACACATTGTCTTCTTCCTCAATATCCGGTTCAAACTGGCAATTGTAATGAAAACAGGGTAGGGCATAAACTGAAAACCTGCTTATAAAACAAAGTAAGATGAGATCTTGCAATAATGAGAATTCTTGAGATATTCGAAATAATTTACTCCACAGTAAGGGTCAGCAGAAGGGAGCTTCAGAAAAGATTACAATTACTTTTAAGAACACAAGCACATTCGAAGCTTGAATACGATAAACTAATTATCATTCTCATGACAAAGATGGAAAATTTATTTTTCGTGCAAATGCGATTTCTCCAGTTTGCTTGTGACTAATCTGTTTATATATGGAAATAAAAAATTAATATGTGGATTAATCCGTACAACACTCATGCCAATTATACATTTATCGATGTATCGTTGGTTTTTATGTACTAGGTTACTGTAGTAACAAAATTACTTTAATATTAGATGATACCATTCAAGTTGTAGTATGCTTGTGTAGGTTGACTTTGATAAAATCAGATATCCGTTAAAGGTTCCGACTGTGGGTTTATCGGCCATTCAGTCAGCCATTTATCCTGTGCATTCCATTCACTTCCATTACAAGAAATGAGTAAGAAAATGATTCATAAAAGCGTTTTAGACTCCAAACGCTATTGATGTTTATGTTTACCAGTAGTTGACATCATAACGACAAAATTAGACGGGTTTTTAATACTGTAGTTCTCTATGTCATCATATTAGACAAGAACAAAATTGATAATCATATTTTATTACCAGTAACACTTGACAATTATTAAAAAATTGTAGTAAAATTAATAAACTAAAATATGAAAACAATTTTTAATAAGTGAATACCATTATATGAACATTTTACTTTGCACCGTTTCTTACTCAGCCAAACAGACTACAGAAATAACGGTAGTGAGAGTGGATATATTTCTACGGATATCATTTTAATTGATGTTGTTTGTTAGCGTTGTGAAGGAACGGTAACAAAAATGTATCAATTAAGTTGACTTTTATAACGTTTTATACATATTTCTAAGAGGTTATTAATTTACCTTTAGGAATACAATTTAAATCTGATTATATTTTCTATTAAATACTGGTAACCCCAGAAATGTAAACATCAGCTCAAGAATGATTAGGTGTAGAGCGTCTAAAAGAACTTTTTATGGACTGTTACGTAGTGGATACAAATGATGAACAATTTAAACGTTTCTTATGGAATTTTTACAAGCATTTGATTTGCGAACAGACAAAAATTGGCATGAATGAAAACATCCGGGATACGTTTAGCAACTACCTGGTATTTATTTATTTATTAGAACACAAATATTGGTACAAAGAGGCACCAAATACATATGTGCCACACGATAGCAATGAGGCTGTGAAGAGTTAGATAATTTAAAGTGCTCATAAGAAAAAGGAAAACAACAACGAACATAAATTAGTGTATGAGAGTGAAATAATAAAAGAGGCAGTTCAGTTAACAAAAATATGACCAGAAAGAATTCTTTCAGTCAAACAAGTTACGTTCATTTTTTATGAAGAAAGTTGCAGCAGGATCACCACTCTCTTCTATTCTGAGCCGCGTCTGACAACGTCTCTAGCCACTAGATCCCACCATCTCTAGGATCTCAAACAGGGTTTATTTATTTATTTAAACCTGCTCCAGTTTGGGCACTTGGGCAGTATCACAGCTCTCACACAAATCAAATGAGATTTGTGAGGCGCATATTTATCTGGTGTTTCCTTGTACTAATATTCATGTGTTTAACTAAACTAAATAAACTATTTATATAAACACATAAATATTGGTACAAGGAAGCACCAGATAAATATGCGCCTCACAAATCTCATTTCATTTGTGTGAGAGCTGTGATACTGCCCAGGTGCCCAGACTGAAGCAGGAAAAAATATGGAACGCTTTACGATTTTGAGTGTCATCCTTGCGCAGGGGTCATGCTAATCTTCTCTGTATCGTTCCAATTTTAGTATATGTACCGCCGAAGCGAGTACATCTCAAACACGGAGTATTGACAGACCAACAGAAACCAGTCCTATACAGCTCTCTTTCATGCCACAACACCATGTCATACACTGACCACCTCTCCGCTTTTTCCAACCTATCCCAACATCGACAAATAAAGCACAACGTGGAATTCTCTGGGGAGACATTCGTAGGACATGTCCAATCCATCTAAGTCGATGTTTCAAGATGGTGATACTAATTGAAATGTCGTCACTGTGTCTGAACATACGGTGCTGAACCTCTGTATTACTAACATGATGTTGGCATGATGACAGCAATTCTTCGAACACAATAATGATCAAACACAGAGTCGTCTAACATCCTCAACTCGGAGAGGCCAGGTCTCACAAACATAGAGCAAAACTGCTCTCACCGACGCGCTGTAGATCCCATCTTTTACAGTCAGACTAACATCACGAAGGCGCCATGGATGGTTCAGATTGACATAAGTCGCTCTGACTTTCACTATATGTGAATCGATCTCATCGTTCACTCTACCACCATCACTTACGCAGCTACCCACCAGATACACGAACTTCTTGATTACTTCCATCTGCTCATTATCCGGGGTGAGCGCAGGTTCAGGGGCTTATCAGTCTTGTAAAAATATTTTGCACTTCGAAGATGCAAAGCAAATACCACACCAACAGACACTGATTTCTAACTGATTAAGTGAGGATTGCATGGTTTGGGTATCATCACACAGTAAGACAATATCATCCTCAGGTTATAGTCTGCTTAAAGTTGCAGTAGTCGGTCATCGTTATCTGACCTGCAACCAACAAGTTCTCATCGGCCACCTAAACAATTCTTCTGTGTGCTTAGACACTCAACCTGTGCATTCAAGTCTCTGGCTAGTACTACAATATCCGTCAAACTCACTTCCTGTGGAAGAACAGTTAAGTGGTGGGAAAACTCATCCTTGATCGAATTCGGGCTGCAATCTGTCGGAGCATTGGTGGAGATGACGAAAAGACATTGTTTCTCATACCGACTTCTTCGCACTTTGATAGAACTTTCTAATCTAACAGCACAAAACGGAATATTGATGAGGATTCAATCGATTAGCGCTGCCTCAGCTCTAGTGCTGAGTGAAACAACAACTCCAGAAAAACCAGACAAAGATCCCACACTCCCCGGATGAACACACATGAAGCAAGTTCTCCGAAGCGACAGATGGAGGGCGAACTTGTAGTACTTCATTAGAGTCTTGAATATGAGTCTCGAATAGACAACAGACATCGATGTTGAGATTTTCTAAGAAAGTAGCCAACCCTATCTGTTGTCGGATTTGCATAGGTATGCGAACGTTAAAGGAGGCCAGTTTGAATGGTATACGTAGTTTCAGAATGATTGTTTCAGTATTCGTATTCGGTGGTAGCATTCAACTTTCGACCAGTCAGTGACTTGAGATCGTTTAGATAAGAGAGAGTTTCCACCATAGGCGGGCTGCTGTTTAAGTTGAAAAATAAAATACGCAAAATGAGAATAAAGGCGAGTAGATCAGCGACATAGTGTAAAAGAAATAAGAGCGAATGTTTTCATATGAATTTGAATATGATTTGTCTGAATGCTAATTGAAGTAAGAATAGTATTTCCAGTAGTAATCGTCATTTGGTTTGTGTGTGGGCTGGAATACTATCCGGTTGCCCAGACCGAAGCGGGTAGTTTTCTTATGGACCACTCCGTGTGCCTTTCACCTAAAGGCCTAGTCGACAAGGCAGTGGAATAACATTAGGAGATGCAGTCCCATGGTAGCCGGTGACCAACAATGAGTTCATACGCTATTTGTTCCCTCAGGATCTAGGAGCCCATTTTTGTTTATCACTTTAAAATCCTTTAAATATATTGGCTAGTAAGTGTCCATGGGAATGGTAGGGATTCGTTTGAATTCTTAGGAATAAATATCATGGTAGATAAATAAAGTGGATTCAATAAGTATGCAGGGTTTACCTTGACAAATGGTCTTTGGTCAATTGATATACAAAGCAAAGTATCCGCAGCTTTAATGACTGCTCGATAACAAAATCGTAATTGATCAGCAGTTTGGATAATACCCATACGACATTTTCTTAACTCAAGAAATAAGTTTTTGATATCAACACCAGAAATAGAATTCGCTTGTTCAATCTAAAATTTAAAAAATGAGAGAACATACAAGACCCATATATGAGGGAATGCCAAAATATAAAAGTGGATCTCCAGTAACTAAAAGAATGATAGATAGAAAGGTTAGAGAACGAGTCGATTGAAGAAACAATTGTGAAGCAGGGTATACTCTATGCACTCTGTGGAGAATAGTACATTTAGATATCTCAATTGACTAAGATTCTATAAATATTTTGAGGATTACATAGTTCACCACTAGATACTCCTTTTATATGAAATACAAGAGGCCAATCTAGATCCTCATCACGCATTCCTACATAGTGAAAAGAGTGATTTGATCACAAGACAGAATAACTACCTACCTAAACATGATAAAATACACTGGTTAACTTAGAAACAATAAATTCTGGTTAGATGTAGATGAGGATAATTGTTGAAGTAAACACTGTAAAAACTCATTCACAAAGTTGCTTAGTATGCTTGATGATTGAGATTGGTTCTACTAAACAGATTGGTTCTACAATCTGTTTAGTAGGACAACCATACAATCCAAACAAATGTACGTAAAGATGACCATGTAGTGGTGAGCTAATTGTTTAACCGATACTGCTGTAAGTTATAATTACTAGGCTGTGGTTAGAAATACGAAATTATTTGGATGAAGTTAACAATGAAAGCGTGTACGTCGAATAAAGCATTATATATATATATATATATATATATATATATATATATATATATATATATATATATAATTCTTCACAAGTTGTTTAAGTTTGTCTATACTTAAAGAACAGTTTTCTGTTTTTATTTTCATTAAAAACACGAAAAACCATCAGAATATGTAAAGGCAGGAATATAATCAGTATTGAAAATCACCAACTCAACTTACCAAGATTAATGCTAAATCTATCAAAACAAATGTTCCTGATCGTCCTATACCAGCACTACAATGTATAACTGGTGGATAAGATGGATCATTCAATGCACCTGAAGCTCTAACAGACCAAAGAAAGTTCAGTATTGCGCTAGGAGAATTAGGTATCCCAAAATCGGGCCAATTAGTATACTGCATGTGTAAGACATTGTGAACTTTATTGGTCTGAATAAAATGAAACTTAAAATAATTAGTAAATATGAATAAATACAAATTTTTATGCTCTGATGGGTCTGATCTTCATTCTTGATCAGGTTGAAATGGCAATGTTAAATTTGGAGTAGACCGCAACATTAAACAAATAAAATTTAATTATTAAACTATAAAGCACACGATAGGTGTCAAAAGTTGATAATGACCTATAAAATAACGTGAACAGCCAGCTGCCAACAAACGTGGGATCATAAGGCAAAATAGATTGTTGGAAGTATCCTTCATAGTATTAGGAAAAACAAAATATGTACATTCATTTAGAGTTAATATTTTAGTCACACTTGAAATATTCAAACACCTCTACATTTTAATAGTATGTGTAAATGCTATTCATATTCAAGTTAGAATCCATGGTTTTGATCTATTCACCTGATACAGATATGCGTACTTGGCTTCGATCCACACTTTCAGAGTAAGGGATAGTGATACTACTCAGTTGTCAAAACCGAAGTTGCGCGCCGTGGTAATCGGTGTTCAGGCATACGTAAGACATGACCCAACTAACTCGGTTGATGAAAATTCACAACCTCATCAACTAATTTACCATCATTCACTGATAACCTGCGACTCTCTATTACTTACCCGGTGATTCTAGCAGGTGCGAGCAGTATTTCTAAGACATCTGTGGTTAAATACTAGTAACCTACGAATATCCTCTTATCAGCCATGTTTCACTGCCATAAAGTAGGACGGAACAAACTGCTGCGCATTATACTTGTCTCTCAATTGATAGATGGATATCTCGCTTACGCAATAAATGACGCAAGTTGGTGAAAGCTAGTCGATTCTTCTGCATCCGTGCTGAGATTTGGTCACACATCAGACCACAGGGGCTGATGAGACTCCCAAGACAAGTCACGCGGTCGACAAGCTCAAATACTTCACTCCCTATCATTAGTTCAAGTGCCGATGCAACCCAATCCTGAAGTAACAGTTTACATTTCGAGGGGGAGAATCGCATCCCGAACATGCCTGCATTGTTGTTTATAGTGGTCAGAAGATTGCATTTTGTCAGCGTCTCCACCAAATAGAAATATGTCATCGGCGTATTTTAAGTCAACAAGTGAATCTCCTGGTAGAAGTTTAACTCCTCTAAATTTGGATGAGGAAAGTGTTATCTCTAAAAGCACTTCTACGACGAAGTTAAACAAGAATGGTGAGAGTGGACAGCCCTGACGAACACCACTTGAGGTAATCAATTCTGATGACATTTCGCCATAAGCTCTAACTCGACCAGTTTTGGAAGCGTTCTTCTGGAGGTACCTGAAAAAAAAGGATTAGAAGCGGTTTTAGTAACCTGAGAACGTGACCGCAGTTCTCAAGAAACAACTGCTTGAAGTCGGTTATACACGACCTCTTTGTGATTTTTGTGTTAGCTCCGTACTTGTTGGTTCCTTATCGTCGGAGATGGAAATCCGTGGGATAAGGCGAGGTGTACATTTTTAGGGTCGACCTTTTCTAACCCCACCCCTCTTTGTGGGAAGGCAGCATCACTGTTATGCTGGTTGTCTGAAGGAAACACCTTACTGCTGTCACACCTCTTTACGGTCAGCAGTACGACTTCGCCTTCGGACCTTGGGTTTGCTGCCTCTTCAACCGACCTGCCTGGCATGGTTGGACCTTGAGGAGCGATTCTTCCAGCCAGTATAGCTCGATTGGTTCAGCACGATAGGCAAGCCCGACCACCAAGTTATGGGAGCAGCAACGGTCGGGCATCGTTGGACACCGACTACCATGGGACTGTATGTCCTAACGTGGTTCCACTGCCTTGTGGATTAGATTTTTAGGTGAAAGGCACAGGGAATGGTCCATATGAAAACCACCTGCTTCAGTTTGGGTACCTGAGCAGTATTCCAGTCCTCACACAAATCAAATGACAAAGTATAGCGTATATATATTTGGTGCCTCCTTGTACCAATGTCCATGTATTTAAATAAATAAAATGATGAACCATAAATAGTAACATTTTCCGATTTCGTGACTCTCAACATCAACTCCATAATGGACACAATTAAACCATATTTCTTCCAGCCAACGTTAGTGAATCTCAATAGGGGACTCCTATTCCTTCTGGATTGCATGTCCGAACTCCGATTATGGTCTGGTAAGAGCATGTATTTTCTTTTGTCGCACTAAAAGTAGAGAATTTAGTAGAAATGGACATAAACTATACTTTTTAGATGAAATGATGAAGATTGCATCCAGGCAAAACTATCTAAACATTTGATCGTAAATAAAATATCCAACATCTAAGAGCCGTTATGACAACTATTTGGGTTCACTCACAACCTTTTTGTGAAATTTTAGCCCCTTATTTTCCAGATCATATATCTACATCAGTATCCTATGTGGTAGGGTCTTTCGTCATTTTTGGAGCCTATCTATCCTGAACCCTCCTATCGTAATAGGACAACGTCACTTTGTGCTGGTTATCTAAAAGAAACACCGCCCGGCACAGCCAACATGACGACTTTCTTGTGACCTTAGGTTTCTCGTTTATAACATTACCGCTCTCGGACCTTCTTATTTTACTTGTTGAAACCTGACGAAACGAATTTGGCAGCCAGTGAAGTTCGATTGGTTTATCACAATAGGTCAACCGATTCACTGTCAAGTTAGCAGCTGTTTTTTGAGTATTTTGAGATTAAGTAATAATAACGAGAAGAATTCAACTAGATTCTGTATTTTGACTTATTTGTTAGTGTAAGCGAATTCCAAAACTTATTGGTTGGTTAGTCAACATTTTTGCCCCCGTGTTTATGGCATGTGTTAAACACAAAGCGGACGAATATTTTCATTTTTCCTGTTTGATAACACGTTCATGTTTTAATAATTGTCTGATTGCTTTTCCTAACCAATATTCTCTTTTAACAAGTAACCCGTAAGTTTTTTAAAAAAAAAATAATTAAAATCATGTGTTAACCTGCGGCCTGACTCATAAGATACTAATTGACGTCTCAAGTATAATCAACTTCGTTAAGGCATTAAATATTGAGGGTCTTTTTAAGAACACAACCTATCTTACAGAGAAGATATCCTACTTACTGCTCTGTAAATTCTTAATCACTAGGTCAATTTATTACGATTAGTTACTCAGAAGGCAATACTGAACTCTGAGGGTGGAAGCAGATGCTCAGGTCACCTTGGTTTTGTGAGCGGTCTCACCATCAAGTATATACCATGCAAGCTATGAATTCATGTGGTGATGGGCGACGAAAGCAAAAGAGATGGAAAGGGCAGAGGCTGTAGGTAATACAAGACAGCTCTCCAGACTAATAAAAGAAACCGGAATTAAGAAGTCAATTGTAAGCGAGACAATCTCGAAAAAAGACAAAACTCTTATCTGCTCTCAGCCCACACGTTTAGAACGATGGACGGAACACTTTAGAGAACAGTTTAGCTGGCCTTCAGCTACTCTACAGTTACCCACCATTCCCAAACAGTCTGAATCGAACATTGGAGTAGGTCCCCGACTCTAGTTGAAGTTCAAAAGGCTATAGATAATCTGAAACGAGGAAGAGCGGCTGGTCCAGATGTCTTCAAATATGGTGGTCCAATTTTGGCGATTAGGTTGACTAATATTTTAGCTAAAATCTGGACGTAATCCCATCTGACTGGTCACAATCACTGATGTCCCAATATATAAGGGGTCAAAATCATCCTGTGATAACCATAGAGGGATTAGTTTTAATAATATAGTATCTAAAATATTAGCCTCAAAAATTATCGAGCGCATAAATGAGACTCGTGAACTCCAAACACGAGAAAGTCAAGCTGGCTTCAGACCTGGTCGTGGCTGCATTGACCACATATTCACTATTCCTCAGATCTTAGAACACAGGCATTCTTATCGGCGTCCGACAATGATAGTTTTTCTCGAATTAAAAGCGGCATTTGACTCTGTAGACCGAGAGGTTCTGTGGCAGTGTCATTTAAAGGTGTACCTCATAAGTACATAAACCTTACGAAGGCTCTTTACTCGAGCACTACCAGTCGAGTCAGAGCTTATGGCGAACCATCATCTGATTTAACAACCTCAAGTGGTGTCCGGTAACCTTGTCCAGTATCTCCATTTTTGTTTAACTTTATCATAGACCTACTGCTGGAAATATCGCTCTCATCGACTGAATTTTCGGGCACTGATCTCGTACCAGGAGGTCCACTTATCGACTACCCCACCGTTGCTGCTACCTTGACGTTGGTCACTTTCAAATCCTTCCTACACCTAATAACTCTCTTATCTCCACGACTAACCCTTCCCACGTCCTTTTATCACCTCGCACCGCTAGGGCAAACGATTCAAGTACACGGAACGTTATTCCTGGTCTCCTGAAACCACGCTCTAAACTACATATAGGAACTTTTAATGTTTGAACATTGTGTCAAATAGGACAACAGGCTTCCTTAGCTAGGACTCTAGAATCTTACACCATCGATGTGTGTTGCGTCACCGAAACGCGCATACAAGATCCGAGTAGTGTCATTCATTTGACTTCACCTAATCAAAATAAAGAACTATCTCGATACACGCTTCGCGTATCTGGAAGCCCTGATGCTGCTTCCCGTGGCCTCGCTGGAGTAGGTATAGCATTAAGTCCTAGGGCAGAACTAGCTCTTTTAGACTGGATCCCAGTAGACAGTCGTCTATGCACTGTCCGACTAAACGGATCAGTAAGGACTCGGAAAGATAGGGAAACTCGTCGTCGCTTCTTCGTCGTCTCTGCCTACTCTCCCACTGACTGCAGCTCAAACGATATAAAAGATGAGTTTTACAGGGAACTTTCTGACCTCCGAAAAGCTAGGCGTTCTGATGTAGTACTAGTAGTAGTGGCTGGTGACTTTAATGCTCAAGTAGGTAAACTAAGTGAAAGGTAAAGACACCTGAGTGGATCTTATGGTGTCGTGGCTAAAAGAACAGATAATGGCGACCGTCTGTTGCAGCTGTGCTCAGATAACCGCCTATTTCTTGCAAATACTAACTTTAAGCATAAGGAAAAACATATTTTGTCATGGCGACCCCCGAATTCGTCCCAACGTTGGATCCAATTAGATCACATCGCTATCAGCCACCGATGGAGGGGCTCGACAGAAGACTGTCGCTCATTCTGGAGCACAAGTTTATATTCAGATCATGCTCTAATGCGAGCATGTATGTCTGCGTCTTACTGGACGTAGGAAAGACACGGCAGGGAAATCTCTTAGGGTTCTACTTAATGATAAGCAAGCTAAGAATATATTTCAGGAACAACTGGAAAAACAGAGACAGACATGTAAGTTGTGCCCACCCCGAAGCAGCGTGGAATGACATCCAAAAAGCTGTAGAAACAGCAGTGATATCTGCTAGTACGGTAAACTATAAGGTTAAGGAGAAACGCTGGATCTCAGCAGCATCTACTTCACTGATATATGCTTCAAAACCCATCCCATCTGGCTCTGAACATAACGACGAGCGCAGTCAGCTTAAACGCAGGCTAATAAGCCTACGCAATGACCGCGAAGTGGTGGGTAGCGAAAGCAAGAGAGATGGAAAAGGCAGCGGCAATAGGTAACAGCAGACAGCTATTCAGACTTATTAAAGAAACCGGTATTAGGAACCCAACTGACAGTGAAACTATCTCGGAAAAAGATGGACATATTATTCATTCAAAATCCAGGAGATTGGATCGATGGGCAGAACACTTTAGGGATCAGTTCAACTGGCCTTCAGCTACACTTCGGTTTCCCACAATCTCCAGTCGACCTGAATGGCAAGTTAATATAAATCCTTCAACTCTTTACGAAGTTGAAAAAGCTATAAGAAATCTAAAGCGAGGGAGAGTCGCAGGCCCTGACAGGTTTACCCCTGAGATTTTTAAGGATGGCGGTCCAGTACTAGCAGTGACATTGGCTGATGTCTTAGGTAGAATCTGGGAACTGGACGTAACTCCATCTGACTGGTCTCAATCACTGATTGTGCCAGTCTATAAGAAAGGACAAAAGTCCTCTTGTGACAATCACGGAGGAATCAGTTTGACTAATATAGTGTCTAAAATATTAGCTTCAATAATACTTAGGCGCTTAACCAAAGCTCGTGAAGAGCAGACTAGAGAAAAACAGGCTGGTTTCCGACCTGGACGTGGCTGTATAGACCAGATATTCACTCTACGTCAGGTCCTAGAACATAGACATACATTCAGACGTCCCACAATAGAAGTATTTCTTGAGCTTAAGGCGGCATTTGACTCCGTTGATCGTGAGGTTCTATGGTAGTATTTGACACTGAAAGGAGTACCAAAGAAGTATATTAACCTTAGCCGAGTGAGAGCTTATGGCGAAATGTCATCAGAATTGATTACCTCAAGTGGTGTTCGTCAGGACTGTCCACTCTCACCATTCTTGTTTAACTTCGTCGTAGAAGTGCTTTTAGAGATAACACTTTCCTCATCCAAATTTAGAGGAGTTAAACTTCTACCAGGAGATTCACTTGTTGACTTAAAATACGCCGATGACATATTTCTATTTGGTGGAGACGCTGACAAAATGCAATCTTCTGACCACTATAAACAACAATGCAGGTATGTTCGGGATGCGATTCTCCCCCTCGAAATGTAAACTGTTACTTCAGGATTGGGTTGCATCGGCACTTGAACTAATGATAGGGAGTGAAGTATTTGAGCTTGTCGACCGCGTGACTTGTCTTGGGAGTCTCATCAGCCCCTGTGGTCTGATGTGTGACCAAATCTCAGCACGGATGCAGAAGAATCGACTAGCTTTCACCAACTTGCGTCATTTATTGCGTAAGCGAGATATCCATCTATCAATTGAGAGACAAGTATAATGCGCAGCAGTTTGTTCCGTCCTACTTTATGGCAGTGAAACATGGCTGATAAGAGGATATTCGTAGGTTACTAGTATTTAACCACAGATGTATTCGTTAGGCGTGCCTAAGTTACTAAAGCCGGTGTTTCAAGATGGTGACGTTGAGTTAACATCATTTGCCGCAGACACAAGTTGCCAAAATTCAGCATTACGAACATGGTGTTGCCACTGAATGTCAGAAATCCTTTGGAGATAACGGCTATCGAACACAGAGTCATTGAAGATCTCCAACTTAGAAAGACACGTTTACTAAGCACAGAGTATAACTGCTTTCATTGATTTGCTGTAACCCTACCTTCTACAGCCAGAATAACATTATGAAGACGTTAAAGATAATTCGGATTAGCATAATTCGCTTTTACTTTCATTATACGTAGACTGATACCATTAGTCATACCACCACCAGTACAAACATAACTCAGAATACATAAACTTTGACATCTGAAATCAAAGAAATATTTCCATAAATACTCACAGCTATGACTACAGACATGGTTTTTATGTGGAACATCCTTTCAGTCTAACCCCAACTCTTAACCCTAATCAATAAACCTAGCGTCTCTGGTGCACTATTCAATAACTCATGAGTCACTAAACATTTGCTCATTTTAATTCTTCCACCTTGTACTACACTTCTTCCTAAAACTAAAAATCCTTCTGATTGACTGAGTCTTTTATGTAGTCGATATTGATTACTTCTACCAGAAAGATGAACTGATACAAAATACATATGTGAAGACTATGGCAAAACGCTTTACCTTAATGTTTGTTATGGTGAATTTCCGACTAATAAATGTTTTTGTATTTGTCTCGCACTCCAACTCGACACTTAGATTAACGTCTTCTAATTTTAGCACAGAAGGACCACCATCATAAGGAAAATAAGGATGACACCTAAGAGAGCCTTTTTCAACAAGGCGATTGAGCATAATAATGGCGGGGCACTGTCTCTCCCAAACCATGAGCCAGAAATGATTGACAGTTTGCTGCATTGGACCCTGGGTGAGTATATATTTTCTGGACGGCACCTCCGGAATGAAGACAAAACTTGCATTAATATAGTCACCATCACGCGCGCTACATAGGAAAACCCTGGTAGAGTCAACTAAGTAAATATTTAGGCTGCTGATTGACTTACATGGACTAACATCCCGGTAGCGATTCTTCCATCGGTTTTTGACATCCCTAGCGGCGTCAACTGAAGAATTCTGGTTTAGAACTGTAGACTTATTTTTTAATTGCTAGAACAATCAATATAGGGCTAGGAATTCATACTTCATATATAACATTCCAGGTTTTCTCGTTATCAAATTGATGCATTTCGTCCCGAACATTACGCAAAACGACGTCCCCCCGTGCTGTCTCGGTTTCCATCATTATGTCAGCAACCAGCTAACGCAAAACTTTGTTACATGTAACTGACAAAATTGAAAGACACACAGACAAATGAAATGTCCAATGAGTATCTGATATCAAATTGGTTAAAATAGTTGAAGATAGAATAGAAGAAGCGTTCGATTCTACCAACGTCTCCAGTCACGAACTTAATAAAACATTAAACGAACTAAAGAGAAATACTGGTGAGTCGTAATGAAATACAGTCATAAGTCCTCAAGAACCTATCAATTTTCCTCCTGAATGACTCCTGAAAAGTCGCTTAGCCCTCTCCAGCGGTCAGAAGATCCAAGAATTCGTGCACTTTTGAAGAGTAGAGGTTCGCTGAAAGTAAATTCTGTCATATGCCCCCATTTCTGGGTTCTGCTGAGAGACGCCTACACTATGACACACAAATGACTAAAGGATTTCTACACGTTTTATATTTTATTGTTTTTAGGATTGTTTTTACCTGAATTTTTCGGTCCTTCTTTGGCATTTAGAGAAGCTCCAACTTGTGTCTGGGTCAAACCCAAACTGAGTCTACGTAATTTAAACAAGTGTGCAAATTCATATATTTCCGCGAGATCATCATTAAGTGAAATTCTATCTTCCTTCTCTTGTATCATAGTTTTCAATCTTTGTGATTTTGATGAAGTGCGTAAAGACGGATTATCTGTTTGATCATTTGAAGCAGTCTTTGAATTGACTAAGTCTTGGTTTGAATTTGATAGCAGGGATTCACATTCACTATCTGAATCGTATGCTACTAATTGGTTGTTAATAAGTAAGCTGTTCTTTATTTGTGATGAAATAGTTTTATGTTGGTTGGAAATTTGTTCACATTTATATTGATCCTGTGAAGTCAAAGTGCTACCAACTACGAAAGATAAAAGCCATTTAAATAAGGAGAAAGTATGATCTTGAATTTTGTCTGATCAATTTATCTAGGCAAAAAGTCAGCATACAAATTCTACTTTCAAAAATATGATTCTGTTTTTGACATGAATTGCGAAGCATAAGAAAGGCAATTCATAACCCTCTATATGTCATTAGATATATTAAAGATTCACTGAACTTGTCTCCTCATACCAGTAATAAGATTTTGTAAATTTCGTCTCTAATCATTTGAAATATTTGCCGTAAAATACTTTTGTAAATCAATTTACTTTCTGCTTTATAAATATTATTAACCCAAATATGCTAAAGTTGAGAAACTTATTCCAATAACTTATATTCTTTTGGTGAATATCACGACAATAAGTTAAAAGCACTCTGTTGGGGGAATCTTCAACGAACTATGCATCGCTGGTGACATTATTGTATAAACTATAGAGTCACCGAAGTTGTTCCATGATCAAGATAGTTCAACTTGATTCGGATTTAAACCGACAGTTATTCCTCACTGACTTTCAAAGACCAGTAATGGACAACAGTGCAAATCTAATATCCAAACTTTAAATTATATCGAAAATATAGATGATCTCAAACTATCCACCAGAGTGGCAGTTCATGTTTAAACACATTAACACCAATGTTATTAACTTCAGTATTGAATGACACTGAGTAAAATTCTCTGGTGAAAAAAGTATTATCTTTGTGATTAGTATTGGCAAGCATCAAATGTTTGTACAGAACTCCCTGCTCGTTAGTCTCAGATATTTAACAATGATCAGTATGAAATGTAATCATATCTTATTATTCCATCAATTTCAGATCGTCATGGAGGAACAACAGATTTTTTTATTCTAAGAATAATAACTGAAACATTAAAACGCCAGCGACATACCAAGAGATTATGATAAAAGACTGTAATCCGAATTTTTTCTTAACTTTATTTACCTGTTTATAACTATGGTCTATTTATTAATTAGCTTACTAACTCCCATTTACAGTAGCTATATGTAATATTGTTTCCATCATAGAAATTTGTGACAGGCTTCAAATGGAAAAAGTTACTATTTAATAAAAACGATAAGGTCTACTTTACCAATGAAGGAATATAAAGCATCTGAACTAAACACTTAATTTGAAAGTATTTAATTTTAAAATCACGAAACCGGCATTTTAAACAAAAGCGTAATTACAATTCCTGTTCTTGTAAAATATGTTAATATCATTCACTCAACGGAACAGAGTTCCAAAAACAATCAATATCAGTTAACTAAGATTTATTATTATCAGAAGGGGTTTTTGTGGAGATTTAGTATCTTCATAGTTGAAAGCGTGAGTCAATTGAAGCTAGACCATCATGGAAAACCTGGAAGCACTGGACGGCCGTTTCGTCCACTGAGCCGGCATCCGAAGGTGTTTATATCTAACTCCAATCAATCTACATAGTTGAGCAACCGTTCACCAATTGTCTTCAGTGAGTTCCTATCTCACAAACATAAACACCATCGGATGCCGGCTCAGTGGTCTGTAGGTTAAGTGCTGTGGGGCGAGACTGGTAGATCCTGGGTTCGAATCTCGCGGGGCGAGGTCGTGGATGCGCACTGCTGAGGAGTTCCACAATAGGACGAAACGGCCGTTCAGTGCTTCCAGGTTTTCCCTGGTGGTCTAGCTTCAATTGACTAACGCTTTTAACTAAGATTTATCATTCTTTAAACATTAAGTGTTTGCTAATCATTCAAACAAGAAAAAATATTGATTTAATTGTTCAATAATTGAACATTCATACAACTAGACAGTTATCATCTGCTAAAACGAATAAGTATGTGTGGATATTCAAATATGCGTGAGTGCATAATTTGACTTCACCGCTAATTTATCCATCTGCCTACGAAATAGCCATACTGACTTATAAACTTCCAAGTTCATATTCTTTTTAATTTTACTATTATACAATCAGATATCAAATCTTTGTGTAATATTTTAAATATATGTTATCGATGAAAAGAGCATACATTTCACAATTAATTGCACAACTTAGAAATGGTCATTTGTTCAGACACTTCGTCAGTAATCAGAGATCTTTACTAACTTTACATGATTCGAAAAGCAATAGCATCAACCGTAAATTTGGTAAGAAAAGTATTCCCTTATCAAGCTGTTTTAAATCTGAATTACTTTATCAGTTCTTTGCATCAAAATATAACTACTCTAACTACAGTCTAGGATGTCACATCATTTCACTGATGTTAATGAACCATTTAACATGTTTTTATTTCCATTATTAGTCGGATTGATTTGGAATTCATAGATAGTTTGAAGATGATTGTATTTCTTAGGGGTAAACATTTAAGCTGAATTATCCATTTCAAAAAAGATTTAGTAGTCCATAAGAAAGTAAATATCACTCCACCCATCCACCATGAGTGATATTATAGACCGTCCTCTGTTCATTCTATTTGTAAAAACCATTTAAAAAACAGGATCATGGGGGTACATTTCAGTTATATTGTTATTATGTAAAGGTGAATGTTTCCTCACATTTTCTTTTCCAATACAATTCTACTTATTGCAAGAGATAAAAGCAAAACTGTCATTGCAAAAAGAACTACATAAACTTATCACGTCATGAAAGCGATTGTAGTGGTACGCCTATACGTCAGTGGGTTAAAAATGTTTGAAATTGTCACAGTCATCTGTTAAGTTCATCATATTCCCGTTTTATAACATGGTTTGTATCGAACAATGTAAAACAAACACTGATTTGAAGTGTTAAGCCAAATAAAAAATTGTGGATTAATCAAAAAGGCACTATATTTATCATAATGAACAACGTAGTACCTCATTAAAATAAACAACAAAATAATCTAGACATCTTACTTTGATCTGTTAATAAATCATCCCTTGTATTTTCTCGAAAGTGTGTATTCGGTAAATCATTATTGTTATTACAGGCAGTTTCCTTATTTGAGTTACTCGCTGCCACAAACACTTTGCATTTATTATTATAAATCTGAATTTGTTTTTGAAGTTCTTCAACTGAATCTATACTATTGTGTAAATTATTCTGTTGGACTAAAATATAAAAGTAGCGTAACCAATTCTCATAAAACGTTTTATATGATAATGATTTATTGAATTGGTCATATTCTTCAGTTTGAATTAATTTCGGATCTAAGTTTAGAAATGGCTCAGCTAATGAGTTCAGCGATGGACAGTAATTTGATGTGACTGGAAAGGAAGGTGTTCTATGTTTGATTGTCTTTGATGAAAATATTGTATTCCCAGCAGTTAATGCTAACGGTTGCAAGCAAGACCCAAATGAATGTTCTTCAGTAATATCGTTGTCACTCATGTATTTTAGTACATGTATATTTTAGGATCTAAATTAATATCTAAACAAATTAAAGTTAATCATTTGCGACCTTATTAATATTGAAATAAAAGTATTGAATAGTTATTAACTCTACTAATTATACACATTACAATTTAGTTCTTCATAAATTGATTAGACTTGAAAAGTAAAATTACAAAAACCACAGTTGCAACGTAAAGATGAAGTAACTAGCTATGCAACATTTGTGGCAACTTAGACCTTACTTGAAGTTACGATCGCTACACAAACAGACACCAAGTAGGTCAGACTAAATCAGTGTAGGTAAAAGCGACGATTATATTGAGTAGACGATCCTTATTTTTTCGTTTTAGAATAAAAAAAATAGACCATTGATTTTGTAAATCAACCTTAACAAACAGAAACTAACAAACTTTACGGATAGTCACGATTGGAACAATTCAACCGTTTAAGGCAAAATGGTCTTTGACATAGGTTAACTAAAATTATTTTACCCGATTAAGAAAATTATTCTCAAAAGTAAGAAGCGCTTAAACATTACATCGGGATTTTTACCATATTATAACTCCATGTAAGTTAATCAATCCTTGAAAACTACCGATCTTATAAGTTCCATGATCTTGTGATGTATTTCAAATAAAGTTTTGCATTTGCAAAAGATTTTGTTTCACTGTAGTAGATGTTTAAGATTGTAATTGATCATTTTTGTTCGAATGAGTAAATATTGAGTGGAGACCTTGATGATGCGTTTCATAATTAAAAATTCTTAGTCCACTTAAACAGTACATAGCAGTTGGATCCTGGACGCGCAGTTCGTCTCATTCCAAGTCTTTGAAAGATGTTTGTTGATTACATACAGCTGATAAAGTGAAAAGATTGACGACAACGACCAAACAAGATATTGAATTAATAAGTCATACAGCAAGCATATGAAAATACAAATATGAGGAACGAAGTCATAACAGTACAAAATGTAAAAGAACACGTAACTTTTTTCACAGTTGAAATTACGAGTCGATCTAAGCTAGACCACCAGTGAAAACCTGGAAACACTGGACGGTAGTTTTTTCCTAGTACGGGGCTCCTCAGAAGTGCGTACCCACGATGCCACATGCGGGACTAGAACCTGGAACCTTTAGCTAATGAGGATATCTGTCTGTTCATACTTTGAGGTAAATACCATTCATAAATCCATTGTACTTTTCTTATCTTGAAGCCATATTGTTCAAGCTTACACTCAAATATGGTTAGTTCGTATTACATGGGTTGTAACGAACCCCATGGGGATACTAGTATTGTTCATGAACGTAGTATTCGATATCAACAAAGGTACCATTTGTATTTAGTGATAACTTACATATATCTAACAAGCTGGGGATTTCGACCGTCAAGATAAATGATTCAAAGACTCAATCAGAACTGTAGAGTAAAGTATAACGTGATCTAATAACAAGTTATCTATTCTTAATTAATTGTTTTCAATGTAAAAATCATTAGCATATTCTCTGTTCTTGAACTGATTTAATATTTTTCAGTGCTACTTATTTTCTCACTTCAGTCAACTTATGATATAACACAATCATCATCCAATATCATAGATGGTAACTATCCTATTTTAAGTATGAGACGATCATTTCCTTGAGTGTATCATGGAAATTTGTTGAAAACGGATCTTGACCGGTACAAATGTAAGTGTAAACAAGTTAGAATAATTGTGCATTAACAAATACTTGGGTTTCGGTATGAGTATAAAATCACTTTGGAATTCTAAATTAATAAAAATCACTTGCTACTACTAATTAAATATACTTTACACTATAATCATAATTTTTAATAAAGACCTTACAAAATACTGATAGTAAAAAGATTTTTACTCACTTAAAATTATAATTTATGTTTCAGAAAGTATCAGTTGTATGAGGTTATTAACTCTTCCAGCTCCCTTTATTTACAGACTAATTAACTAAATTATGATAGGCAGTAAAATTACAGTATATCAAGCACATAGTAGGCAGGGTAACAGACAAGTGCCTTCCCTTCAATCGAATATTTGAATTATTATTTTTACCATTAACATTATTGTCAGTAATATTCCTACAAAATCAATTAGTATTTACATCATGAGGTTTAATATAATTATGGTTTTCCAAATATTCACTATGCGTTTGTTAGGGCATTCGAATGTCCCCTCTCTAATTCACTTCATTTGTCCCCCACGAATAATTTATTCTAATATATATGTCCTATATTCTTATAAGATTGGCTGGTTATTCGTCCAGCCATCAAAAGTTCAACTACACTTTGTTTGTGTGCAATGTACAAGGGCACAAACCCGTTCCTGTCTTATAATCTGAACTGTGAAAAAAAATGCATGTGTGTGTGCAACCTGTGTTTAGAAATATACATTTATAAAAGTAAATTTACTTATAGGTAGAAAAGCCAAAAATCTACTTATATTCCAGACATTACCAACGTAAACACAGAGATCCAATTACTGTCTACAAACGTTTTCGTTTCCGCCTCAAATAAAATGACCGATGAAATACTTTAAAAGAAAGCTTGTAAAATTTTTACTGAAAACCATCATTAAAATAAAGTTTAGAAAAAAGGCTTGATAACAAGTTCTATTCTACAACTAATTTACTTGGAAAATTATCAGAAACGTTGTATCACCAGGCAACTATTTTGCAGTAGTTCAAAATTGTCGAGCGTTAAATTGGTGAACCGCTTTAGAATACATCATATGACATTCAGATCTTGTAGTAAGATCATCCTTAATGGGCGATATTTTAAAAGTTTGTTCAAACCACAGTAATAATAATAATAATAATAATCCATAATAATAAAGTGAAAAATTCTGACATATATATTCAACTACAACCATTCATGGTCTAATATAGGACAGAAGAGGAGAATTTAAAGCTCTATCCTTGAATAGTTGGCTGAGACTAGCCACCAGAATATCACAGGAGTTAGCTCCTAAGATTATCTATCACATTCCATCCAGTCTTTATTAGGCAAAAACAAACCTTAAGTGGCTGAATGAGCTAAAGTAAGCCATGAGCCCAGTTAAATGAATATCTAATGCAGAAATGATAGGATGACTGACTAATTCGCTTTAGTTAGTCATATGAGCATGAGAATCGGTCTATATACTATAAAAATCAGTGAACAGATAGTGAGGCTGTTCTTTTGATTCTCTCTTTACTAATAAATAATGCTTCAGTTAGTTATCGAAATCTAAAACGTATCATTTTCGTCACCACTAAGGTATTTTTTCTACAATTTCAAATGGAATTATATACAATATCCTTTATTGTAAGTCAATAAACTAGTTTTTCTTTACAATCTGTATAGTAGATGTTTCATTTCAGTTTTACTAAGACTATACTCTTCATTTTCTATGAAATTTTATAAAAGTATTTGGATTCGAACTGTCAGAAAGAAGCTTGAGAAGGATATTGTAGATTTCAAGAAACTATTCATGGTATAATCGGTTTTTATATTCTCTTTGGATTTGCTAAACAGTTGTTTAGTAATATTTTTATATCCATCTGATTCTCAGCTATCATTTGACTCAATAACTATTGAGGTATTTTCGAAGTTCATTAATTACGTTTCATTATTAATAAACTTGTTATTTAGCTGTTTCAATATTGTCCTAGTTGTATACTGACTGAGGTTGATTACTTATTTGTTTATTGTGACCTTACATTTCATGTATCTAACTGAGTTTTTGAGTCTGGATAAAACACAGTAATATCAGGTATACGATATACTTGTAATTCTTTCTTTCGAAAATCAACTTCAAACTCACGCTTAAACTATGACAACACCTACGAAAGTGTGCAGTAAAGCTATATTACCATATTTCTATAGTTACTTTTAAAGCTTCATAAATTATATCATTTGAAATACCAACTAAGTTTTTGACACTCAGTCTTAATTGGTCTACTTGATTAAAAGTCGTCTTCTCTTTTCATAAAATAACAAATAGGAAAGAAAGGGAGAGGCAAGGAATCAGTGAAAATAAAATTGTAAAGAAGGGATATTCATTAATACTCTTATGAAAAATGAGTGTACACATTTATGATGGACATGTGATGTTTATACAAAACTGTCTTGATAAAATTGTCATTATATATATATATATATATATATATATATATATATATATATATATATATATATATATATATATATATATATATATATACGTACAGTAGGTTGGTGTCGTAGTGACAATCAGCTGTTTAGATTCTACAAATTGCTTATTTTAAATTTTACAATCACATGAATACACTTTTAGACATGCCTTAACAGTCTTCCCAATTTTTTTTACCTTCATCCTGCTGATATCTTGAATAGTTTATTCAATCATTGTATTTTGTTTATTTGGATAAATAGACAGTTGTTTTATAAGATGCGCTTCAATCTTCATATATACGCATATCTGTGTTTGTAGTGAAATGAGAGCGCATGTGTGTGTAATAGTGCCCAGAATTTAAACAAACTAATCAAACACTTGGAGATTAATTCAGAAATAAATAAAAATAAGTAAAAAAATTATAATCGAAGTAATAATTAGTAAAAAAATGGACGCTGAACAGGGCGCTAGAATATAATAGGATATGCGTGTGCATGCCAGTAAGGGGTGGTGGCGGTGAGAGGGTGATAGGAATCTTCTAAGAGTTTTACATTAGCAAAAATTTGGAAAAAAAGACAATAAAAACTAGGCGAAACATAGAAAAAAAATTAGAAAACAACACATTTCTAAATCCAAGTAAACTATTAAATTAGTTTTTATTCTTCTGTAATCATTGACACTACACCAGTAACAGTTAGAATATAAGATAAACAGTAGACTTAACTTGGATGTATGTTTGTGATCATTTAATTACGGCTGAACAACCATAGCAATTAAACATCAAATCATACTTAAGTGTATGTATGTATGCTTATAAAAACAAAAGATAGATTCATTTTGTTAATTTTTATGACAATGAATAGAAATTAAACAAGTTAGTGATGGTATAGCTTATAATTTGTTAGCTAGTTTTGCTTAATAAGATGACATATCATTTTAAGGGTGGTCAAGTAAATGATACTGCCTCTCTCTTTTGTTTAAACTAACTAACAAAATATTTATAGATATTTATATATAATTAATTCAGTTTTATTTGATTTTAAGCATTAATTATTTTAAATAAAGATGCTGTTATTTGTGTATCAATAATACCAATAACAAAAATAGCATGATTCTGATGTTTATGATTGAATATGGCTGATAAATGATGAGAGAGGTAGTTAGAAGAGTGAATAAACATTAACGGTAACAAATAAACGAACGTAAACCAACCGATGTTGAACGTGACTGCGTAAGCTGGAAGGAAAAAAGAAACAATGTAAATCATCATAGACAAAAAGCAGGAAATTAATTAAACAGATCACTAAATTATTGTTATTATTATTACCACTAATACTAAATCTACTACAAAAGCTACTGCTTCATGTTTACATTATAATCTAATCTCATTCGATGAACGCTGCAATTTTTACTTAAATAATAACAATCACTTCCAGAATCCCATATTGAAATATCACTTGAGGAAATCAGAAAAACGATCCAATTCGGTGAAGCTGATCTGTAAACTAGTTGCAACCTTGAGATCATGTGTAGCATCAACCTTCATTTGTTGAAGGTCAGTCATTAAGTATATCAATTTGGAAAAAAACTCTCGACCTTTTTGTCTTCATCAACTCAGTTCTCATCGTCCAAAACTTTTTTTATTTTGTTTCTTTTCCTAGTCCGTATACCTAATGTGTGTGAATGATTCTGAGTGTAACTTTTAGAGTACATTGTTCGTAACTTCTTGAGTTACTAGGGGTTAAACTGAACCAAAGTCACTACCACTCAAAACTTTTGATTTTTCTAGAACAGAACTTCTTTCGTTAACGAAAACGCTTGCATCATTTAAGAGACTGGTGATTACAATGGGCTTTAGTAAAGGAAAGAGGATAAAACTTATTGACAGAAAAGTGATTACGTATGTTTAGAAGATATATATATATATATATATATATATATATATATATATATATATAAGCATCTTGCATAAAGCAACATGTTTTTGTAAGCAATCGAAGATTGACAAGTACCCTTCTCATGTTACCGTTAATTGTTTGTATAAGTTGACGTGTATCTGCTAACGTAATTAAAGTGATATGGTGAAAGAAGGGTCTACCTAAGATTCTATAGACGAAGTCTGAGAATTTCTGCTTAAAATAAGTAAAAACGTCAACAGTGAGATTTCCAAACATTACTGAGACACAGGATATCAGGTAAATATCCTAAAGTCTTTCAGTGTTTGATGAAGAAACGATCCTTGATCTTCCAAAATTATCCTACGTTATTGCTATTAAACCCTTGAAACCTGATTTGTGAATTCGAAAACAGTTTTCAGTCTTTCTTTGTTCTTGTTACGTAACTCTTATTTTATTACATTATTTCTTACCAAAGGTCACTAATATGGCGATTGATAACTTCATCAACTGGAGTGCGATTGAAATATGAAATTGATTGTCGGTGATATAAGATAATTTTCTGAAAAGGAGTAATTGTTCGACTTAGTCAAATAGTTATATCTGTTAGTTACAGATGCTGAACTGTATGATATTGTTAATATGTTTACATAGTAATTTACTGACTCACTGCTGTTAAAGAATAATCAGTTCAAATGTATGAATTGGACTGTTAATCTGACAAAGTAAATGGTAAATAAAAGGTAGTTGTGGTATTTATATGAATTAATGATTCTTTTTTGCTTGACGACCTGCTTATTACGAATTCCAGATATAGTACATTCATTGGTGCTCATCCAGTTCTACTTTCTGTAAATTGCACTATTTTAGGAACTCCTAGTTAGTACAATATTTCGAATACTTCTGGTTATCATAATAGTGTATTCATATACCATTTTAATTTATTTTGGAAATCAAATATGTTCTTACGACAGTCTTGCGTTTAATAGCGTTATTATATTATTCTTTTAGTTGACTGGACTTATATCACTTTTTCTTTACCGCTGACTTTTGTTTCGTTAGTTCATCAAGTGATCACTCATTTTCACCTTATAATGCTTTTTTACTATGCTAATAGGTGTTCTAGAGTCTTATTTAACATATATATATATAATTACAACATTCTATCCAGACTTTTCAATCTTATTTTAATGTTAACCACACTATACTGATATCTTTTTCACGCTAAATCTGATGGAATAAAATGAATTTATCTTCTTCTGCCCAAATTGTTACTCTTAGTCTCTTTAAAATGATTATGATTGATGAAAATAAGCTCATATTTCTATATATGCCTTAATAACTCACTAATAAATATATTAGTTTCCGTTACATTAACCAACTCACATATATGTACACACAAACATATGGGAGAGGAGTCGGACGACGCAGTCGGCTAGTGGAACATGTGCGTAAATGACCTTGGAATAGGTTAGAAAACCATACTTTTGTTAGGCGAAATCATGAGTGAAACATACCAGAGGATTAAGCTTATAACGGTTTTCAAAACTGTATATGGAGATTATCGAAGAGCATTCTTAATACTTTGGAAGCCCTGGACATTAGAAACTCCAAGACAGCTTTGCGTGAATGAAAACAACTTGTTCTGACCCTAAATTGGACTTGATAAACTTTAGTGTCTAGAGTGTTGTGATAAACTCTTATTCCGTTCAATTCAGTTGATATTGTTTATTTGAATCTTCCATTTGATGTTTAGGACTGCAATTGATCAGTTTCTTGTCAATGGGAAAATTCAAACAAACAATACCAAGTGAATTTAAACTTCACCCCATTGCACAAGCGAGTGACCATCAAGACTCAGTAGCTAAGTGGATAACACGGTGACTTTTGAAGCGAACGGTACTGGGTTCAGGCTCCAGAGTGAACATCACCTCTGAGATGCAGGTACATCCAGCTGTCGAGTCCCAAATAGGATGAAACACGCGTCCTGGACTCCACTGCTAGACACTATTCATTTTTTCTAATTACTTTCATTTTATATCATCTCAATCTCTCGTTCCTATACATTCAATTTTAAATTTACATTTATATAACTTTAATTGGTTGCTATATATAAGTGCCTTAACATGTTATACGTGCGACCTGATTATTTGAAATGTATTGAGTAAATATATCACATTTTTAGATCAACTTAGTCTTTTTAAATCATTAACCTACTTCTTTACAGATACGTGTTTAATTGATTCCTTTTATTAATACTCTATATTTACCAGTATCTCACCACAAATTTATTTAAATTTTTAGCTGTGATGTCATAAGATACTTTATTTCCATCTTTCAAACGTTCTTTTTGTATCGACAAACCGATACTTCAAACTACCAAATAATTCCTCAAATTAATTTAGTCACATTCTTATCTGTGTAGTGATATTTGGAAGGTATGCAGGACTGAATTTTGTGTGATTTTTTCTACATTGAATAGCTCTAGCTGTATTATTTCGAAAGGTATTGAGCTTCACATGCTGTCATTGACAATCCTACACCTAATCATTACGAATATTTACTTGTTTTCTAAGAATGTCATACTTCTGGTTTATATCCTTTTTGTGTACTTCGGAAAAGCTTGAGAACTTGGATTTTTATACTCATGTGTTAGTCTAAACACAGTTTTAACAATTCTTGACATAAGGATATCAAAACTTAGGCTAATTGCTAAATGGAATTACTGTTTGTACCCTATTTCTATTTCCTATATTAAACCCTAACTTGGTGTACGTTACTTTGACACACCTGTTTAGATCTTCAGACTGATTTTAGTGAGGCTTGTAAACCCTAAATTTGTTTCCTGATTATACATATAAATCTCGTGTTTGTGTTATTCTTTTCAAGTCACATTAGTTAACTTGAAAAAAGAGGGATTAACAACAAATTTAATAATATGAAACTTAGTAAGACTGGTTTCATAAACCAACATTAAGTAGTTTTTCAATATCAAACTTTATAAAACTCACCAAATACCTGGAGAATATGAAAGTTGGTAAAATTTATTTGCATGAATCTATGACGAACAAAAGACTCCATGATCTGTGTTGATTGAGATCGATTACTTGATTTTATATGATCAGTGTAACTAAGTGGTAACTGCTCTCAAATCTGAATTGTTCACTAAGATAGTACAAGATAGTACAATCTATTAGAATAACTACAGAATTATGTACAAAATTGAAATCTGGAACGTTAAAAGTTGTTAGATATGTAGCTTATAGTTCATTCACAAATTTATAAAATCTGTTGTGACATGTATATTCAGTTATTTTTTCTAACGATAGTATAAAAATCACATATTTTTCCTATTTGTCACACTTCATATGTAACCACATTTATATTTAATATCTATTGTTTCTCTTTATCAATGGTAAAGAAACAGATATAATTGTTTGGTTATATTTAACATACTCTTCACTACCGCGATTGTTGAAATATAAACACTATCTCCACCATCTATTTTCATGCTTTATTGACCACGACCTTTGATTGGAGATTATAATAGTATTATAACATCAGAAGGGGGTTTTGTGGAGATTTTAGTCATTTTATAGTTGAAATAATGAGTCAATTGAAGCTAGATCACCATGGAAAACCTGGAGGCTTCAATTGACTAATGAGTTCAACTACAAACTTACTAAAATCTCCGCAAAACCCCCTTGTGATAATAATCATATGCTCACTATTGACTGGGTCCAAGAGGTATTTCCTGGAGTTCTAGTGAGAAGCAGTGACCAGTGGAGTTCAATCGGGTATGTTGTGAGATAGTAACTCAGTGAAGACAATGGTGGTTGCTTGCTCAATTTCGTGGATTGGTTGAAGTTAGACATTAACATCGTTGAATGCCGGCTCAGTGGTCTAGAGGTTAAGCGCTCGCACGCGAGACTAATAGATCCTGGGTTCGAATGTCGCGAAGCGGGATCTTAGATGCGCACTGCTGTGAAGTCACATAATAGGACGGAACGGCCGTCCACCGCTTCCAGGTTTTCCATGGTGGTCTAGCTTTAATTGACTCATGATTTAAACTATAAAATTACTGTAACATCATTTTAGGCCTTCAAACACTACGTTGGAGTTTCCGCCCAGATCGTTATTAAATAAGACTAGCGGATTTAATCTTCTTCATTTTGCTGTTTGTGCCACCAAGTGCAGAGGAACCTTTGTTAATCAAGAGAACTCATTTATGATTTTTATCTCAGAGAGCAGCTTACAAGTAACATTCATTTTGTAACAACTGTTACCATTTTGTTGTACAATATAACTTTTTATATTGTAACTGTAATTTGTTACCTTTTGCGTCACTCACAGACATACACTTAGGTTTGTAGTGTTAGTTCTTTCAGTATAACATTGGCAACTTTTTGTATTGTTATATCTTGAGTAGGCTTGTAGCTGTAAATAATTTCCCAAAATCAATAGATTTGTAAGTGCTTGACATTGGATGCTGACCACATTAGTTTTGATGGACTTGTTTAGTTGAAGGCGTTCGGTCATGCATCCGTACCAGATCACGTTACAGAACAACGTGGGAAACATCTCCTACGATCACTAGCCAGGTTAGAGTAAACGCTTCTCGATATATTGATAACCCATCAAATATATCTTCCAACCTCCTCCCTTCTGACTTCTGATTTTAACCGGGTGGGGACGATTCGATTATAGGTGTTACTGGTTAACAGTTGTCAAACTACAATACTGGTGGTATCTTCAGTGGTGAGATAGACGTAATCTGATACACCAAATGATAAACTGTGAGTCTGTCCCTTTTTGGAACTTCGTAAATCATTGTGTTTCTTTATTTGACTTTTATATATTGTGATTTTTTTCGAGTTTTCGGGTATATTTTAATTATTTATTTTTATTCCATTATAATACTTGATTTTTCACTATGACGGAACAGACACCCAAAGTATTTTAGTTAAAGTCTATCTCCCTTCCCACGTTTCAGCTGATGCCTTTTCGGTCGAAGCCTGGTTCTGCTACGCAGAAGCCGACGTTTGCGGGTACGGCATTGCGGACTCGCGCAAACATTTCCTCGCGGTTGTAAAGGCACTGCCAAGCGAATTCAACAGGTACGTCACATCTAGTATGTTTACTAGTAATGTTTCGGAACTTTACGAAACTCTTAAACGATCGATTCTTAAATGTGGAGATCTAACCGACCGACAAAGGTTAGATCTACTCCTTACTAGTATCGACCTACAACATGGCTCCGCGACAGATATGTTGCTAAGGATGAGAGAGGTGATTGGCCAAAGAACTTTCGACGAAGACCTATTCAGACAGCTTTTCTTATTTCAACTTCCTGAACAGGTGCAAGCAGTTCTCGTCTCGTTTCAAAACAACACCGTAGATGAGCTGGCTGCATCTGCCGATCGCATACTTGAAATCACGAAAGCCTCTGACGCCAAGGTATTCTCAGTCCAAGAAAAACCTCAAGAGAGACAAAATGACATTTCGGATCTGTGTCATACATTGACACGTTATCTTCGATTTCATAATGACCGTAAACGGTCACATACCCCGCGCAGAAGCATTCCACATAGGCGATCTGTCTCTAGACCACGAGAGACGAATAACCCCGACTGGTACTGGTATCATAACCAGTGTGGGAAGTCTTCTAGAAATAGCAGGAAACTCTGCAATTACCCGAACCAAAAATCAAACGACACGAAAAACAATTCGGCAAACTTCCCAGCCGGCACGCGTCATCATAAATGTGACAACGAAAGTTTGCTACTTCGTCGACACCGGCGCAGAAGTTAGCGTTCTTCCCGCGAATTCTAACGACAGGCTACACGAGTCTGTTTTAAGCTTACATGCGACAAACGGAAAACCGGTTGCCACGGATGGTGAAAGATACGTCTGCCTTAACGTGGGTTAACGCAAACCCATCCACTGGATTTTCGTGGTTGCAGATGTTTCTATGCCAATCATTGGCATAGACCTGTTACAATACCACAATCTACTCATCGACACACGCAAACGAAGGCTTGTAAACGGAAATACTAATTTATCTGTTTGCGTAACTCCTTGTTCTGGTTGTAAATTAACTCCAGTCATAATTAGGCACGCCCCTTATACCAACCACTACTCGATAAATACTCTGTGATATATCAACTGCAACGGAAATTGCCGTGTGTAACCAGCAATGTTACACATCACATCACGACTACTGGACCACCTGTATTCTCGAAAACACGCCAACTGGCTCCCGAAAAGCTTAGGTTAGCTAAAAACGAATTGAACCACATGATAGACTCAGGAATAATTCGACCGTCAAATAGCCCTTGGTCAACTCCCTTGCACATGGTCTCTAAAAAGGACAGCAACGATTGGCGTTCAACTGGTGTTTATTGGCGTCTGAATGCTAAAACCACTCCCGATCGTTACCCGTTGCCTCACATCCACGATTTGACAGCTACCTTGAAAGGCACAACTGTCTTTTCGAAAATCGACTTGGTTAAAGCTTATAACCGATTCCCTATGACTAATGACGACATTCCTAAAACCACCATTATAACTCCTTTCGGCCTCTACGAATTCTGACGAATGCACTTCGGTCTAAGGAATGTTGCTCAAACCTCCCAAAGGTTCATAGATGACGTATTCCGAGGTCTCAACTTCGTACATGCGTATGTTGATGACTGTCTGATAGCAAGTCCAAACAGAGAATCACATCTACAGCACCTGGACATTGTGTTCGAACGACTACTAACATATGGTATTACTATAAACATTCAGAAATGCCAAATTGGAACTAACTCCTTAGACTTCCTAGGACACATTATTGATGCGCAAGGCATCTGACCTCTAAAAAGCAAAGTGGCGGCCATCCTGGGTTACCCAGAACCAACCACCATCAGGCGATTGCGCATCTTCAATGGTCTTATGAGTTTCTTTAGATGGTTCAAACCAAAATGCGCGTCCCTTATGAAACCGCTAACCGACCAACTTCGTGGAAATGCTAAATTCATTAATCTGGACGACACCGCGCGAAAAGCATTCTCCACAATTAAGGAACTCATCACAAAGGCAACCTTGCTAGCACATCAGGACACTCAAGCGATCATCAGTACCGCAGTAGACGCATCCGACTGTGCAATCGGAGGAGTCTCACAACAATGGGTTAACCACTCTTGGCAACCTTTAGGATTTTTCTTGAGACGTTTGTTAGACACTGAATCGAGGTACAGCACTTTCGGTAGGGAACTCCTAGCTATGTATTGTGCTGTACGGCATTTTCAACACTATCGAAGGCAGAGAGTCCACTCTTCTAACCGATCACAAACCTCTTGATTTCTATTTAAACTAATCTTCAGACAAGTACTCTTCTCGAGAGTCTGGACAACTGGACTACATTTCACAGTTTACTTCAGATATACAACACATTTCTGGAATAAACAATGTAATTGCAAACGCCTTGTCTCGTATAAGTTCCTTGGACAGTTTCCAAGGAATCGACCTGCTTAAACTCGTTCAGCTTCAAAAAGAAGACACTGATCTTCAGCACGAGTTATTCTCAACAACTCTAAAACTGCTCATCAAACAGATGGGAACAGGTAAGGAAACCTTACTATGTGACACATCTACTGGTAGGGATCGCCCGATCGTACCGAAACATTTCCGATGCAACGTCCTCAATACGTTGCACAATCTTTCTCATTCAGGTGTTCATGCATCCTGTTATGACTCGTAAGTTGAACGTTTAATTCGGATCCTAGCTATTCGGATAACCCCAGGCTAGCACTACCCAGCGACTTGGAAGACCAGAGAGAAGACACGAGTATCAGAGAAGCACTTTACTACAAGGTTCAATTATGTACAGAAAAACAGGGGTTTTATAGTAGCTAAAAGACCTTGAGATCCCATAGTAACAGTATGTTAACAGCCAATCAGGACCTTGTTATTTTAGTAGCATTTTAGTAGCATGACTTCTAACTAATCGCTGATTGGTTGGTCTCTTTATGAGCCTCTCTGGAGGCTCTGATAGAGTTTATTGTAAGCCGATCTAACACCTCCCTTTTTTTTGAAGATTCGAAAATTAGATTCTGATTTTTGAAAAAATTATCTGTAAGTTGAAATTCTCCAACATTTCCTCCCCCACGAAATAATGTTGGATCTTCATATCTCCAAAATACAATAAGTATGACATATTTCTCGTATTGAACGCAGAATCTACTATAAATGAATAGATGATGATGAACGATATTTGATTTTAGGTAATCGGAATTCAGCTTTTCTAAAATATCTCCATCAAATTCATTAAAATTTTCACTAGAGGATATTAGATAACTAGGAGAATCGGAATCTAATAAATTCGCATTAAATTTTTGATCACCATCTGATTCGACCGACTTAGTTTTCTCATCTTTATACGAAATTTCATCAGAATTATGGGCATCATTACGCGAACCCATATTATAGGCTTCTGTCTCCCCATGATTTCGAATCACATTTGGCGCAATTTGGTTAACTGTACTGTTCCAGTTATTTTCTGGAGATGCGTTCTTCCAGTTTTCTTGGCCAACATCACGCAAACTGTAGTTCTGTTCTGACTTAAGTTTGTCTTCAGATATGGGCGGACTTAATGGTGTTTCATTTGATTCTGGACTCCTAGGGTTGTCTGCGGAACCTTCTTTTTCTTGCTCATCTGATACTGTCACAGTTTCATGTGCATTAGGCAAGATATTGTCTTGCTCTGAACCGGCCAACTTACCAATTTTGCATTTTCCGTCAGATATAAAGGGAATTGAACCCTCAACTTGGCGTTCTTCTGAAACGGCCATTTCCGCACCATTATCTGCATTATAAATAAATTCTTTATTTCCTGAGACGTTTTGTTTAGTGAAAAATTTGTCCAAAAATGTTTCAAATAGTTTCTGCTGGAAGCTTAACATCTGCTGATGCTGCTGCTCTAATATTATCTGCAACTGTTCCAGAGAAATCGTCATTTTTTAACTGCTAATAATAATAATAACTCCAAAAACCGCCGGCAATTATTACAGCTTATTTAATTCCAAAATACGTCACCGACTGCTGTATTTTTTTCCAGAATCCCCGTCGCCAATTGTTATGACTCGTAAGTTGAACGTTTTATTCGGATCCTAGCTATTCGGATAACCCCAGGCTAGCACTACCCAGCGACTTGGAAGACCAGAGAGAAGACACGAGTATCAGAGAAGCACTTTACTACAAGGTTCAATTATGTACAGAAAAACAGGGGTTTTATAGTAGCTAAAAGACCTTGAGATCCCATAGTAACAGTATGTTAACAGCCAATCAGGACCTTGTTATTTTAGTAGCATTTTAGTAGCATGACTTCTAACTAATCGCTGATTGGTTGGTCTCTTTATGAGCCTCTCTGGAGGCTCTGATAGAGTTTATTGTAAGCCGATCTAACACCTCCCTTTTTTTTGAAGATTCGAAAATTAGATTCTGATTTTTGAAAAAATTATCTGTAAGTTGAAATTCTCCAACATTTCCTCCCCCACGAAATAATGTTGGATCTTCATATCTCCAAAATACAATAAGTATGACATATTTCTCGTATTGAACGCAGAATCTACTATAAATGAATAGATGATGATGAACGATATTTGATTTTAGGTAATCGGAATTCAGCTTTTCTAAAATATCTCCATCAAATTCATTAAAATTTTCACTAGAGGATATTAGATAACTAGGAGAATCGGAATCTAATAAATTCGCATTAAATTTTTGATCACCATCTGATTCGACCGACTTAGTTTTCTCATCTTTATACGAAATTTCATCAGAATTATGGGCATCATTACGCGAACCCATATTATAGGCTTCTGTCTCCCCATGATTTCGAATCACATTTGGCGCAATTTGGTTAACTGTACTGTTCCAGTTATTTTCTGGAGATGCGTTCTTCCAGTTTTCTTGGCCAACATCACGCAAACTGTAGTTCTGTTCTGACTTAAGTTTGTCTTCAGATATGGGCGGACTTAATGGTGTTTCATTTGATTCTGGACTCCTAGGGTTGTCTGCGGAACCTTCTTTTTCTTGCTCATCTGATACTGTCACAGTTTCATGTGCATTAGGCAAGATATTGTCTTGCTCTGAACCGGCCAACTTACCAATTTTGCATTTTCCGTCAGATATAAAGGGAATTGAACTCTCAACTTGGCGTTCTTCTGAAACGGCCATTTCCGCACCATTATCTGCATTATAAATAAATTCTTTATTTCCTGAGACGTTTTGTTTAGTGAAAAATTTGTCCAAAAGTGTTTCAAATAGTTTCTGCTGGAAGCTTAACATCTGCTGATGCTGGTGCTCTAATATTATCTGCAACTGTTCCAGAGAAATCGTCATTTTTTAACTGCTAATAATAATAATAACTCCAAAAACCGCCGGCAATTATTACAGCTTATTTAATTCCAAAATACGTCACCGACTGCTGTATTTTTTTCCAGAATCCCCGTCGCCAATTGTTATGACTCGTAAGTTGAACGTTTTATTCGGATCCTAGCTATTCGGATAACCCCAAAATAGCACTACCCAGCGACTTGGAAGACCAGAGAGAAGACACGAGTATCAGAGAAGCACTTTACTACAAGGTTCAATTATGTACAGAAAAACAGGGGTTTTATAGTAGCTAAAAGACCTTGAGATCCCATAGTAACAGTATGTTAACAGCCAATCAGGACCTTGTTATTTTAGTAGCATTTTAGTAGCATAACTTCTAACTAATCGCTGATTGGTTGGTCTCTTTATGAGCCTCTCTGGAGGCTCTGATAGAGTTTATTGTAAGCCGATCTAACACATCCATCAAGCTCAGAGCCGAACGGTTTCGCTGACCTGGTATGAACAAAGACGTGACGGAGTGGTTCACTCCCGTGAAAGCTGTCAGAAGTCTAAGGTGATTAGATGCAACAAATGTCCCCTAGGCTCGTTCAAAACTCCTGGTGCTCGTTTCGACCATGTTCATCTGGAATTTAGTAGGACCCTTATCCTATTCAAATGGATACTCATATCTCTTAACCTGTGTAGACCGTTTCACACGATGACCAGAAGCAGTACCTATTAAGGACATTACTGCTGAAACAGTGGCTCGCGCTTTCGTCGAACGATGGGTAGCAAATTTTGGCTGCCCTTCTACCATCACTATAGAATGTGGACTCTAGTTTGAATCTGAACGTTTTCGCCGTCTAACTACACTCTTAAGAATAACGTGATTCCGAACGACCGCCTACCACCCAGAAGCGAATGGTTTGGTAGAACGTTTTCACTGACAACTAAAAGCTTCACCACCAACTACAAACGTTTCACAGTGTACAGATGCTCTTCCACTCGTGTTACCCGGTATTCGCAATGCAGTGAAAGCTAACATTGGATACACCGATGTGGGTGGGCGCGGTTGCCGTTAACGCGTGCCTACTGGGAAGTTTCCTGGATTGTTTTTCGTGTCATTCGATTTTGAATTCGGGTAATTGTAGGGTTTTCTGTAATTTTTGGTAGACTCCCCATATTGGCTATGATATCAGCACCAGTCGGGGTTACCCGTCTCTCGTGGTCTGGAGACAAACCTCCCAGGTGAAGTGTTTCTTCGCTGGGTATGTGACTGTTTACGGTCATTACGAAATCTAAGCGTGTAGGTGTATGACATAGTTCTGTGATGTCATTCTGGGTCGTTTGAGGTTTTTCTTTGACTGAAAAAACCTCAGCATTAGAGGCCTTCGAGGATGCGGTCGGCAGATGCAGCCAGCTCGTCAATGGCGTTGTTTTGAAATGTGACAAGTACTGCTTGCACCTGTTAAGGAAGTTTACACAAGAAATGATGTCTGAATAGGCCATCATCAAAAGTCCTTTGGCCAATTACCTCTCTCATTCCTAGCAACACATCTGTTGCTGAATCATGTTTCAGATCGATGTTATTGAGGAGTTGATCTAACCTTTGTCGATCGGTTAGATCTCTGAGTTTCAAAATGAACCGTTTTAGAGTTTTGCATGGTTCTGAAGCATCTTTTGTAAACATACTAGGTGCTACGTACCTGTCGAATTCGCGTAGTAGTGCCTTCACAACTGCGAGGAATTGTGCGCGTGGATCATTCATGCCATGCTCGAAGAAGTCGGTCTCTGAGTAGCAGGATCAAGCTTCTCTATCGTCCGGCCAAAAATGCATTATCTGAAATGAGGGTGGTATAAGAGTCATGATCTTAAGTAGCTTAGGAATCTGTTTTGTTACGACGATTTTAAGGTATAGAGATAAACGGGGGAAAAATATTCAAAAATACAAAAAATATCACAGTATATAAAAAAATGAAGTAAAGCAATGATTTATGAAGTTCCGTAAGGTAACAGACTCACAATTCATGCGTTGGTGTACCAGATCACATTAGGCTCGCCAATGAGGATACTGAAGATACCACAGGTATGGTAGTTTGACAACTCTTTACCAGTAACACCTTCTATAATCAAATTGCGCCTAACTAGTGAAATCAAAAGTCAGAAGCGAGGAGGTTGGAAGATATATTTGATGGCTTTTTCAATATATCGAGAAGTGACTGAGTTCGTCATGAAGAAATTGGATATTAAATGGCGGAAATATAATATGTAGGTCTTCAGTACTTTGCTGAGCTCTGGCTTGAAATTTGTTTGTGGTTGTTTTCGTCGTGCCTAGAGATTTTACGATAATATCAGCTTGGTTTTTTCACATATTTTAAAGTTCATATGTTCCCAAGTAGCCTTTTTAGTCCTTCATTTTTTATGCAATAAACTTTCCAAAAATATATGTACTATAGAGTATACTCTAGTAGAACCATAATTCTTTTTATAAGACGAGGGTTAAAACCAATCCACTACAGTTTAATGGTCTGCATTACTGGCCTTATTAGTCTATGTGAAGTGACAAAAATATCATAATAACCCTACAAATCATCTTAACTGTTGAGCGTCTGGAGTCGGTAAGTCTGTCTGCTTCAGATATTAACAGCACCTCCACAAAAATTCAATACTGGGCTGGTTTTCTTAGGCTTGCCGTTTGTGACTATGTCAAGTATTGAATGAATATTGAACCGTATAGGTGTCAATAGATTATTCATCTTTCATCAGATTCTGGAACATATTTACCGACTCTAGACTTCTCTTGACCCTTATATGGAATTTCAACCCGTTGACTGGACTGATTTATTCAAATTCATAGATCTTTTAAACAGGTTTTCTATTCCTATTCTGTTGGCTAAGTTAATCATTACTCGAAGAGGTTAACCCAGTCTGCTACTTTTCATTTGTTGGGCGCTGTATTGCAATATATTCACGTCAGCATCAGTAATTAGTTAATGTTCATACCTCCATGAAACGATCCTTTCTAATCGACCACAAGGCATAAAGTCGTCTAATCTCGTTCACTGTACATATAAGGTACATACCAGCATGGATACACTTGATATACTAGGCTTTTGGCAATTTATTCTACTGATCGCGTTTACCAAATAAGGGGTGAGTCTCCTGCAAGGTCACCCATTTCGCACTAATCTTTATTTGTAAGATGAGTTGTGAAAATAAATGACGGGTAGACTGCAATTATTTGATCATAGATCTGTTGAAAACGTTGTTCGGATGTGGCAGAACTGTCGACTGAGTAATGCCGTGCTAAGGCATAAAGTATTCGATTAAAATGGCGAATCGGTCAATAAAACTCCCAACCTTCGCCGGTTAAATTGACTGGGACAAGTTACGTATATCCAACCACTGCTATCTAGAAGTGTAATGTCTGACATAGGTTGGGAAAAGCTAGTGAATAAGTAGATCAATATATAACAACGATTCACTTACTTCTAGTATAAGTCATTTGGGTAGCCGTGGAATTCAAGTTCTGGCCCCGCCCAGTAATTAATAAACGATTAGGATCTTTAAGTAACGTGGTGCTAACTCAGTCACAATGGCGCAGTATTTTTATTTACCACCTCTTTTAAATATTGAGTTTAGTTTTATTCCTGAATCTCCATTCTTCAATCTCATTTTTCCTCATTCTGTATTTCGTATGTCCACTATAGTGGATATGGTTTCCCATCCTATCCCTCTTATCCTGTTTATTTCCTTTCTCGCTTCGCTGGTGTGTAGTATGACAAATCAGATAGGTCCATTCTTTCCAGGTCGTACGTCAATAATGACTGACTGCATTCTGAATGTCCGTACATTGTTCAGTAACTGTCTAAAAGAAATACTGTTTCCGATTAGAAAAAGTATTTAATGAAACAGACGAAGTAATACATTCATACTGTAAATAAATTTTTGTAGTTGTTATATTCCCAATAGTTGCGCTCTCAAATGTCCACAGATAGTTGTCCTTCATGGTCTTTAAAAATGGTGTTTTGTTTGTTCCCGTTTGCATACAACATGGATTATGTTTGTACTACAAATTTTTGGTGGTGTGAGATTCGATATAGTAATTCTCGCATTCATTTGGACTAGTAATTTCGAAGTAAAAATAAGCTACATCTATTCGTGCTTATTACTTCGTCGTTTCGATTGTATCTTACTTGCTTGTCTCACTATCACGGTAAGTGGGTAGTTAAGATATCACTTCATTACCAATATAACTCATCGAACGGAGACCCATTCTCAATCAACGAAATAAAGCATTTTGAAGTCATACTGAGAAATCCCTAGATTGATTTGGTCTTCTTAATGTTCGTCAATAGGGCTGGAATTTAATTACCTTCACACCATTAAGATAGCTAATTTATTATTATTATAAGTGGTACAATTTCACTTGAGGGTCACACGTTTTATTCCCTCTCAATGTTAACTAACCTTTTCCCATTAAATAATTAGATAACTTACATGACTGATTACAAAATGTTCCACTTCGTTATGCTATGATTTCTTCGTAGTTGATTTAGAACTCATACTAAATGTTTAAATCTCATCTTAGTAAACGAGATTTATCTTCTGTAACATTATTCCTTCAGTTATTTTGTTTCTATGGTTAATCATGCTGTTATTTGTCATATTCTTCTTAATTGGAATACTGAAATATGACTGGGGGTCTAGTTAAGCTCCTGAATCCGATTCCAGATTTATATATATATAGGTCATAACTGCTTTCAAACCTCGCGGATGTGGTCATAAAACCCAACTTTCAACTACAGTCAAGGTTTGTAATATCCCATTGTTGATGTCCTGCTTCAGTTTGGGCACCTGGGCAGTATCACAGCCCTCACACAAATCAAATGAGATTTGTGAGGCGCATATTTATCTGGTGCTTCCTTGTACCAATATTTATGTGTTTAAATAAATGAATAAATAAATAAACATTGTTGATGTTCAGGTTTGAAATTTGTATGTCTTTGCGGGCATTCATTCATCCGAATAGGACGAAACATATGTTCTGGAATCCGCTGTTAGCAATGATCCTAGAATACCAAGTTACAGGTTCGGGCATCTAAGTTTAATTTGGTCTGGACAATCGAAGAGTATCACTAGCCTGCATGCATAAAGCATGCTTCAGATTCAAGTAAACAAACGTGTACTTAGCGGCTGTATTGAAAAAAAAGTATTAATCTGACCTCTGATCACTTCTACACAAACTGCCACTCTTATCTTAATAACCCGAGCGTACATTAAAGATATCCATCATCAATCTGCGGAGGGTGATTAGGTGTAAATCCCCCATCAAACACTTTATGCACTATTGAACTACTGACCTGATAATTGAGTGAGGTTTTCGTTGACGAAATAAATGATTTACTCATGAATTCAGATATTATCTGGAAATCTAAGACTAGGTGCGGTGGGCGAAATCAAGCTGACAGTAACAAGACAAGACAAGGTTGGGAGTGATACTCTCGAGCTCTGCAAAAGTAGGCTAATAATCAAGACACGACTCGGTTTAAAACTCACCTATTTATGCAGTTTACTAGTATCACGTACTCTCACACAAAGAATGTTACTCATACTCATGTACACGAACATGCCCTTTGTTACCGAATTGTAATAAAAAAAGTTCACCATTATGGACTCTTATTAAGTCAAAATAGTCATAGCGGTTTTACATCAAGACCGTGTCTTGAATCACACCGAACTCGTGTGCTCAGTTATGCAATATGTGAATGTCATCAAGGTTATAGATAAGTTGTATCACAGTTACACAACGCGATAGGGAATCAATGGAGTAAAGCAACCTTTTTCAAGATGTATTAACTATGTAGTACTCTGGTTTCAAGGATTTCTACACCTGAAATAAGAATATCGCTCATGCACCTACCTAAACATTCATCTGGAAGATGATGTTTAAAGCATCTTTAAAAAAAGTCTAAAAGGGAATAAATTTTACAAATTGTCCTGAAATGACCTGATCTCATTTCATTTTATAATGAAAGCTGTGGATTGTCAGTAACCTGTGGAAATTTTAATAAAATATTAGTTTGTTGACGTTGTTAATATCAGCTGCTTTAGGTAATGTCGCTTTGATGGATTCTGAGAGCAGCGGGTAGACAGATTAGCTTCATCACAGCTGCACCATTCCTGTTGTCATTTAAATAACAGAAAGTACGTGAAATCAACCTACTAGGGCATATTCCAAACAATAGCTGTCAAGTTTAGTTTAGGGTTACGGTGTAGTAGTCTTTTTACTTATGTTGTTATTTCCAATGTATTCTACGTACGTTTTTTCTTATTTTATTTTTACAGAATTGTAAACTATATTTTTCATTACATGCCAGTACATGGGTGAAACTAAGGACCAGTCATATTTTTTAAAAGATCTGAAACCCAACATGAAACGTGTATCATGTGTTTTTATAGTTTTGGAGCTGGGTTTGTTGTTTGCTTAGACTACAATTTATACTGTCACAAGGTCCTGTCACGCGTACGAAAGATGGCAATGAAGTTCGGACTGCGAAGGTCGCTGATCGCACAGGCACGATTAATATATCTGTTTGGAATGAGAATAGTTCATTAATTGCTCCATGTGATGTTTTACAGCTAGTTCAGGGTAACACTACTGTAAGGGGTGGCTGTTTAAACTTGAATGTTGGTCGTTATGGTCAGCTTATGAAAATTGGAGAGTAATTTTATGTAATTATTTTTCCATAAATTTCCTTTCAGATTTTGTTTCCCTTTTGTTGAGTCACCTGATTTTAGCGCTTATAACGATGAATGGTTGGGAAAATCCGTAAGTACTATCATCTTGTTTGGCTAATCCATTTAATATACTTACAGGGCGACTCTAGTTCAATGAGCAAATGTGAACCAACAAACAAACAATGAAATAACTCTAAATATATACATATATACTTTCACCATTTTGTTCTTTCATTCACTTTTGCTAATGTGGTTGTGTGAATTATCACTTTAGAGTTGTTGATATCATAAGACTGATGATAACCATACTGAACATTAGGCGCTCATTTGAAGTAACCAGGTTTTACGGCTTTCCGAGGTCAGATGTATCATTATAGAATACTTCGATGGTTATCGCTTGAGGTGTCAGAATGAATCCAGTGAAATAGATGAGATTTCGTTTTCTTATCCGCCTACACTTGTGGTGTATGCTACTTGTGTCGACAGACATAAGTAGCATGTCACACCAATCACAAGTTGAATGCCTGTCAAAAGAGGGTTGAGAAGATTGCACTGAGGAAGATAGAAAGGAATTGTGCACTGGAAAAATCATGAAGGGTGTAAAGACAATTAATGGAAGATTTGCAAATGAAGTATTTGATGTATAGATTTTACATTTTACGAAAGAACTTGGTGATTTTGTGTTAAGTAATAAACTGATTATCTCCACCTGAGTCCCCGTTCACTACACACTTAATAACTAGTAATTCTGGTTGACAATAAAGTGAAAAACGATCTGAAAATCAACCAAGTTTACGTCGTTAGTATATAGGGTCACTGACTGTTTTGCTTTTTAAGCGGTAACACGCTCCCTTAAATCACTTATATTTGGACAAAATGGATTTAATTTAATATACTTCGAAGAATATTGTCACACTTCGTGAAAGGTATAGGTTATCATTTTGGAGTTTCCTTAAACATTTTCCCGCTAAAAGCATTTCATTTAAGTGTTGCTTAGATTTTTGACAATTCAAACTGTTATGCTTATTTATTTCTAGGTTAAATGTCAAAAACACCAAAAGAAAAAGAAATTGGTGCAGTTCGCTTACAAATTTTGGTTGACAAAATTACCACATCTGGTTCCAATAGCGCTGATTGTTCACTAGTTGAAGAGACCGTAAATATATGCTGGTAATTTTGATTAATGTATACCTGACGATCTCCATTTAAATGATGTTATTTTACTATTACATTTATAAAATAAATCCTTTTTCCGTCATAATGTTAGGCTTATACAATTTAAACATCTTGCCTAATAAAAATATCATAAATTCGAGAAGTTTTCAGAACTCCAGTTTGAAGTATTTTAATCCATTTAGTTCGTGCTTATCTTGATGGTATCTCTTCTAACAAGATTTGGTTGACAAATCACCGGAGTAGAAATGTTACCGTTAATTTTCGGTAAACTCTTAATGCGTACAATTACAAAAGATCTATAGATTAAATAATAATGGTCAATCAAGACTTTCCTCTTACTGTCAGTTAATTGAGTAGATATTATAGTCTTACAAAAGCTTTTTATACAGGTTGATTTCCTATTTTTAATGAACTTATGAACGTTGGAAAGTGATACATATCCAGAAAATGCAACCAGAATCAGCCTAACAATGTCGACTGGTGCTACAAATCCAAAATTAATGTTACAGCAACCGATAAACTTGGTAAATATTATGGCTAATCAGTTGTCCACAACATCGCTGAATCATCCCACTGTTTTGAGTACCACTCTACTGACGAAATAAATTTCCAATAATAGTTCGGAATTCCTGTTTGACCCTTCTGCAAACATCACTTCTGTGGTAGGCTCAATGGGCATGTTCGTTTTAAATGTTGAGGCTGCACATGGGACTTAAATTCTTATTTCTATAAATTCCATAGCCTTTATCCTTATCACTTATTAGATCCCCATCAAGAAACAAATGATGAATTACGAAACTCGCCAACGGCACTGTCAAGGCAAGCAAAGATCAACGACCAGCGGGAGACGAAGAAAAAATATCTGGATTTAAACATAAATATCATTTAAAGGGTAATATACAAAAATAAGTTGCCACCTACAGATTTGCTTCTGGATATGCTGTTAGATTCCATCAAAAAAAACCAACCACCAACACTTCAGTCAAACACGAACTTACATTACATCATAAAATCTATTTGATACAAAACACGGTTCAGTGGAATTTCTGTAACTTCCAAAAACTAAGTTGCGAATGACTTCAAAAACGGTGAAGGTGTCTTAAAATTTCGTATTTCTTAAAAATTTAATTGTAGTCAACCTGCAAAGAATTTTTCAAAGTCGATATTTTAACTTTCCAAACGCTAAGTTGGATCTAGCGCTTGGAAACTCATTCTTGTTGATAAGTTTTCGAAAACCTCAAATTCCTTTCGATATACTTACACATTTTACGCTGTATCGTCTCTCTAACTTTTGGTAGTTCATTCATCATATCTGATAAAGACAGGTATTGCTGAATCAATAAATTACCTTATCATCTGTTAGAATGTAGTCCCGTAAATCCTTTTTTCTTATGAGTAAGCAATGATTATTTAAATCTTCTGGTAACTATCTTTTCTGTGGTATTCTGACTATAAATTTAACGTAAGATTATTTGAATACTGATTATTATATGTGTCTTGTGCTCAGATTTATTGCAATATTTTGAAGAAACCATATTCTCTCTACAGATCAGTGTCAAGTAACAGTTAATGGCTAAGGAAACTCACAGTCTTCTGAAAACTTTAAACGACAGCGTGGGAATGTTTGTGGTGGATTTCCAACAAATGCTCAACGTCGTTACTTAACTAACGTTGACCACCCATTTGGGAAGCTTCATTTGTAATAGTGTCTTGGTAGCTGACACATAAGAAAGACTTGCCTGGCTTGAACCACTCGTGGCACTAGAGAAATATCCTACTGTCTATTAACAAGTGAATCTATTATGCGACGACTCTATCTTTTACACCAAGAGTTTGAGTTGTGATTCGTTTGTAGAAGAAATATCTAGGTTACAAGAACATGGTTACTAATGTAATGCAAGTAATGGACTAAGCAGTGGACCTTCACTAACTGATACTGATCGATTGTGTTACGCATTCATAACCACCGTCTACCTTGATGCACGACGTTGGTTAAAATATAAGCGAATAACAAAACTTATAAGAATGATCAAATCAAGGTATACCATCTTTATTCCTCTATAATTCATGTATTATTTTATAGCTTTCTTTCTCTAACCTTTCTTTCGTACTCTGGATGCCAGTATTTTCACCCTTGTTATGCTGTGCTGATTAGAAGTGCAGCAACTTAAAGTGATACACATTCTATGTTATGTTTGCGTACCATACTCACGTTTACAGACTTCTAAAATTAAAGATAAATGCATGATAGTATTATAAATATGCTAAGTTTGCCCATCGTGATAAGATGTTGAGATTCATGTGTGTGAGTGGCTAAAATCGTATATCTTTTTGTTATAGTCTTTGATTATTTTATTCGAAAACATTAATGTTTAGGTGATTAAAAATTATTATAGCAGTTTGAATAACCGATTTCATTTGCTTTTATTTTTTCCAGCAAATCAAGTTCTACTGTTTCTGATTTATTTCGATTTGCTACTGTTCAATTACGCCGTAATCATGCTCAGATTCGACTTGGCGTGTTAAGATTACTTAGATTATTATCTTCTCCTCAAGCGATCGTTCGTCAGTTAACTTTTAGTATAAATGATGCAATCAAATTCGTTCCTTTAGCGAAGTGTCTTCGTAACTTGATTTTAGATAATTTACAGGTAAGTTAAGAGCAACCAAATATAAGTCCAGTTGTACCAATTAAAGATCGTAAAAATCTTACTCTGGAGGTGATTTAACCGATTTTCAATATTCTATCATATTTAGGTAGCCTGTCTTTCTCAAAAACAGTTGGTTTCCAAGTCAGACACTCTGATGTAATTTGCTTAAGAATACTCCGTCATTTTTCCAAAAAAATTGTAGTATGGTTCAAATGTAACAGCGTGTAACGGAGAACAGATACAAACTTGCTCATAGTACTTCGGTCACATGCCCTGTAATGAGATCGTGCAAAGATTTCGAAGTTTCTGTATTTCAATGCTTAGTAATGCGTTCGGACTATAGTACATTTAAAGGAAATAGTCAGGGTATTAGTATTTAAGTTGAATTAAAAAATATGGCATTTTACTCAATTTGAATGGTCAGGTTCTTTGCATTTAAAGCACTTGCGACCGCTGTGTTGAGTGAACAACAAACAATTGTCAAATGAAATACCTTAAATTTTCATTCCATCGTGCCTAATTATACGTAGGATCAATTGTTTCGATAAATGTCACTGACATCTTTATGTTTTTTTTAACACAGTGATTATCTACTCATCTTTTATGATGTGCTTTTTTCGTAGGATACTTTTTCATATATGGTACAGTTAGAATCATATTCTGCGCCTATTCTTTTACCGAAAGAAGCCGCTAAAGAATTACAGTTTGAAGCAATAGAACTTCTGCTTGATTGGGAGTATGAATTAGAACAAGGATATTTTGATGTTACTCCTTGGAATCCTGACCCATCCCCGCCCCTATCATGGGTACCATCACAGAGAGCCAAAGGTCAATTGAAAGCATTTATAAATTTCCTCAATTTGGATAGTCGGCCTTTGGGCAATGGTGGTTCTGGATATTGTCCAATAAAACAACTAATAAAAAAGATACAAGAACAACGTCAACAAAAGTCTCAATTGTTCAAGAGTCAATTAATAAAATCTCATCGCCTTCTTAATAATTGCCTGAATGAAATCGAAGGTACACTTTGATGCAAACAACAATAAATTGCATTTAAATAAATCTTGCAAGTTCTAAATGAATTGTCAGTAGTAAACATTATGTATATCGTTGATATTATTTGCATGGATTAACCATCTGTTGATGTGCTTTCTAAACGCATTAAGCTCAATTTAGACCAAAGTATCGATACATCCTAACATTATTTCCGTAGAATATTCCATTTATCTTCAATTTTGTATTGATAAAATAATTTTGACAAACCAACATTTTGTTAGTTTTCTAATACTACCATTCTATATATATAATGGGAAATTATGTGAATTTTTATAGTTGATCTGAATTATCCGAAGATATGACTTTTTTACCAAATAATTTCCATGTCCCGTGCAAACATAATAGTGGCTTATCTCTCAAACTGTCCATGTATTTCAGCCAAACAAGTATTTCATAGAACCATTTCTTATACTTTCCCATAAATGTGTACACCTGTAATATACCATTTAGAAAAATCGATTATATTTAGATTTATGCACTGGGCGTAACTAGCCATACTACGTAACTCAAACTTGATATTGGACATCTAGGTACTGTAAAAAAGATTACGAAAAGCGGACATATACCTATAAATTATTTGCTGTCTACATGGAATATCTAGTGTAACAACTTCGATCAATCGACATTTTACCTCGTATTTGACTAACTGATTGTTTGCACCATCCAGCTTGCTTTCAAACAACATTGGAAATTAAGTGAATAAAATTTTGTTAGTTTCTGTTTTATCCTTTATTCGCATGTATGTAATACATGTTTTCTTCTGTACCATTCCAGAATGTAGCGAGTCGGTTGAAGAAAATTTAGTCTCTTTGTCAACTATATTAGATATACTGGTTCCCAACCCAACTTCTGAGTCTAGCGAAATTAATAAAATGGAAATAATCGAAAATCAACCAGAGACTGACCTTAAGTCTATGACAACCATGAACACATTCGATTCTTTACGTTTGCATGGATGTCTTCCTGGAAGTTCAAGTGGTTTCAGTTTGGGCTCTACACTTACTATTGAAATTCAGTTGCCTTGTAATAGTAAGGTTAATTCATCTAGAGCTTCATTTGAACCAAAAATCTATATTAAACGTTCGACAGAAACAAAAGAATTAGAAGATTCAGCTACAGCTTTCGCTCGTTTAGCGGCAGAAAAACATAGACCTAAACTTATGAATTACTTGGAAGTGAGTTTGATAGAATACATCTCCACTAACGTATTATTTAGAAAAAAATCTCAAACGTTAATGTTTGTTTTCTTACACAATACATTCTCTGTTGTAAACAAAAACGTGTACACAATTCTCACTACTAATAAAAAGGAATATACTGCACAGGAACAAATGAAATAGGTGGACTTGATGGTAAGAATAGGCGAATATCAGTCGAAAGAATTGAGTGTGATCAGAGTGCTTGAGTGTGCTACTGAAGGTGTGTGTAAATGTTTGGCACTTCCCGACTACTCACCCTGTAAAAGAATACTTCTTGAAAATACTAAACAGAAAGCTGGGTTTAGGTGAACGTCTTATTGACCTAGTAGCATGACAACAAAGTTTAGGAAACATCCATTTGGGACTGATCATACACAATTTTTGTGGGTAGCTTTCAACATATTGACTTTGGACTCTTCAGACCATGTTGTCGACACCGACTTGCTTTGAACTCTAAAAAACACCGTTCTTTCTGAATCCTAAGGAAGATGAAAGTCCGGTTAGTTGATCAGATGCAAAATCTGATATGTTTTTGGAACATATACCAGATATCCCACACCTCTGGTCAAGGCAAGATAGTTTCTCAGACTGAATCTAAGACGTAGTAGTTAGACGTTTAAACTAATGAGTTACGACTACACATCTCAGTAATTGACAATGTTGAGATGTAAAGAGGACTTAATTCTTTAGTCCTAAGTTCTTACTTTGAAAATATGGATTTTGTTGTGTAGGATTTTAATAGTATAGACCCTTCATCCAGATTCATGAATTCATGTTTTTTGATTTTCTCACTGGCAATTCGCTTGTGTTCACTTATTCGTTTTCGTCTATTGTTCATCTTAGTATTATTATTTTTCCGTTTCTGGTGAACTTTCCTTGACTGTTTTTGTGTCAATGAATTTCAGTAAATGCATAGTTCAAATTTAGGGGTAACTTCGGTACTACATTCTTAATCTTGAGTTTAAATCGACTAGCTACGAAACATTTTATCATTGTTCAAATCCAAACAGTCCCATTATTTCCTGTATGAGGATTCTAATATTTCTGATACAGGGAAATGTATTTTGCCAATTAAAATAGTTTGTATACTCAATAATCCTCCCATAGTTCGATCATTCGTGTTAGATTTTTAACCCTACTCCGTATTTCATATAAAAAATCTCATTATGTTAAAACTCTTTACAAGCCTTTCTACTGTCAAATCCCATACATATATATTCATTTCAGACTTTGGAAAGTACTCACTCAATGAATTTTGATGCAAAACTTTCTTCTAAACGAAATGAAAAAATCGAAATTCTTAAACAGTGGATTAGTCGAATTCAAACCCTGACATCTTTATTATATGATCGGATCGAATTCATTGATAGTGAGCCAATCCATTGCATAAATAATCCTGCCCGTAAGTACTTCTCAATGTTTATCTATAAAATTATGCGTAGATATTTGTGAAATACTTACTTCATTGTTTAATTTATGTGGCTTTTATCATATTTTGCTTACTGAGGTCTCTTTACAGAACCCTATTTTTAAAATTCAGTTTCTTACCGTGATTGAAAATACCATTATTTCGACTTCCTCATTTTAATTTCTTGTTACCATGCCTATATGGTTCATATCCGTTAAATGTCAATAGGGATATCGTATTCTTACTATTCAACTACTTTCTTTCTCCCCTATATAGATAGTACGAGAAGTGTGTTTATTGAGCTGAAATCTGCAACTTTATGTAGTTGCTTTACGTTAATTTGCACGAACGATGGTTATTTACACCAAGCTCTTTAACTGAAATTGCGACAAAACATTTCTTGCTGAATATGTTTATTCGTATATCCGAATTTCGTGTAACTTCAATTATCGTAATCTTAAAATCTATGGCTTCTTAGTAAAAAAGGCATCATTTCGAAAAAGTATATTAAAGTTATGTTTGATTACTATACGTATATTATTCTCAGCTTCTTTAAGACCACCTTTATGCACTAATAATCTGGTTATCCAAGTATATTTATGATCCATGCATATTTTTTTAAATGAAATCTTAAGGAATGCTTTATTTATTTATTTATTTGAACACATAACTGCCAGTACAAGGGAGCACCAAATACATATGCGCCACACTAAAACAATGAGACCGTGAATAGACAAATAATGCAAAGTGCGCATAAGAAAAAGGTAAACAACAACAGAACAGAAATTAGTGTATGAGAGTGAAATAATAATAATGAGAGATGCAGTTCAGATAGCAAAGGTACAACCAGAAAGAATTCTTCTAGTTGAACAAGTTACGTTCACTTTTATGAAGAAAGTAAAAGAAAGTTACAGCATAATCACCAGTGGCTTCAATTCTAAGTCATGTCTAGTAGCTTCAAACCACTGTGTTCCATCATCTCTAGGACCCCAACCGGGGAGTCGTGACGGACCAATAGAAGCCAGTCCTGTACAGATTTATTTCATACCACGACGCAACGTTGTGCACTGACCACCCCGTTTTCTCCAACATGTCCCAGCATCAACAAATAATGCACGACGTAGAATTCGCTGTAGCGATATTCCTACAACATTTCCAAGCCATCAAAGTTGCTGCTTCAAGATGGTGATACCGACTGAATTATCGTCACTGTGCCCGCATGCACACGATGTCGAACTTGCTCATTACTGACATGGTGTTGTAATTGGATGTTAGCAACCTTTCGGAGACAACAATGTTGATAGGTTGCTTAAGATCCTCAATTTAGAAGAGGGCATGTCTCACAGACATAGAGCAGAACTGCTCTCACCGTTGCGTTGTGGATCCGATCTTTTACAGTCTGACTGACATCACGAAGACGCCAAAGATGGCCCAGATTGCCATAAACCGCTCTGACTTTCACCATATATGAATTGATTTCATCACACGCCACCACCAGCACTTATGCAGCTACCCAGATACATGAACTTCTCGACTACCAGTCTTGTGAAAGTACTTTACATTTTGAAGGTGCAAAGCACATGCCATACCAACGGACACTAATTGCCAACTGATTAGGTGCGGATTGCATGGCTTGGGTATCATCGCACAGTAAGACAATATCGCCCTCATATTCCAGGTCGAGAAGTCTTTCTCTAGACAACAGGTCCACACCATCACTACCTACATCCATCAAAGCTGCTTCCAGAACGTCATCAATAGCAAAGTTGAAGAGGAATGGTGAGATTGGTCAACCCTGTCTAACCCCATTGCTTGAATGGAACAATGGAGAGAGGTGGTTGTATGGTCTCACTCTGCCTGAGGTGTTTGTATATAGAGCATACCTTTACTCGATAGACAGTCGCAGAGGACAGTCCTGTCCAACGAATCGAAGGCGACTCTAATTTTAAGAAACTATGACTGTTGGCTTGTGACAAGTATGACGGTGTTCTAACATTTGGAGGAGGACGAAGATATGATCAATACATCCCGACCAGAACGAAAACCAGTTTGCTCCTAACGAGTCAATCTTTCTGGAGTTTTGAACAATTTACGAAGTATGATAGAAGCCAATAGTTTGGACGCAATCAGAAGTAGACCTATTCCCTGGTAGTTGAGACTTTCTAAGGATATAGCCATCCCTATCTGCTGTCGGATTCGCATAAGTGTGTGAACGTTGAAGGAGGCCAGTTTGAATGGTATACGTAGTTTCAGAATGATTGTTTCATTATTCGTAGTCGATAGTAGCATTCAAATTCTGACCAGTCAGTGACTTGAGATCGTTTAGATAGGACAGGGTTTCCACCATAGACCAGCTGTTGTATAAGCTGGAAGATAAAATACACAAAGTGATTATAAATGTTATTAGACAGGTAATGCAATATATATTAACGACGAACGTTACCGAATATTTATGAGAATGAGGATTGAAACAGGCATAGGTTTTTCAAGTTGTAGTTATAATTAAATTTGTGAGTGGGCTGGGTTATCACCCATGTACCTAAACTGAAGTAGGTCGTTTTCTTAGTGTCCACTCCTTGACCTTTTGTCTTGGAGGTCTAATCCACAAAACAGTGGAGCAATGTTAGAGCATGCGGTCTCACGGTAGTTGGTGACTGAAAATGGAATCATGCTTCATTATTTTCTTTAGATCCCCTAGCTTGTGGGCACCACTGGCTTAGAATCAAAGCTTTCCATCTCCCACAGGTGGATCATCCGTACTTAGCAACCCGGTCAAAGCGCTGAGTATCCAAGAAATACTATGTAAAGAGAATTTATTATAGAAATAAATACATCTCGTGTAATCAGAAGTATTAAAATCGAAACAGAACAGATGTCACTTGATTAACGTAAGAAAACGCGTAGCAGATGAAAATGTATTTCAGATGTGAAAACCAGAGATCATAACAAACACACTTATTTGTACACAGATTTACTTGCACGCTGAGAAACTGCTAATGGTAGGACCTGAAAAGTCACGGCCAAGCAACCTACTAAACATATCCCGGCTATTACGAACAATATCTGCGCATACTTATTCAGACAAAATGAGAGAGATGTTATAAAAATGATCAAGCGTGAGATCATGAATCGATTCAGTGTGATATTCGTTAACTAATCATCAAAGTAAGTAAATCTTTATGTATATGAATGTATCCAGATATTATTCTGAAGTTTAATATTTAGCTGTTACATTAAGTTTTATCTGCCGTCAGTATTTTTCTTCTTCCTTGCATCGTGCGATATCAGTTTTGTTTCAGTTATAACACTAAACAAGTTAAATAAAGTTTTGAAAATCATATGATCACCTTTATTTTGAAAGTTAAAGGTTGGTTAGCCAATTGTTCTAAACGTTGTATAGTAAATGATTAAATAAATTTTGATTGACAATGTAGTTTCGTAGCTCTGTTGGTTGAGATCTATAACATTAATTTGATGACAGTAGTTCTAATCTGATCGGGATTCAAGGTCTTTTCTATATGTTACCTTTATCAGCTCTCAGTAATCAAGACAAGTTTAACGTTTTCCTACTTCATTAAGACACATTCACACATGACCATTTTCGTCTATGTGCATACTGTATAACGAGTACTCTCAATTGAGCTAAACTATTTACAGTTGTTTCGTTGTTTTTGAAAGGAAAACAAAAATCACCATATAAATTTTTTCATGGCATTTTCATTTCTAATCATGTACATATTTTACAAAGTTTTGTTTGTGTTGTTATTTAGAATTATCCAATTCATTGTTTCACCTTGATAGGTACTCCTTCTATTTCTAGTGATGACAGTGATTTTGAAGAGGTAATCAGCACTACGTCAGATACTGGTAAATCACTATGTTATCCAAGCTCATTACACGAAAATTTATCATGCGGAATAATGGAATCGATTAACTCTAAAAGTTTGTCCGTTACTAGTAGTGACCCCAACCAACAAATAGTTCAGTTAACAAATGAAGATCAACCGAAGTAATTTTGCTAAAATATTAATTGGTTTTTATTATGGGAAATATCCCCTTATATTATATTCCAATAATAGAAATTATTAACTTGTTATTAATTCGTATAAAATTATGATCTTGTTCCTCAAAATTCTTGTTTGTTTTTATCCTCTCATTTCTTATACTTTTGTAATGTACTTTTGAGTAAGTTTTATTTTGCCCCTTAATTCATCTGACTGTAACGACAAAGCAGACGATTTATTGCTAATGAGTTGCACTCTCGAGACGTCGGACGCCTTACAAGTGTATAAAACTTCAACGTTGAAAAGTAATGTAATATTCCATTCTTTTTTTATACTTAAAATGATTGGTTGGATTAATATACTGTTAGATTGGAGCGAATATTTCGGAAAAGTAAACCTTTCAGAACTGGTATACGGTAAATTATGGAGTGTAATTGCTGAATATTTGGTTTATGGTATTTTCATATTGTCCTTATTGAAAACTTCCATCTAACTCGGTATCGATGTACGTTTTTACCGTTTCTAAAGTATCGTTAATCAGTTATATACCTATTTCACGGTTTTATATCACATGATTTAATGGTGTACAAGCTATAACTTCTTATGTATAATGCGTTATGATCTTGTAACTAATGTATATTATACTATAAGTTTTTGAATTCTAATAGAAGGTAGATCGGCTTGCTATTATTGTGTTCTGACTGGTTACTGGGATCCGGAAAAACTACTTTGGATCAATAGGAATTAGGATTTCTAGTCATTGTGAGCGGTTAGTTTTCTTACTGATTAAATAGGTCATTGTTGTGATCGGCTTAAGCGAACTCTAATAAATTTATGTGTATGCAAATGGCTATGCACAATAACAATTTTAATAAAAATAAAAATAATTCATGTACTCAATCTTCACTCTGTATATAAATTTTAAATTTTGCTTCAACGTTTCATATTACGTTATTTGTCCTAACTCCAACTTTCCGTTTAGTGATAAAATTAACATCAAATGTGTCCTGATTTATATTATGTGATATCTTATATTCGTTTGATCAATAAACTGTTCAATGTACACCATGCAAAATAATTGATACTGGATGTGTTTAACAGGTTACCTAGCTTCACAAAACCTATGTTTAATAATAATTAATAATTGCTGAATAAAGTGAATAGTGATTATAAACTACCTTTTGTTTCCTCAGTCGATTGTATTGTGAACGATGGATTAAAGTCTTTTTCACTAAACAAAAGCAAACAATCAGTATCGTTCACAGTTTAAAATCAAGCTCAATTAATGGTAACCGTTTATTTAGTTAATGTTGTGCATATCTTTGTTACTATTGCTTTTATGAGATTTCCAGTTCTCCTCCAATTGTGGCATATTAGTTTATTTCTGAGTGATTTTTATTTGAATACCCCTCCTAAATTTTGTAACCCATTGAATTGATAAATAATTCAGGGTGATCACGTACACACTAATGTACAAAAAGCATCTAGTTAAAAATATTACCAACCGACAATTCAAACGTCTTACGTTTGTGATATCAAAAATTTACATTTGATTCGCGTATTAATTATCCTTTATCAATCAGTTTAGAGTGTGCTAAACTGTAAACCCACTTAAGGAGATCTACAATCCTTTTATCAAATGATCTGCAAATTAAGGAAATCCTGAGGATTTCGGTATTGCTACCACCAATTCATAAATTTCACTAAGTATATCGTTCAGAAGATACATATTTTCTAATTTATTTGTTTCAAAAAACTGTGCTCAGTGAAAGACGAAGTTCTTGAACGAAATTGTCTCTTTAGGAAAATACAAGTATTTATGATAATTAAGTTATTGATAATATTATGACCGGAGCGTTTATAAATCCGTTCTAATTTTTATGAAATTGTCGTATTTATCGTGTGGTTGAGTAACAACAATGTCATTTAACATTGTTGAAAGCGTGAGTCAATTGAAGCTAGACCACCATGGAAAACCTGGAAACACTGGACGGCCGTTTCGTCCTATTATGGGACTCCTCAGCAGTGCGCATCCACGAACCTGCTCTCGCGAGCGAGATTCGAACCCAGGACCTACCAGTCTCGAGCCGAAGCCCTTAACCGATAGACCACTGAGCTGGCATCCAACGGTGTTAATGTCTAACTTCAACTGATCCACGAAGTTGAGCAACCATTCACCAATTGTCTTCAGTGAGTTCATATCTCACAACAGACGTGGTTTTGAACTCCACTGGTCACTGCTTCTCACTAGAGCTCCTAGATATACTTCTCGAAATCACTAGTGAGCATATTATTATATTAATTATAGAAGGGGTTTTGTGGAGATTTAGTATTTATCATTGTTGAAAGCGTGAGTCAATTGAAGCTAGACCACCATGGAAAACCTGGAAACACTGGACGGCCGTTTCGTCCTATTATGGGACTCCTCAGCAGTGCGCATCCACGAACCTGCTCTCGCGAGCGAGATTCGAACCCAGGACCTACCAGTCTCGATGTCATTTAACCCTAACAAAATAGTTCAACTTTTAGGTTGATGCAGAGCACTAGAGCCTTACTGACAAAATGCTTATATACAGATATGAATGCTTTTGATTTGTACCATACTGTCAATCGGATCTGTTTAAAATTTTGGAGAATTGGTAACATTAAATACACACTGTAAATTTACAGTATATATATTACTTACTTACCCATTGTAGACGAGCATAGGCTGCCCACCAGCATTCTTCATCCAACCCTGTCTTAGACAATCCTTTTCAGTTCTTTCCAGTTGTTATTCATCTTTTTGAAGTCTGCTTCCAATTCTCGACACAGTGTGTTCTTTGGTCTTCCTCTCTTTCGTTTCCCTTCAGGATTCCAAGCCAGCGCTTACCTCGTGATTCAGTTTGATGATTTCCGTAGTGTATGTCCTATCCACTCCCAGAGTCTTTTCCTAATTTCGTCTTCAGATGGAACCTGGTTTGTTCTCTCCCACAGTAGGCTGTTGTTGATGGTACCCGGTCAACGGACACTGAGTATCTTAGACAACTGTTGATAAATGATTGTACCTTCTTGGTTTTAGTAGTTCTCCAAGTTTGAGCTCCGTACAGCTCCGTACATCTGCATCCGATCCTCCTTGTTCATCAATGATGCCTCACAAGTACGTGAATGTTTCTACATCTTTCAGAGTTTCTCCACCAAGTGTGACTGGGTTGGTATTCTTTGAGTTGTATTCGAGAATCTTGATTTTTCCTTTGTGTATGTTGAGGCCTATTGATGTAGAGGCTGCTGCTAAATTTGTTGTCTTTCTCTGTATTTGTTCGTGTGTATGGGACAGGAGGGCCAGGTCATCTGCGAAGTCCGAATCGTCTAGTTTCATCTAAACTGTCCATTGTATTCCGTGCTTCCCTTGAGATGTGGAGGTCTTCATAATATAGTCAACAACTAGAAGAGGAAAGGGGAGAGTAGACAACCTCGTCTGACTCCAGTCCTCCACTCTGAATGCGTCTATCAGCTGTCCTCCATGCACCACTTTGCACTGTAGTCTGTCGTATGAATTCCGTATGATGTGGAAATTTTTCTCAGATACATCATAGTGTCGAAGGAGATCGCATAAAGTCCTCCTATCTACATTGTCAAACGCCTTCTCATGGTCAAGGAAGTTAATGTATAATGATGAGTTCCATTCAATTGATTGTTCAACGATGATCCGTATTGTCACGATTTGTTCTCTGCATGACCGATTCTTACAGAGTCTGTCCTGTTGATCTCGAAGTTGAATCTTTCATCCAGTTCAGCAACACTCTTTTGAAAATGTTTCCTGGTACTGACAACTAAGTGATGCCTCTGTAATTCTCACATCTGCTCAGATATCCTTTCTGTGATATCTTGATGAGGTATCCGTGTTTCTAGTTCATCGGAACTTGTTCCTTCCCCCAGATTATCCTGAATAGAACGCAGGGCATGTTTCCAGTTGCTTCAATGTCTAACTTCATTGCTTCAAATGGTATATTGTCAGGTCCTGCTGTTATCGCACTCTTCATTTGTCTGATGGCCATGCTGATTTCTCCGATCGTTGGTGGAGTGGCATCTATAGTAAGGTTTGTGTGCACTGCTTCGATGTCCGGTGGGTTCAATGTAGCTGGTCTATTCAACAGTCCATTCAAGTGCTCGACCCAACTGTTTTTCTGCTCTTGGATCTCCGTGATTGACTTGCCTTCTTTGTCCCTGACCGTTCTGTCTGGTTTACTATATTTTCCTGCTAGTTTTTTCTTTGTGTCTTATAGCTGTTTCATATTTCCTTTTCTTTCAGCTTTGTCCACTGTCGTTGCTAGGCCTTCCACGTATTCCTACTTGTCAGCTGTAATGCTGTTGTTTGCTTCTATGTATTCAGTTTGTGCCTTGACTTTCTCTGTTCTTATTATTTATTTTATTTATTTAAACACATAAATATTGGTACAAGGAAGCACTAGATACATATGCGCCGCACAAATCTCATTCGACTTGTGTGAGGGCTGTGATACTGCCCAGGTGCCCAGACTGAAGCAGGTGGTTTTCTTAGGGGGCCACTACCCCGAGATTTTGACCTGAAGGTCTAGTCCACAAGGCAGTGGAGCATCTTAAGGAGATGCAGTCCCATGGTAGCCGGTGACCAACGATTGGTTCATACGCCATTTGTTCCATCAGGATACTGGAGCCCATGTGCACCATTGGTTTGGAATCAGGGTTTTCCAACTCCCATAGGTGGACTTTCCGTATCCATCAACTCGTTTAAAGCGCCGGACATTCGCTTTTCGTCCTCTCAATTTCGTGAACAACACCCCAGCCACGCGAAGGCAGTTGCTCGGCTGTTGTTAGTTGTTGTCTTCTTGTTCCTCCTTGCTTGAATCTTGTCTAATGTTTCGGCCGAGATCCATTCCTTACGGTGATACCTCTTGCGTTACAAAACCTCCTGACACGTTGAAAATACTGCTTCTTTGATTCTTTTCCAGTTGTCCTCAATCGTACTTTCTTCTATCAGTAGATCTTGTAAGGCTTGGAACATGTTGTTGAGAGTTGTCTTGAATTCGTTGAGTTTGTCAGTATCTCGAAGGAAAGCTGTATTGAATCTCTGTAATGCTGTTTCCCGGTTTGGCCATTGCTTCTTTAGCTTCTGTTATATCTTGGCCATAACCACGTAGTGATCTGAATCTATGTCAGCTTCTCTCCTGATTCTCACGTCTTCCATTGACCTTCTGAAATTTTTTTTGGGTGATCAGTTTTTGATATGACATTAAATTCCCTTTATGTGTTCTTAATTTTTGTCATGAATGTGTAATTGATTGTTTACTGCTTGATTTCTAGCGTGTGTCGTTCTAGGTCTTCTCAGTAACAATTATGGCATTTATTAAAACTATCTTTTTTCCCCTCTTTTGGTGATTTTAATCATCATTACATCAGTTTTCGCTAATCTACATCTCGACCCTAAACCGTACGGCTTCATTATGATTTAAATATTTTATATTGGTAATATTTAAACTATTTAGTATGTAAATTCACTTAGTTTTGTTTGTTTGAATCTTCCCATCGATGTGTTAGGAGTGCAACTGGTCAGTCTCTAATTGGCATATGTGCATACTGTGCGTATTGCCTCGATATAGCCTTGATTCACAAGCATGATAAGCAAAGATGGATAGTGGCTAGCAGTGGAATCTGAGATGCAGGTACATCCAGCTGACGAGTCCCAAATAGGACGAAACGCGCGTCCTGGATTCCACTGCTAGCCACTATCTATCTTTGCTTATTTAGTATGTAGTTTGAGTCTCGGAGTGCTTTCCAAAAGGTTTTTTGATTGAGTGATATATATATATATATATATATATATATATATATATATATCCCTATATTATTTTAATTTCGATTTTTCTCATCTACACAATTATTGCTATCTACTGTTCCTTAATCACTCATATGTTGTCATGAAATTATTTGAAGTTCTTGTCTTCTGCGTTTCAATAAAAATTTTCTAGGTCTCAAAAATATGGAACCATTGTAACTAGTTCGACACAAAACATCATTTCTTGTAATGTCACAACAAACCTTCATACAACATCTTGGAGAGATAGCGAATCTGTTCATCGTTTTTGGAAACCTATTGATCCAGACGAATATAATAGACCAAAAGAGTATCTTGATTCAGCTATTTCATGGTTTTCAACGAATGATACTCAATGTTGTCATCCAAATATTCATTCTGAATCTGCACACACGCTTGAATTTACGAAAAATGAGGTCAAAGAAATTGACTTCACGGGTATCTTTCTTAATTGACATAAATATGTATTTTATCATATTTAACCTCACGTGTATATTATCGTGTAGATTTCATAGAAATTTTGCTACATTATCTCCAAACAGTCACTGTAAATCAGTTATTAATTACTGGTCTGGCTTAAAACCCGTGACCTAATAGTTAGAATTTGAATGCTTTTGAAAACCAAGTCATAGACCTGTAAATCGTGCACTGAAGAACTACCTTTTGTTTGTTATCTCTTCCATAAACATGTAACCTCAAATAAAACCCCGACTATTTTCACTAGCCGAGAAATAATTAGTGAGAATTTACAAATCTCTTTTTTTCCATGTAAGCGATTGACTTTTTGCCACTTAATTTCTGATTTAAACTGCAGATTGAGAAAAATTTCCACAATAAGCGCGACATTAAGCCTCAACTTACAAAACTTTAATTTTGGTTTCGATTTTCAAACTCAGCTAATTCGTGATAAGGTAAGGCTTGATGTTTAAAGGCACAGGTTGACCACATGGAAACTGCAGTAAATTTCTGTTGGTAATCCAGTTATTCAAAAGTTTAATGCCTGGACAGTTGAGAAATAGAATATAGCCAGTGTTCGTAAATTAATTATTTGTGAGAATTACAAACCTAGTGTTTCAGAAGTTTTCTGTGATTTGATTTGGCAAAACTTCGAATTGTCATAATCAGTGAATAGAATGCTAATCGATAGGTGAACCTATGGTATGTGTGTGTGGGTGGGGGTGATGGCTACTCACGAAATCGGATAATTGATTTAGGTCTTCGAATGATTAGCGCAATACGAACATAATAAAATGTGACAAGCGACTGTTAGGTCTAAGCTTTGGGCATCGTATCACCCAATCTGACAAGTGGTTTATATAAATAACCTGTATTCTTAAATTTAATCAACCTGATTGTATACATTTCTCTACACCTAACTAGATTTTGGTTTCTTGTCAGCTAAATATTGTGAAGCTGTTTAAACTACTTTAACTTAGGCTTCTGTATAGATAAACTATGGAAAGGCTATCTGCCCAAACACTACTGGTCGATTCAATGAGCATGGTGGGCTTTTATCGGAGGTGTCAACCTCGAGTAGTGTTCGTCAGAGCTGCTCGTTACCCCCCTTTTCATTTAATTTCGTCATAGCTGTTCTGGAAATCATACTCTTCTAAATTCGTAAGAATTGATTTTCTACTAGTAGGTTCCCCTATCAACTCAAAATATGCAGATGATGTGATCTTATTTGTCAGTCAGTCAGCTACAACGTAGGACCAGGCACATATATGCATCGGTCCAAGTTGCCATACCTCTTTAGCACAACAAGATGAACACCGGATTCATAGAAGCAATTAATTTAGTGGTGGTAGTATATAAAGAAAGATTGTATAGAAAGATATAGTACAGGAAGGAAGAGAGATATGAAGCAATTTTAATCTCAAGGTTTAAGGGAAGATAAAGAGTGTATACACCTACGCCATTGTGATCGATTCTGAGCCATGTCACCTAGAGTCTCCAACCATTTATTACGATAGTCACGCGGACCCCAACCAGGTAGTCTGCATCTGCCAACATGACTCAGGCTAGAAGTTAGTGACTTCAAACACTGATGCCATGTTTTGGTTTGGCCGCCGATGTACTGCAGTTATTCGGACGCCTTGAGTAACAATGCAAGAATTTTTATAGTGCATTTCTCTATATTTGAATGCGAAATTTTGCCTCGGGACTGGTGTGCATCCTCCCAAAGCGATCATAGGGAGCAAAGTGATTACGTTAACTCCTTCACTTATCTTGAAGTCTCATCAGCCTCGGTGGGTTGATGTCTGACCTGTCTTTTGGGACAACAAAGTGGGCAATGATGAGATTAGACAGGTTACACTGATATTAGTAAACTTAGTGTTCATTTGATACTACTTATGGAAGTAGATAGTATCTAGTTTTGTTTATAAACCAAACTCGTAAATAACCTTTATTCTCCTAATAAATATCAGACTTTTTACATTCATATATATTGGTCATTTGGATCTTCTCATTGATTAACCCAGTAGCCAAGTAAATAACCTTCGTCTTCCCATCTCATTATACACATTCTGCTTCAGATCCTAACTTCATATCATATTGCCCATAAATTTGTTTTTTACAGATTGATACGTCATCAAAATATTTAATTATCATCTTTAAAGTTACTACATCAACCCTGCTTCAGTTTGGACACCTGGGCAGTATCACAGCCCTCACACAAATCAAATGAGATTTGTGCGGCGCATATGTATCTAGTGCTTCCTTGTACCAATATTTATGTGTTTAGATAAATAAATTTATTATTAATAAATAACCACCTCAACTCTCTTAAAAATTCTAAATTTCCTCTCTTGCTCTTGTTTCTCTGGCACATCTATGAAGGTAGGGATTCGTAGTTGTAGTATACGAATATTTCTAGAAAGTGCCATACCAAAAAACTCCAAGAATTTAAAAATCTCGAACAATCACAAATGTATCTCACTTTATACCTTGAGTCAACAGGCCAAAATCTGATAAGAATCATTTCATAAAATAGTTTTATTGGTAGTTAATTAGTTATCTGGTGATGAGAATTAGCATTATTTAAATACTAACACTTGATAAGTTACTTCCCATGGATTTCATGTTTCAGACATGCTCTGAGAAACGAATAAAAATATGTGGTCCTTTCGACAAAACTTTTCAGCTTATTGCTCTTCAGAATTTCAGTTGTCAATTCTGTGTAGAACAAGCGGAATTCGTCAACTTTACTCACTCGATCAGCGATTTTGCACGTTTACAAGCGTAGACAGAATAATATTTATCCGATTACTATTTATAAACTTGGTGTGATTAGTAGATTGTCCTTGTCTAATTCACGAAACTATCTAATTGTGAATTTCGACTTCAGTAGCTCCGCGACAGCTGTTCTGTTGGGCTCCCTTGTTGTCTGGTTCATTATGCCATCGATGTGATCCAAGCGGTCGATGTCCCATACATGGTAGAATTGTTAAACGTGACAAAATAACTGGAAGACCGATTAATATGAATGACCGAAAACTCCTCCAAACGGAAATGGAATCTAAGAGGTTGGCTAGACAAAAAAGTGAGTTTTCTTGTTTAATAGTGTAATTTCATACTAATTTTCTGTTCCCTAAATTCATAGGTTGAAGGATGCTCTGTAAAAAACGTAATTTTATTAACATGAGTATCAATCTCTTCTCTTCGTTGTTTTCATCACGTATAAAGTCGTTATTCACAAAAATGCCCTGGTACGGTCGAGGGTGGGAAGAGCCCGCTCTCCCTCTCGAAATGCTCTTACATGACCACGCGTGTACAGCCACTGCCAAGGAAGTTCTACTCACCGCCTTCTCGTGGCGGGGGTGTTGTTCACGAAATTGAGAGGACGTAACACATTCCCGATGTCCTGTTGTATAAAATATTTTGTGATGCAAATAAGTAAATAATAAACTCCGCTCGTACTAGCAGAGAAGATAAGTTCGGCCAAAGCTATGTATGAGTTAGTAATCATGCACAGAATGAGTCTAACAGTTACTATACCCTGATGATATAGTTCTCTTTGGTGAGGACGCTGACAGAATACAGAGAATTTTGATTACCTTGCGTAAAAATGTTGTCATGTTTGGGACACATTTTCCTCCATTTAAATACAAAACCTTGCTTCAGGACTGAGTTGCACCCATGTTCTGCCTATTAAAGGATGTTGACAATTCCCCCTTCTTGATCAAGAAATATCGTAATTTTATATTGAATAGGTATGTTTAAATGAGTGCTTATGCATTTGATTTCGTTCATTCCAATAAACTTCCTTCTCCACCTTCAGTCTTCTTACTCAATAGCTCGCTTTTGTTTAGGAAGTTTGTACATCTGTGTCCGACTTGGGCACCGCGTGTTATTACAATTACAAATGGCTTAAATAGACCATTTTTAACGGCACTTAGTTTGTACAAAATAAATTCTTTTCAATCAGCTGAGGGGATTTGTTAAACAAAAAAGTATCGAAATTATTGTCTTTTTTTACGTTTTATTTCATACCATATCACTGTTAATAAGGATACTTATCGTAAGTGTTTTTGCTCTTGTTCAAGACGTTTATTGACTGCAGCTGCAATTTTTGTCTCTGAAGTCGTTATAGAGTTTAGAACATTGGCGGATACTTTTGTTGTTTTTATATCTTCTGAGCTGTCAATCAAATTATTTATGTATATGATTTTGTTTTCCGGTCGTTTCTACTCAGAACTAGATGAAGAAAATAAGAAAAAAGCTAGGAGACATTATCCAGGTCTTACCAATATATCAAAGAAGAAGGTAGGTGTCCGTGGGCGCCTGGCGGCACAAGTAATGAAAAAGTAAGTTTCCACGTATAATTTTTTGGTCCATGAAATTGTTATTAAAAACGACATCAATCAGGTTCCAGATAAATCAATCTTTTCTCTAGTTTCTTTCTCTCATTCCTCCACACTGGTGCTTATTGGGTCAATAGAATATTTCATATTGGATATAAGGGTACCATTGCAATCGATGTTGTCTCATGGCATCTAGTCCATCAATTTCTTTCTTCGTCTTTTCGATCCCTGAAGTAAACCCTTCAGCCATCAATAGAAATTGACTCTGTTAGAAAATCCAATATTTCCCAAACATTTTAATAAAATCATTCCAAAAATAGACTTTAATTATCTCTATCTTGAGCATTTAAACCACGTGCACAACAAAGAATTAAAACTTACGAAACTTGCTACCTATTTGCCCAAATCTCAACGAGATAAAGTACCTAGACTTTTTTTCTGTAATGTCGTTGGTTAGAGATGTAATGAACTTTTGGTATTCTTTTGTCTTTTCGATAGTTGAGAGCACGGTACAAGTTTGATTGAAGATTATTTTACGTTATACTACCTCTTGCATTGATACTCAGGTTTGGGTGGTTAGAGTCATCGGGAGTCAAATCATTAGATTGTCTAGGGGAAATATCCTTAAAGCTACTATTTTTAATACACCTTACTGTTTGTTCATAATCCAAGTTTTACCAACTAGTGATGTGTTCTCAGTTATTAGCTAAATGACGTGCGTTAAGAGTGATCACAATCAAGATAGACACTAAATCTCATAGATCTCCAACACCCCAGAACTTCCCATCTTCTTTTCCTTAGTCGACATGTTTTTTTCTGAGTACTTTAGTTGTCAGTATTAATGAGGATGTGTTTTGTTATCCGAAGCTAAATAGTCTTGTGGGTTTAGCTACAGCTGATGAAGGTTGAGGAGTAGGCGCTGTTGATGCTGAAGACGCTGATGAAAGTCTTGCAATCAAAACATCTGGCTTAGAGTATACAACACCACCGTTCGTCAAACACATTTGTAGAATAAAAAGGTGATCCAGAAGATGCCATTACCTTCAGTCGTGTTTCATTTACGTTCATTAGAAAACACTGTCCCTTTCATCAATCAGTCAGTTACAACGTAGACCCTGGTACGTATATTGTTATAACTTGTGGCCTGGATGCCCTGTTAATGTATAACGTGATGATACCGCCAATTAGAAAACAGTGGTTTATCGATTGGATCAATGACGTATAAAACTCGTGCGAGCAGTCTAGAGTACTTATCGGTCCTGCTTTCTGCCTAGCCCAGTCAGATAAGTCCAGAAAACCAATCTCAGCCTCTGCGGTATGAATCCTTTATTTCAAACATACTAGGTTTATATACCAACCAACCACACAGACCACATCGTGCCATAAAATAAGAAACAACAGTTGTACAAGATTTAGCTAAATGTGGCTATGAGTAAAGGAGATAGTAAATGATAGGACATAAATCAAGAATAATAAATCGTATAATAATAGTTCATAGGTCAAAATAAAACTTATAGTAAATGGATATGAATACTTCCGTTATTTAACAATTATACGATTAAAAATATACACATAGTACTGGTCCTTAAACGGATCCCAAAGTTACCATTCATTATTCTTATCGGGACATAACATATATACATCTGTTCAGGTTACCACACTCAAATAACACAGAAAGATGACATTTTCAGACCAAATCCCAGAATAGTAGAGGTAATAACAGCATGAATGGTAATAGAAAAGATTAGCGATCAAAGATACGATTCAAGAAGAAATATAATTTAGTGAAATGAAAACAAAGCCATTTATAAGGAATTTGGCAGGAAAACAAAGAGTGGATGCACCTGCTGTTTCCACAGCATTTTAGATATCATTCCAAACTGCCTCGAGGTGGATATCGCTTTCGTGGTTGACTAACTCCTGCTCTAGTTGTTCCTGAAATATGTTCTTAACCTTTTCATCATTATGTTAAACTCTAAGAGGTTTTCTTTCTATGGCTTTTCTGCATTTACTAAGATGCAGACATTTACTTGCTTGAACTAAAGCATGAGCTGGGTTTAAACATGCACTCCAGAATCAGCGGTAGTCTTCTATCGAGCGTCTTCAACAATAACTGATGGGAATGTGATCTGTTTGAGTCTATCGTCGAGTCGATTGTGGAGGTCACCACGCAAGACGATGTTTTTACTTATACCTAAAGTGGATGCTTGCTTGATATAGATGATCATCCAAACATATTCGCAGCAGACGGTCACCATCTGTTCTCTGAGCTGTGGCACTGTGAGATCTGTCTAAATGAATCTCCGTTTGGTTTAGTCTACCTGTTTAAGCGTTAAAATCACCATCCACCATAGCTTCTTATAAAATTCATCTAAGCTAAAATCAGTGTTATCGTAGGCAGAGACAACAAAGATGCAACGGTGTGTGTGTCACTGGCTTTTCGTGTTCTTACTGTTCCGTTTAGTCGGACAACCCATATGCGACTGTCTGTAAGAATCCAGTCTAAACAATTTTGTTCTGCTTTCGAACACAATGCTTTACCTATGCCAGCGAGGTCAAGGGAAATGGCAGTAAGGTCTTCATACACACGAAGGGGAAATCGCGCCGTCTGTTTATTTTCAAGAAGTGAGGTGAAATGAAAGACCGTACTCGGATCCTGTATGCGCGCTTCGGAGACGCAGCATATATCGATAGCGTAATATTCTAGAGTTCTATCTAAAGAGGCCTGTTGTTCTATCTGACACACACAAGGTTCAAGCATTAAAAGCTCCAACATGTAGTTCAGATACGCAAGAAGGGTTAGTCTTGAAAATGAGTGAATTATTAGAGATTAGGTAAGGATTTGATCGTGAACAAGACAATCTCGAGGTTTGTTAAAAGTATGGTGTTGGTCGTCATTTTCCGGCCATCCACGTCGTGAATGGATATCTTTATTCTTGAAGGAACCGAAACGAAATCTAGGATAGTGGTAGTCTTGGCGACCTGATAGTGTGACCTCAGAGTTACGGGTACAGCTATTCGAAGCTGGTCCCTCACAGCATTCTCTTAAAAAGTTATTGGTTTGTTGGCTCTCCATATTCAAGACTCTAGTGAAATACTACAAATTCCCCCTCCGTTTGTCGTATCGGACAGCTTGTTTAACGTATGTTCATCCAGAGACTCAGTGACAGCTTTGTCTGGCTTTGCTGGCGTTAGTGTTTTACTCAGCACTAGAGCCGAGACAACACTAGTCAATTTGATCCCCATTAACAGTCGGTCATGTGATGTTAGTTTAAAAAGCGCCATCAAAGTGAGAAGTCGGTATGGGAAACAATGTCTTTTCGTAATTTCAACCTATGCTCCGACAGATCGCATCCCGGATGCTATCAAGGATGAGTTTTACCACCACTTAACAGTTCATTTACAGAAAGTGTATTCGACAGATATTATGGTACTAGCCAGAGACTTGAATGCACAGATTGGGCGTCTAGGCACAGAAGTGAGTCGTTTAGGTGGCCGCAGGTCAGATAACAGGTACCATCTACCGCAACTTTGAGCAGACTACAACCTGTCTCTGGCTAGTACTAACTACCAGCAGTCATCGCCGACGTACCACCTGGCGTCCTCACTCTGCATCTCAAGCCTGAATTCAGATTAACCACATCGCGATCAACTATCGCTGGCATGGTTGTGTACAAGAATACCGATTCTCTTTAAGTACCTATCTGGACTCTGATCATGCCCTTGTTTACACTATTCTTATCTTGCGTTTCAATTGCCAAAAAACTCGTCGCTCTAAATGGATCGACGCCAGCGAATTGGTTGTAGCTTCTGTTGCAATTAAATATCAAACCGAGCTAGGTTCAACGCTAGCTACCATCCCGCGGAAAAGTATGGATGAGCATTAATTGTATTTGCATGACGCCATGAAAATTGCGAGTAAAGTCGCTTGCGGCTTCGCGAAACATCCTGCTTATAAGCACTGGATTTCTACAGGCTCCTTACAATCCGTTGACGCAAGTCGGTCTACTCTGAGTGACCTTGAGTTTGACCATACACGAATATTGTTATGTAATGAAATTGTACGAAATTTGCGTAAGGACCGAGAAGCCTGGTGGTTAGAGCAACTAACAAGGTGGAAGCAGCAGCTTCATCTTCTAACTTCCGGAAGTTCTTACAACTCATCCGAGACACTGGCAGCAAGTAGTTAGGTGTATGAAACAATCTGTGAAACTGACGGGACTCCACAAACCACCAGTCTGAGATGAGTTACCTTCAACCCTTTTTAAAGATGTTGGTGACCTTGTAGTTAAGGTGCAAAGTTGTTTACAAAGGTCTGGCAATTAGAGAGTGTTCCAACATCATGGAATGAGTCGATAATTGTTCCTATCTTTAGAAAAGATTCACGTCGTTTCGGCAACAACTACAAGGGGATAGGTGTACTCGTCAGGAGCAGACTGGTTTTCGTTCTGGTCGGGATGTATTGATCATATCTTCGTCCTCCTCCAAATGTTAGAACACCGTCATACTTGTCACAAGCCAACAGTCATAGTTTCTTAAAATTAGAGTCGCCTTCGATTCGTTGGACAGGACTGTCCTCTGCGACTGTCTATCGAGTAAAGGTATGCTCTATATACAAGCACCTCAGGCAGAGTGAGACCATACAACCACCTCTCTCCATTGTTCCATTCAAGCAATGGGGTTAGACAGGGTTGACCAATCTCACCATTCCTCTTCAACTTTGCTATTGATGACGTTCTGGAAGCAGCTTTGATGGATGTAGGTAGTGATGGTGTGGACCTGTTGTCTAGAGAAAGACTTCTCGACCTGGAATATGAGGGCGATATTGTCTTACTGTGCGATGATACCCAAGCCATGCAATCCGCACCTAATCAGTTGGCAATTAGTGTCCGTTGGTATGGCATGTGCTTTGCACCTTCAAAATGTAAAGTACTTTCACAAGACTGGTAGTCGAGAAGTTCATGTATCTGGGTAGCTGCATAAGTGCTGGTGGTGGCGTGTGATGAAATCAATTCATATATGGTGAAAGTCAGAGCGGTTTATGGCAATCTGGGCCATCTTTGGCGTCTTCGTGATGTCAGTCAGACTGTAAAAGATCGGATCCACAACGCAACGGTGAGAGCAGTTCTGCTCTATGTCTGTGAGACATGCCCTCTTCTAAATTGAGGATCTTAAGCAACCTATCAACATTGTTGTCTCCGAAAGGTTGCTAACATCCAATTACAACACCATGTCAGTAATGAGCAAGTTCGACATCGTGTGCATGCGGGCACAGTGACGATAATTCAGTCGGTATCACCATCTTGAAGCAGCAACTTTGATGGCTTGGAAATGTTGTAGGAATATCGCTACAGCGAATTCTACGTCGTGCATTATTTGTTGATGCTGGGACATGTTGGAGAAAACGGGGTGGTCAGTGCACAACGTTGCGTCGTGGTATGAAATAAATCTGTACAGGACTGGCTTCTATTGGTCCGTCACGACTCCCCGGTTGGGGTCCTAGAGATGATGGAACACAGTGGCTTGAAACTATTATACATTGCTTAGAATATTTGACGGAGAGTCCATACTTTTTAACGGAAAAACAGCATACTGGTTTGTTTGCAAACCCTCAGGCTTCCCGCACTCTTTTTCACATCGTGCCTTAATTTGGTCTCTGGTTCTATCTACGCAATCTATTTCCATTGAGACATATATGTTTTGTGGCTGTGAAATGAAAATGCTTCCATTTTACTTTATCAAGCTGTACAAATGATCTTCAGCCTAAATTATTTATTTTCTTTTATACTTGTAGGATATCATTACGGAAGCGTTGATGAATAATAAATGAAACAGACAGAAAAGTTTAATGCGCAGATTTTTCCGACAATCCTTATTGAGTGAAAAAATTAATTTTATCGTCACAATTCCTTACTTTGTACATATAAGTTATAATACCAAACAGTTTTAAATAATTTGAGTGGTTCGTAATACAAGATAAATCTATTCCTCTTACTAACTCCGTTGATGTTTCTTCGCATCACCTGTTGCATTCCGGGTTTATACCATAAGTAAGACATTATTTTTCCACAGGCCAAGCTTATCTTCCCGTGGTTATCGCTAGTGATCTTTATGTGTCTATGCTACGGTGAATTATTTATTTAACAGTGGAAACGCATTGGGAATTCATACTTAATCACTGAAGGTGTTAAAACGACACCATCGTGTCAAGGCATTCGTACAAGTGGATCATTCTGCCTACGTACTATTGGAGGCCCAATTTCGGGAATCTGGAGTTGCCTCTAGGGGAGGTCCTCTTGATTCAACTTCCAGTAAAAATGCATCTTCAAATCACTAAACATATCAGGAGATATTTTCGGTAACTAATCTTTAGTCAATGGTCCAATAAACCTAAATAACTATAAAAAAATATCCAACTTAATAACTACGGTAACCAAAACCGTCCACTTTAAATAAATCACTGGTCAACTAAATTTTTAGTAAAGCAAAGTACTCAAAAAACTATTGAAATAAATTTGGGTTGTGAATAGAACCTTCAACAAATTGCTAGGTTTTTGCTTTCCAATGTTGTGTGTACAGACACAAAAGTGAAGTCACTTTTTGAAGCAAGACAAATTTTGGTTTAAGTTAAATTAAAAATAAAACGTGGATAGAAGTGAGGTGTCAGGGTCAGCATATCTAGGATAACAAATTAAATAAAATATTGTGTTCAATAACCAAGTTAGAAGATATTGAACTCTAGTCTAGATGTAGTGGTGGTGGTTGTTCGGGAATAATTGAGGAAATCAGAGCTGAAAAGAACTGATAAGAATGATTTGCTGCCAATCGCAGATTTGTAGTTATCCTTGTAAATCTCGATTCTTGTTCACCACGTAGGTTAGCGTTTGCTTGATCTCCTGTAGACTCCTGAAGAAGCTGGTTTTGCTGATTCTCCGATTGTCCACTTGCCTGTTGATAAAGAAAATCACATATGTTGTACAATATCAAGTTATGACGCGTACATATACTATTACCCGATAACAAATCTAAATCTTTATATCAGATAGTGGAATTTAAAAAAAAACAACCATGTGGTTTTTAAAATCAAACTGACTAGAAATGTGTTGGAACTACTACGTAAAGTATAATCATGTGAATATTTCTCCAGAAAAACCAGTCTTTTACAAACATGACAAAATAATTTTATTCGATAATTAAGGATTGATTCGTTCGGTCAACAGAACAAATCCTTAAAGTTGGTATCGTAGCAGATCTCTGTAGGAGTGGTCTAGAGATCTGTTACAAACGGCATTTGATCTTTTTCGCTACTTTCTGACCAATTACTGAAGACGTTGCGAAAACCAACTGGAATTTGTCATAATAATAACGAAGCCTAAATACATTCGATTCAAGAAGCGGCCGAGGGTGGGTAGAGTCCGCTCTCCCTCTCGAAATGCTCTCACATGGCACGCGTATACAGCCTCTGCCAGGGAAGTCCTACTCACTGACTTTTCGTGGCGGGTGTGTTGTTCACGAAATTGAGAGGACGAAAAGCGAATGTCCGGCGCTTTAAACGAGTTGATGGATACGGAAAGTCCACCTATGGGAGTTGGAAAACCCTGGTTCCAAACCAATGGTGCACATGGGCTCCAGTATCCTGATGGAACGAATGGCGTATGAACCAATCGTTGGTCACCGGCTACCATGGGACTGCATCTCCTCAAGATGCTCCACTGCCTTGTGGACTAGACCTTCAGGTCAAAATCTCGGGGTAGTGGCCCCCTAAGAAAACCACCTGCTTCGGTTTGAGCACCCAGGCAGTATCACAGCCCACACACAAATGAAATGACGCACCACACTGCTCTCATTCCTAATAGAAGAAAGACAATTTACAATATTATTTACTACGTCGCTTTTTCACTCATTTTATTCCCAAATTGTGTATCCTTCCTTTCCAACTTATGCAGTAGCTCGCCCATGGTGGAAACTCTGTCCTATCTAAACGATCTCCAGTCACTGTCTGGTTGAAAGTGAATGCTTCCACCGATTACGAATACTGAAGCAGTCTTTCTGAAACGACGTGCGCCGTTCAAGCTGGCTTCCTCCGACGTTCGCACACTAATGCAGATCGGACAACAGATAGGGCTGGCTATGTCTTTAGAAAGTCTTAATGTTGATGTTTGTTGTCTATCCGAGACCCATATTCAAGACTCTAGTGAAGTACTACAAATTCGCTCTCCAGCTGTCGCTTCGAAAAGCTTGTTTCACGTGCGCTTATCCGGGGACCCTGTGGCATCCTCGTCTGGTCTTGCTGGCGTTGGTGTCGCACTAAGCGCTAGAGATGGATCCCCATTAACAGTCGGTTATGTGCTGTTAGGTTAGAAAGTTCCATCAAAGTGAGAAACGGTGTCTTTTCGTCATCTCCGTCTATGCCCCGACAGATAGCAGCCCGGATGCTATCAAGGATGAGTTTTACCACCAATTAACTGTTCTTCTCCAGAAAGCGCGTTCGACAGATATTGTAGTACTAGCCGGAGACTTGAATGCTCAGGTTGGGCGTCTAGGCACAGAAGAGAGACGTTTAGGTGGCCGATGGGGACTTATTGGTCGCAGGACAGATAACGGGGAGCGTTTGCTGCAACTGTGCACAGACCACAACCCATTTCTAGCTAGCACTAACTCCCGGCACAGTCATCGCCGGTGTGCCACCTGGCATCCTCCCTCTGCATCCCAAGCCTGGACTCAGATATCAGATATGGCTCAAAATAGATACCGGTGGCGATCCTGCTGCAACCTTCTTTTACTTTCTACATAAAGAGTGGTTCTAACTTTCTTAACTGAAAGAGTCTTCTGGTTGTACATTTCAGTCCGCCTTATCTTTTCATCCCTTCTCTTCCTACTTTCATTATTTTGTGTGGCGCATATGTATCTGGTGCCCTTTTGTACCAATACATATGTGTTTAAATAAATAAATAATAATAAATTTTGCGATCCTATTTGTGTAATCTTGCGTTATCTTCTGGATGGAGCACTGTGGTGCTTCATTACACATTTGGAACCATCCCTATGGGAATTATGACATTCTGATTGAAAGTATGTTATGTCAAGCCCAATTCACTTCGCTAAATACGACAGTGAACTTTTGTTGTACAGCTGACTTACTTCTAATGACTTCAACATGCATCTAAGTAGTAGCATCATTTGTTAGTTTTCTAATTATATTACTCTGGAGTAGCTTGTTTGTTTATTGTATGTTTTACCTAATTGCGTATTATCCACTGAATAGCTTATCCCTGTTCTACGAGTTATTCAAGTTGATATGCGTTCGCCTATAGTGAACGAATCGTTGCCATTTATTTGTCCTTCACAGTGTTGACTGCTTTTTTCGCAACCTTGAATATAGATGTTTCTGATTTAATTTATTCTCCCCTAGATGTTAAGATATACAGTTTGACGAATCAACTATATTAAAAATAACAATAGTAATAGCTTTACCTAATGTTATATGTTTAGTACAACATGAAATTCTTAGCATACTTACTGGAGGGTTCAAATTGCTTTGTGCACCTTGGGGATTTTGTTGCGGTCGTCGTTGGGCGTGTACTATACGCTCTACAACAGCATATCTGCGGTAGATATTGTACCTAGAAGTAGAATATTTTCGAAATTATGCAAATAATAATTTAAACAGGATATTTTGGTGTTTTACATGCTTCATTATTTGTTGCCGATTGGAAAACGGTTCCTTTGCATCCACTGGTCTAACTAGATAATTTAGCCAACAGACTCATCCGACAATAAGAATTCCAACAATGAAAATAAACTCCAACCAAATTCGTTTAACGGCAATCCTTAGGTTGTCTTACATCTCAAACGATCAGAATTAAGAACGATATATAGGATAAACACGAATACCGAATTAACCTGTATTCACAAAATAAATCCAATACTTAAGGTGATTAGCTGGTCCATTTCAAAAATATACCAATTGAAACCAAACTTAGATATAGCATCAACTGTATCATCAGCTTGACGATAATTAAGAGATATTTGATTTGGTACTAAACCATTACTACAGTACTCGAGATATGACACGAAAAATAACAACGAAAGTTACAGTAGAAATAGCATCAACCGATAGACAAGCAACAAAAAGTTTATAGATTCTTTAGAAGTCATACGAGAAAAAACAGCTACATTAATTGAAATGGAAAACAACTTTCGTTTATGGAGGCAAATAGTGATCCTTTGATTTTGTGATACGTTAAAAAACGTTACAGATTGAAACCTAGTCGCAAACTTGATGAAAATAAATTCCAACTAGTAATTTCTAAAACTCTGTACTGCGAGTAATTACTGTTGGAACTATACTGGCTACGTGAAGAATAAAGAGGTTAGTGAAATTTAAGGTTTACCTAGTGCATGAATAAATCAAATATAAAGATCATAAAATAAACTGAATTAACACGCTACTTGTCAAAGTTGACGATCATTACGTTATTTCACTTGTCGAAATGTATAATCCAGGGATCTTCCTTAAAACACTAAATCTTGATGGAGTAATATTCCAAATGGGACACATTCTTAATGAATACTTTCGGCATATTAACAAGGGCATCAGAAATACATAATAGTGTGATTTTGTGGAGCTTTTATTTTACAACCAGACTAGATTCGTGAAGCAATTTATGGAAATATTTTGTGGGTTGAAAATACTGTAATTTAACGGTTAAAAAAATCAATTTGTTGATACGGATATATTTGGAACTTCATGAACATTTTAGATGCATTATAATAGACAAACTGAGGACCATTCAGAGGTCTGCTTTAATAACGATATATTTGCCTCCGTAAGTTTGCTTCGTTTACTAAGGAAATTGGTGAATGGTATTTCCATCACCGTACTTTTTTGAAAGTAGGCGGTTACTTCTATTTTATTCGTGTAGTAAAGAATAGTGAGCTTTTTCTTAAAACGAATTCCAATTTGTTTGAAAGATATAATAATGGATTAATGCTATCAGCCTCTAAACGATCCTGATAAAGCGTGTTTAACAACTGTAGTCCTCTTTAGCTGCATACTTGAATCGACAAATCGGGTGTCTAAAAAAACGTTTGACTAGCCGATGGGGATTTTTCGGTCAAAGGTCACGTAATGAAAACCATCTTCACTAGCTTCGTATAGAACACAAAGTATTTCGACGAAACATTTGCCACGATGCTGACAAGCGTCCTATGGTTTATTGCTTTTCAGAATTTCAATTGTCAATTCTGTGTAGAACAAGCGGAATTCGTCAACTTTACTCACTCCATCAGCGATTTTGCACGTTTACAAGCGTAGACAGAATAATATTTATCCGATTACTATTTATAAACTTGGTGTGATTAATAGATTGTCCTTGTCTAATTCACGAAACTATCTAATTGTGAATTTCGACCTCAGTAGCTCCGCGACAGCTGTTCTGTTGGGCTCCCTTGTTGTCTGGTTCATTATGCCATCGATGTGATCCAAGCGGTCGATGTCCCATACATGGTAGAATTGTTAAACGTGACAAAATAACTGGAAGACCGATTAATATGAATGACCGAAAACTCCTCCAAACGGAAATGGAATCTAAGAGGTTGGCTAGACAAAAAAGTGAGTTCTCTTGTTTAATAGTGTAATTTCATACTAATTTTCTGTTCCCTAAATTCATAGGTTGAAGGATGCTCTGTAAAAAACGTAATTTTATTAACATGAGTATCAATCTCTTCTCTTCGTTGTTTTCATCACGTATAAAGTCGTTATTCACAAAAATGCCCTGGTACGGTCGAGGGTGGGAAGAGCCCGCTCTCCCTCTCGAAATGCTCTCACATGACCACGCGTGTACAGCCACTGCCAAGGAAGTTCTACTCACCGCCTTCTCGTGGCGGGGGTGTTGTTCACGAAATTGAGAAGACGAAAAGCGAATGTCCGGCGCCTTAACCTGGTCGGTGGACACGGAGAGTCTACCTAGGGGAATTGGAAAACTCTGATTCCAAACCAATGGTGCACATGAGCTCCAGTATCCTGGAGGAACAAATGGCGTATGAACCAATCGTTGGCCACCGTCTACCATGCGACTATTGGTTGCTAAATGCGCAGACAGGAGGCCCAATTTCGGGAATCTGGAGTTGCCTCTAGGGGAGGTCCTCTTGATTCAACTTCCAGTAAAAATGCATCTTCAAATCACTAAACATATCAGGAGATATTTTCGGTAACTAATCTTTAGTCAATGGTCCAATAAACCTAAATAACTATAAAAAAATATCCAACTTAATAACTACGGTAACCAAAACCGTCCACTTTAAATAAATCACTGGTCAACTAAATTTTTAGTAAAGCAAAGTACTCAAAAAACTATTGAAATAAATTTGGGTTGTGAATAGAACCTTCAACAAATTGCTAGGTTTTTGCTTTCCAATGTTGTGCGTGTTCTCTTAGTTGTTTTGATCACATATAAAGTTGTTATTCACAAAATAAGGTTTTCAGTGCAATGTTACTGTTTCTGAAATAATAGGCTATGTGATTCAATTTTGTACAGGCTAACATGAATTTAAAAAGTCAAATGTAAGGTGAAAATTACTGTGCTTGGTTTTCCTCAGCGATAAATACACACTGTATACTTAATTATTGAGCTTGCTAAATGCTAAGTTTCACCGTTTGTATTCAAACAAATTTGTTCGGGACTTTTCAGACTATCCAAGGAAACACATATTAAAAGGTTCGGCAGTTAGTGAGAATATTTCAGAAAAATATGCACAAATGATCTACTCTCAATGCAGGATACTTGAACGATGAAAAGAACAATTCAACTGCTATACAGTCACCCTTTAGTTACTTACTTCTACCAAGAACGCAGGATGTGATGTTGATATCAACTTCCCACCCTCTTAATGAAGTGGAAAAAGCCATAGCTAATTTTAAGCAAAGGACAGTAGGAGGTACCGATGGATTAACGCCAGAAATCTTCAGAGATGATGGTTCACTCTTAGCTTTCAAGTAAAGTGAGATATTAACTAGAGTATGGGGAATGAACCTAGTCTCATCTGACTGGTCTCGACTGTTGATCATTCTGGTCTATAATTAAGGATAAAAATTCTCTTGTGAATACCAGAAGAATCAATTTGACTAATATAGTGTCTAAAAGTATCGACCTTAATAGTCCTTGATAGTTTAACCAGAGTTCATAAAGAGCAAACTCGTAGAAGCCAAGCTGGTTTCAGACCTGGGGATGGACGTGTAGACTAAATATTTGCCCTTCACCAGAATTTCAAACAAACTTAACCACCGACTTCCAACCATAGTTGTGTTTCCCGAACTTAAGCTAGCGTTCGATTCTGTAGATCAGTCAGTCTTATGGTACTAAAGAAGTACATTAACCTTGTACAGGCTCTTTACTCGAATACTACTAGCCAAGTCAGAGCTTATGGAGGTGTTTTTGGAATTGGCTACTCCAAGTGGTATCTTTCGGGGTTGTTCGCCTTCCCCATTTTCATTTAGCTGTCATAGATATTTTTGTAGAGATAACCTTTATATCGTGGTATTTTAGAAATCAGTCTGACCAGGATATTCACCTGTCAGTTTATAATACCCTGATGATATAGTTCTCTTTGGTGAGGACGCTGACAGAATACAGAGAATTTCGATTAACTTGCGTAACAATGTTGTCATGTTTGGGATACATTTTCCTCCATTTAGATACAAAACCTTGCTTCAGGATTGAGTTGCATCAATGCCTGGACTAATAGTGGAGAATTAAATGACTTAGCATGTCGATCACTTCCCTCATCCTGGAAGTCTTATCAGTCCTAGTGAGTTGGTAACTGACAAAATCTCGACAGGGATTCAGAAGGCTTAGATGGCGCTCGCCAGCTCGCATAATCTGCAGTGTAGGCGTGATGTCCGTCTGCCAATCAAATGGCACTGCAATATTACTGTTTTTTTCAATAATAAGCTATGTGATCTAATATTGTACAGGCTAGCATGAATTTAAGACGTTGGTCTGGACACCCGTATAGTATCATAGCCGGTATATAAATAAAATGAAATGACAATTACTACTGCAACTTCTATTCTTGGTTCAATTAGCATTTAGACAAATCATATGCAAACATTCATTTTTATTTCTTCTCTACTATGTCACAGATCTACTCGTCTTTATTATCATTGTGTACTTTATCTTCCAGCTTATACAACAGCTGGTCTATGGTGGAAACCCTGTCCTATCTAAACGACCTCAAGTCACTGACTGGTCAGAATTTGAATGCTACTACCGACTACGAATAATGAAACAATCATTCTGAAACTACATATACCATTCAAACTGGCCTCCTTCAACTTTCACACACTTATGCGAATCCGATAAGAGATAGGGTTGGCTATTTCCTTAGAAAGTCTCAACATCGATGTCTGTTGTCTACTCGAGACCCATATTCAAGACTCTAGTGAAATACTACAAATTCCCCCTCCGTTTGTCGTATCGGACAGCTTGTTTAACGTATGTTCATCCAGAGACTCAGTGACAGCTTTGTCTGGCTTTGCTGGCGTTAGTGTTTTACTCAGCACTAGAGCCGAGACAACACTAGTCAATTTGATCCCCATTAACAGTCGGTCATGTGATGTTAGTTTAAAAAGCGCCATCAAAGTGAGAAGTCGGTATGGGAAACAATGTCTTTTCGTAATTTCAACCTATGCTCCGACAGATCGCATCCCGGATGCTATCAAGGATGAGTTTTACCACCACTTAACAGTTCATTTACAGAAAGTGTATTCGACAGATATTATGGTACTAGCCAGAGACTTGAATGCACAGATTGGGCGTCTAGGCACAGAAGTGAGTCGTTTAGGTGGCCGCAGGTCAGATAACAGGTACCATCTACCGCAACTTTGAGCAGACTACAACCTGTCTCTGGCTAGTACTAACTACCAGCACAGTCATCGCCAACGTGCTACCAGGCTTTAGTAATTTTGTTTCGCTGTGTGAATGTGCCATAGTAGCTTGGGCCAAAAACACACATATACCAGCTTCTAATTCGTGCATGACTGAGTGCCCCTTTCATATTCTATTTCTTTTCTACACGTTATTCTCCTCCGTAACACATTCCCGATGTCCTGTTGTATGAAATATTTTGTGATGCAAATAAGTAAATAATAAACTCCGCTCGTTTGTACTAAACACGTTGGCATTAGAAAAATAATAGTTGGGAACTTACAGATATACATAAGCAGCGACTGAGAACACAATAAGTGCCTTGTCCAAAGATGAATATGCGAAACAAAGCCCCACGAAAAGACAAAGTCGAAAAAGCATATAAAAACGATCAACTATGTCCATATTTCCCACCCCGTTAACCTCTTCATCGGGTCGATCATTATTTCGTATTGCATTATTAAGCACCACTTCTTGTGCTGCTTGGGGTTGAATTTGGTTAGCTCTTTGGTTAACCCCATCTTCATTAGGTAATACCTCATCCGCTTCCCTCTGACGCTGATTACCATTAAACACTCCCCAATTAGATAAAAGTGTCTGCGCCCTTTGAATCCATTGTTGCGTATTGCTAGATGAATTGTTTGGGGTTGTTTGGTGTGAAGAGCTATGAGTTTGTGGAACATAAGCATTGTTAGGGAAACTATAGTTCCCGGGAAGCATTTGCATAACAGTCCCTGATAAAAACAATTAAGATACTACATTAAAACTGATAATGGTAACATTATGACAATAACTCATCAACTAAAGTTGCAACAACTTAGTGCAAACACTTAGTGAAATCCTTTTACACTCAAACTGAGCATTTAGTCAAGCAATAATAATACATCCTTTGAAGAAATTTACTTAAAGAAGAATAACTTAAGCAATTAAATAACATGTGTAGATATACAGAACTGCATGTTAACGATATGGGAATGTCATTCATGAAAAGTTCACGACTGCTGCAAAAATTCCTCATGAAGTATAAGCCAACTTTCTCATGAGCTTATCTGAAGGTCAAAATCTCCGAAAGTGAGAAACCGAAGTACACTCCACAAAATGATACATTCATCATCGATCGAGCTTCTTAATCCTAGAGGTGAGATTTATCACTGCTATTATAAAATCACAATTTAATTTTAATTGAGATGTCTTGCCAATCTCATTATAAAAAAAAACTCGTACAAAAAATTGATCAGTTTCATACCTGTCCCAAAATAGTAAGGGTAACAGTAATCCTGCGTATGGCACTCAGTTTGGTTTATTGGAGGATTCTCCATATAAAACGTTTGCAAATAATGATAATACGCCTGCTGATATTTATGCATTTGCTCAGGTGAAATATTACTGTAAGAAGAAATTCGAGAAATAACGATTAGATTGAGAGGGAAGTATAGAGAAGTCGAAAATGACTTTTATCTGTGAGCTCTGGTTTATGATGACTCACAAATTAAAGCTGAATACGATGAGTCTGTAGTGAAAATTGAAACAAAGATCGATGATCACGCGATGTACGCCGGTTACAGTTTATACTTTTTTTGTGGGAAACTTTTCAGAAACGGGAAAATTACAATACTGAAATCAACAATAGACGAAAATGAAGAACAAGAGAACACTTCAGTGACTATAATACAATATAACAGCTACATATGTTTGTGAACACAAACAGATCGTCAGCGAGAAAAACAAAAAGCATGAGTTCATGAACCTGAATGAAGGGTCTATGCTGTTAGAATTCTACACAAAATCCATATTTTCAAAGTTAAAATTTAAGACTGAAGTCCTCCTCACACCTCGACATTGTCAATCACGATGTTTAGTCGTAATTCATTAGTTTAAGCCTAGATAATTTGAAGGAGCAATTCTTGTAAAATTACTTAGCCATCACATAACTTGTCAACTACTAGAGAACACGGGTTTTGAAACGAGCACTTATGTTTAACTAACTGTGAGAGGGCTGAGCAGCAGACCAAGATAGTGACTTGCCTGTCGATGTGACAGTCAAAGAAACCAGCAAGGTGTTTGATGAGATAACTCAGTGCTTATGCAGTCTCCTCAGTCTTGATAGCAGGTACCATACAAAGCATTTTCTACGTCCATGAACCAACAAGAGTGTTATAGTCGTCGACGCTGGAGCTCGGTAATCTCGAATTCCGGGGAACAATATGTAGTAAGGCTGGTAATTTTGGTCCTCAAGATGGCTTAGGTGGATTAGTAAAACAGCCCCTAAGTTGACGTCTGAAGATCGATTCCTGAAGGATTCATTAATTCACACTGGACTCGGCAATGGTCCCCAATAAAACTATTAGTACATTACTTCCATGAGACCAGGAACAAAAAGACTCAGGGTTAGTAGTGATTCACGACTGAACAACAACTCCGAGTTGTGATACGGCATCTAGCTTCTCTGGTTAGCGTTTCAACCAGAAACCAGAGGAAGGCAAAAGAACATATTACGCTGGGCGGCGTCCGACAATGATAGTTTTTCTTGACTTGAAAGCAGCATTTGACTCTGTAGACCGAGAGGTTCTGTGGCAGTGTCTGTCATTGAAAGGTGTACCTGAGAAGTACATAAACCTTGTGAAGGCGCGTCGACAACTTCACTTATCTTGGAAGTCTGATCAGCCCTAATGGGTTGGTGTCAGACGAAATCTCAGCACGGATTCAAAAAGCTCGTTTGGCTTTTGCCAACTTACGTCACCTATGGCGAAGACGAGATATCCGTCTATCAATTAAAGGACGAGTATACTGCGCAGCAGTTCGCTCTGTCCTACTTTGCGGCTGTGAAACATGGCCATTAAGAGTAGAAGATACTCGTAGGTTACTAGTATTTGACCACAGATACCTTAGAAATATTGCTCGCATCTGCTGGGATCACTGGGTAAGTAATAGTGAGGTTCGACGCAGGGTATTAGGGAACGATGGTAAATCAGTTGATGAGGTGATGAATCTTCATCGACTGAGATGGTTGGGCCATGTGTTACGTATGCCTGAACACCGATTACCACGACGCGCTATGATGACTAGTGTAGGGGATTGTTGGAAGAGAGTTAGGGGCGGCCAAACCAAAACATGGCATCAGTGTTTGAAGTCACTAACTTCTAGCCTGAGCCATGTTGGCAGATGCAGACTACCCGGTTGGGGTCCGCGTGACTATCGTAACCAATGGTTGGAGACTCTATGTGACATGGCTCAGAATCGGTCACAATGGCGTAAGTGTATACACTCTTTATCTTCCCTTAAACCTTGAGACTAAAATTGCTTCATATCTCTCTTCCTTCCTGTACTATATCCTTATATACAACCTATAATTTATATACTACTACCAACACTAGATTAACTACTATGAATCCGGTGTTCCTCTTGTTGTGCTAACGAGGTATGGCAACTTGGACCGATGCATATATGTGCCTGGTCCTACGTTGTAGCTGACCTGACCTGACCTGTATCGACCACATATTCACCATTCGTCAAGTTTTAGAGCACAGACACGCTTATCGGCGTCCGACAATGATAGTTTTTCTTGACTTGAAAGCAGCATTTGACTTTGTAGACCGAGAGGTTCTGTGGCAGTGTCTGTCATTGAAAGGTGTACCTGAGAAGTACATAAACCTTGTGAAGGCTCTTTACTCGAACACTACCAGTCGAGTGAGAGCTTATGGCGAACTGTCATATGATTTTACAACCTCAAGTGGTGTCCGTCAAGGCTGTCCACTATCCCCATTTTTGTTTAACCTCATTATAGACCTGTTGCTGGAAATAACACTCTCTTCGACTGAATTTTCAGGAATTGATCTCCTACCAGGGGGACCACTAAGCGACTTAGAATACGCAGATGACATAGTCCTGTTTGGTGAAGACGCTGGCAAAATGCAGAGTCTTCTGTTGGAACTCAGTAATAATGCCAGGATGTTTGTGATGCGATTCTCCCCATCCAAATGTAAATTGTTACTCCAGGATTGGCCTGCATCAACACCTGAACTAAGGATAGGGAGTGAAGTAGTCGAACGCGTCGACAACTTCACTTATCTTGGAAGTCTGATCAGCCCTAATGGGTTGGTGTCTGACGAAATCTCAGCACGGATTCGAAAAGCTCGTTTGGCTTTTGCCAACTTACGTCACCTATGGCGAAGACGAGATATCCGTCTATCAATTAAAGGACGAGTATACTGCGCAGCAGTTCGCTCTGTCCTACTTTACGGTTGTGAAACATGGCCATTAAGAGTAGAAGATACTCGTAAGTTACTAGTATTTGACCACAGATGCCTTAGAAATATTGCACGCATCTGCTGGGATCACTGGGTAAGTAATAGTGAGGTTCGACGCAGGGTATTAGGGAACGATGGTAAATCAGTTGATGGGGTCATGAATCTTCATCGACTGAGATGGTTGGGCCATGTGTTACGTATGCCTGAACACCGATTACCACGACGCGCTATGATGACTAGTGTAGGGGATTGTTGGAAGAGAGTTAGGGGCGGCCAAACCAAAACATGGCATCAGTGTTTGAAGTCACTAACTTCTAGTCTGAGCCATGTTGGCAGATGCAGACTACCTGGTTGGGGTCCGCGTGATTATCGTAACCAATGGTTGGAGACTCTAGGTGATATGGCTCAGAATCGATCACAATGGCGTAAGTGTATACACTCTTTATCTTCCTTTAAACCTTGAGATTAAAATTGCTTCATATCTCTCCTCCTTCCTGTACTATATCCTTATATACAACCTATAATTTATATACTACTACCACCACTAAATTAATTACTTCTATGAATCCGGTGTTCATCTTGTTGTGCTAACGAGGTATGGCAACTTGGACCGATGCATAAATGTGCCTGGTCCTACGTTGTAGCTGACTGACTGACTGATATTACGCTGGGAAATAGAGGCAGATACAAAAAAGATAACAACTGGAAAGTAATGCCCAAGATAGGGTTGGATAGGGAATACTGGTGTGTGGCCTATGCTCCTCCACTAGGTGTAACAGGCGTAAGTAAGCTAGCTTTTCCTTCAAAGGAATTCCGATAATCCCAATTTTATTCGACAATCTCTCTCTAATATATAAAGTTGTGTGAATGAATGATCACTTTCTGTTCTTAACAAGTTCTGACATTCACTAAATTCCGTGGTCTAACATAACGTAGTTGGAGGTGTAAGGTCATATACTAAGGTATGAACGCCTGACAGACGGAGATAGATGTAGTACACTTGAGTCAAATTCACGAAATATTTTATACAGCAATGCTCAGCAGTTAGAGACGTTGAGTGAGTTAACTGTGAATCAATTGTAACAACAGGTTTCGCAAGCCATATTTCTAACGCCCACTTCTCTTAGATGTTATTTACATTATTATTCTGAATCGTTTCATGTTAATTTCCTAGTTGTACTGACGAGTACCCCAGGATTTGAGTTGCTTATGGTTGACAGTATTAAGTTTATAATTAGCGATGTGGCTATGGTTTAACCATCCGCTTCTATGAAGATCATATTGAAGAAAAAATATTACAAAAAGCTGCAAGATAATTGGGAGTGTAAAACTTACAACAAAGTATTGTCAGCTCGGTGGTTGTTGACATTAGAATCGCCCGTTAGTTTTGATTTGGGGTATACTAGATGGATTGTAGGAAGCCCATCGACCTGGAAATGACCAGAAAAGATACCTTACCTGAGTACAAATGTCTGAGATTGACGTATCATCTTTCAAAAGCTTACCCGCATGGATAAGTCTTTGAGATAGGACACTAGGTTGAGCGGGATGATGCTCTGATAAGTACTTTTTTAAGTCACTGGCCAGCCAGTTAGAAAGGCATTGCACAGTCAAACTAGGTATTTTATCATTAGGCGATTTGATAACGACCTTAAATCCTTTATCACCCATTAACCTGAATGACGTAAAACAGTAGATGAAAACCCGCCCGTACTGAATCACTTATCCTAACAAGAGTATCGTCCAATATCTTCGTAATGAACTATTTAAACAGCTTGAATCTTGATTTTAGGTCATAGTTTTAAGTTTTTTCGCTGTGTTTAATGAATTTTGCTAGTTACTTGGCTTCAGTAGCACAAATAACATCTCAGATGGACTTTCGAAAATTATAGGTGAAAACGTTGGAGAGTGATGGATAATTACTAGATTTTCAGCAACGTTTGAACTCTCGGCATTTAGCCTTATATTAAAATTTTCTAGCGATAAATTATAACGAGGGGGGACAATAATAAGTAGTTCTACGTCAAAAAAGATGGATGAATCCATCGACTACTAGGTTCTTGTAGCGGTAAATAAGTCCCGAAAATCAATAGCTCTGTAATTTTTCGACATTTGGTGCTGAATACATTAGTTTTACTGAACTGGACGCTTGATCACGCGTCAACACCAGATCACGAGTGGGTATGCCGTACAACTTACTCCCTTCAACTACTAGCTATCTTGGACCAAATATATCTTCCAACTCCTTCATTCCTGGCTGGTGATTTGACTGGGTTGACTGTGTTGTGAAGTGTATTTGATTGGAATGTCGTAAAAGGAGCAAAATTTCATGAAATGATTCGTCAGAACAACTAAAAGGTTAGAGAGTTTACTCTCGAATAGCAGAAACAAACTGCAAAGTGTAATTTCGGTGATCAACTTCACGTGCATCTTCCTGATCGATTGATTGCACGGATTAACATACCAAATCTGAAAAAAAGGTTCGTGCAAATGCCGATGTGTTCTTTCCAAGATTCTAGAACTGCGTGTATTAATTATGAGGCAGTGCATGAAATTGACTTCAAGAATTCCTCTGTAGTGCGTAGTTATCCTAATCCGATGTGTACTCGAGGCCATACAGGTAGGCGTTTAATTGACGAAAACCCTCGTTCTCGTGAAAACATAGATAACAATTCAGTGAGGAGTTGCAAAGTAGGTTACAGAGTACAGCACAAGTTTGATGAATGTTTGTCCTGTGGTAAAGTCCACGCACGTAAATCATGTGTATTTTTATGATAATCAGAAGTATTTGAATTGTAGTATAAACCAGTAATCCCAGGAATAACCCAATGTAATCAAGAAGTATTAGATGAGCCCGAACGAATGCACTGTATTTGGAATTCAAAATCACAACAGTCATCAATACAAAGAAGTCATTGATTTATTTAAACATCACATCCGCCACAGCTCGAATTGGAGTGTAAGTGTCTGTAATCGATTGTTCGTCTTCTTTTTAAGTTCATCTTACATCTGTCCGACGGTGTATTGGATGTAGACTCTGTATTATCTAGAATGCACTATTTAGTATTAGAATTAACAACCGAAACTGGAACAGACTCACCTGATTCCTGGAATTGTATATAATCATCATGTTGGTTGTGTAGTGAAACCACTGATATTTAGAATTTGCATCACAGACTTTTTCAACACTATCCTCCCCCACGAAATAATGTTGGGTCCTTATGTCGCAATGTTATAACCAATTCGACGTTCCCAATTTGCATTATCTTCTCAAATTTCATGCTTCGATTACTGTGTTGAGTATTTGGAGATACACACTGATTCATAATTTGAGGTATTCCATCATGTGACTTTGACTCGAATAAAAATTATGGTACATATTCTTTTTGTTATTCATATTAGAATACACAGATGGATATGCATTGATATATGTAATTAACACATGTGATTCAACTAGGCTCGATTTACCTGCGGAACAATCGAATAGAAAACATTCATCTGCCTCATATTCATTAGGATAATCTTGGACTTGATTTGGATTCTCTGTCTGTGCAAACTTCACTTCTGGGCAAGCTAGTTCTCTGGTTATTTCGGTAAATTTTGCTATCCCCTCTGATTCATCATACCCCTGACTAGGGATTCTATTCAACATACATTGTTCGTGAGAGTATCCAGCATCTGACACAATAACATCAGAAATATGACTAGAATTCGACTCATTCGGAACATATTTTTCACATTCATTAGGAATATCATTAGAGATAAATTGATTGTGAGGACCACTGACACTTGATATGATATCAGAATTCAATTTCTCTGGAATATTTTCCTCAAATTGACTAAGAGTTTCATTAGATAATGGATCATCAGGGAATTCAGCGTCTACCATGACTGAATTTGGTTTTTGACCATGATTTGATTCATTTAACATTCTATTCTCAGAGTTGTAAGAAATTCCATCAGAAATATGTGAATTATTACGACAAATCATATCTGGTTCAATGACATGAGAAATCCGATAACTTTGTTGATTAGCAATTTTTGTCTCACAATGATTCTGAGTTTCATTCAACTCTGGACTGTTATGTGACGTTACACCACTTCTAGATAAAGATAACTGATCATTAGAAGCATCCATCTTTGCATTACTTTCAGCAAAATGAACCATGGTGTTACGAACTGACTGAATGTATCCAGTTTCACCACAGTTAAAGCATTTAGAATTACGAAATACACGTGAATTACATGGGTGAAACTTGCCACAGAACATGCACTTACTAAACTCGTGCTCATCATCATGGACCGTTTCACAGCTCAATGAAGTATTATCTGAATAACTTTGACTACGCATCGAACTGCGACGACTTAGTAAAGTAGTGGAATTCCTGATGTTCTGGCGAGTCATTTTATCGAATTTTTCTCTTACCGCATTTAGAATTTGTATACTTTACATGATCCAACAGTAGTTGCTTGAGAGTTACATAGGGGAGTGAAATTGGTTTGTCTAGAAGTGCCAAAGTCTTTATTAGGCTGTATGCTTCTTTCCCGATGAATGTAAGGAAATGGGCCACAATATTAAAATCTTCATCATCTTCCTCGGTCGTAGCCCAGATTTCAAACCTCTCCAAGTAGTGATCAAAAGCATTAAAACCTGAATTTATATTCAACCGTTCCATTACAGGCTCAATCGCGACGCCAATGTGATTATCAGAAGTATTTGAATTGTAGTATAAACTAGTAATCCCAGGAATAACCCAATGTAATCAAGAAGTATTATATGAGCCCGAACGAATGTATTGTATTTGGAATTCAAAATCACAACAGTCATCAATACAAAGAAGTCATTGATTTATTTAAACATCACATAAACCTTCAATTGTAAATTGTGAATTTCTCACCAGTGATTTTGGACCGTCTATAATAGGTCTAGAAAATTTAAGAAGGAATTAGGGACAGCTTTATTTACTGACCAATGGAAATGGTTTTTATTAAGTGCTTGATAACTTGCTGGCCACGGAATCGAAGGGTGGAAAATTACGCTTGACTCCAGAGCTCCCTCATCTAGATAAGTAGGCAAGAAATGGCAATACCGTGAAAATAGACATCAATTCTACTCGTGCTACAAAATTCGATGATCAAGAAAAAAGTGTTTATAAGGTATTTCAGTGCTGGATAACCTGACCGTAAAGAAAAGAAGCTTTGATGAAATTGCTTTAATGAAAAATCTTATACAAGTGCGTAAAGTCTTGATCACATATCAAATACAACTGGAAAGTCATATGATTAACCTATGGAGGTGACGTACAACAGATTCTGGTAATTGGGAAGCCCGATTAAGCTGTGGCGGTTGTGATATTTGTACTAACGGATAATTCCTTTGTGATTGACTGCACGGTCATCATGAGTCACAAATATAATGCATTTATTTGTGCTCATATAGTCCTATCTGACTCAAATTGAACTCTTCCAGGAATACTTAACTACGATGTTTATCAGATTATTATTTTTACTTGTCGTATGAATACATACGGAATATAGAACTAGAAACAATGTCACTTAATGTCCAAACTTATTTTTTCACATTATCATCGAACATTTATTTGAAACGGTTTACCAGGCATATCACATTTAAGATGTTTGAGATCGATTTGCATGTAGAAACATACCTAATGTGATAAGACAGAATATCATCTGCATGTTTGTCCAGTGAGATAACTTGTTCAAATCCAAGATTCATAGGATTTATTGTACACAACGCGCTTTTCCTCCGCATATATCTATCAACGATGATGAACAAATTTTCGTCGACCAGAAATGTGAAAATGAGTAGCCTTTTTGTTTAAGAATGTTGATATTGTTTGATGAGAGATTATAGACTAATCGATTTTCCTTCTCATACCTAGATGTTAGAAACTGTTCCTGGTTTTGTCCCACATAGCTTTTAGTAAGGTCAATCCATGCATATGAGAGACCTACACTCTTTATCGCCCACATTTCAAGGGGATTAGAAAAAGTTCATCTTACCTTACGTTTTGGAAGTGAAGCAAGAAACATTCACCATACTCTGAACAAACATGAATAAAATCACTAGAAAACTCACACATTTTGTGTAAAATTTGTTCATAGACTGGCCAAAGATGACTTTTAAAATGAATGGTTCAAGATCGAGTCAAAAGGCACCATTTTCACGAAGTGTGCTTTTAAGTCATACTGAACCCATAAACCTAACACCTTTTTCTACTAACGACACTTCTAAAGGGTAATTGTTTTGTATGTATACATGACTCATCAAGCCGCAGACGAGAGATTTTAGAATTTTCACAGTTGAAGCTAGACCCCTAATTATCTTCACAACTTCAAAGACAAGCCTGGGGTTCTTTATGTTACAAACTATCCCTCTACTGTGAGCCTCACTTAAGGGCTTTGCACCATTGACAAAAAATTATTTTCATGTTTATCTTCTGAAGAAATTCCGAATATTGAATGTCGTGTTTAAAATTTAATCCTAGACCTTCAACTGTTTTGTTCACGATCCGAATAAAAACCTACTACAACTATCGATCTGACTGCTTCCGAATAGAGAATAAGGGGTACCCTCGTGCATTAGACTAGTGAGCTCTGTTTTGGCCGTAAAAACTTTCTTGTTTTACCCATTTTTCTATTCCATTATTAAAGTTAACCTTCCTATAGTTTATTAAGATTATATTTAACATAGATTTTGTGTACATATGATTATATTTATGTGTATATTTCACGGGATTCATTTTATTACCATGTTTATATCATATTACCACATTTGTCATATGTCAGACTCGGTGCCCAGTGGAAGACTGGAAGATATACATAATTTGTCACCCGTACAGATAGACACTTGTTTCTACGAATGTCTCACCCTTAGAGTCTGATTTTAGTGACCTTGAGTTATGATTCGCTCAGCCAGACCGCTATTTCACGAGGCATAATACCAAATCTGAGTGAGCACGCTACCAAGATTTATGTTCTATCCCCCTTGTAAGGTCCGTTTTGAAGTTTGTATGTGAAAAACCCTCCATGAGTACATTCGCAACTTGTTATTATCGGTTTTTTAGTTGTACATTTTGATAGTCTTTTTGATGCCATTTGAAATTTTAATATTTTATTATAGTTTTCTCATTTTTTTCGCCTTCACTCAGTTTTTGTGTGCCATCCGGAACTGCGTTTTTATTGTTTTAGTTGATAAATAATCTTGGCGAAAGCCATACTGACTGTTCCCCTTTTGACTGTGTTGCTGGAGTTGACTGGGAATGTGCATCTTGATTATGAATTGAAAAGCACCTTTACAGAATTGGAAACACTTGGTGTTATAAAGCAACAACTTATTATCTCTTGAACTGGGTAGAATAACACTTATTTTTGGTGCGCTCTGTAATTTTCTTATATTCCTTATCAATTTGTCTATTTATTGTAATGTAGATTAATTATTGAGGGTACAGTTATTGTTTGAATAACCGAGCGGTAATATTTGTTTAGGTAATAATGTACATTTGTATTTATAATGAAATTTAGAACCATTATTTCCACAACTACCTTGTTCTGATTTCAAAGGGGCAATAGCGCGTGTGTAAACTACCCGGACAGTTATTCTTCAATCCAGACTTTGGTCGGGATCTTACACTCCCCCTTTATTTGGCATATAAGTTCACTACTTAATTCCGCTTCTCTTAGCGTCCCAGCCATACTCCATTTTAGGACGACAGATAATGAGTTTTCTATTTTTTCAGGTAGCGAAAGAATTCGGCTTTCCAGAAGAAAAACATTAGTTGATAGGTTATCATCACTGTTCTTGTTTTTCCTCTAAGTCTTAGTTGATGACAACACCGTATTTGAAGCAGTCTTAAAACATGGATGGATACAAGTTCTCCCGTGCTACGTCCAACACTGTTTCGATGACAAAGACCCAAACACCTCTTTACTACAATTGGCACGTACTGCAGATAGAATAATGAAGATAGATACCCAACTGCATGACTTTCGACAAGTGACATACAAAAAGAAGAACCAGTAAATGACAAATTCATGGTAGAACTCACTTTGAGCGCCGAAATTCTCGTGAAGACCGTCACCAAAATGCGAGTAGATCACGGAAGGAGAAGAAAGGCACCGCGAAAAATGCAATCCACGCCACAGGGTAGGTCACCAACAATAACCCTTCCTAAATAGATTCCCAATCATATTTGGGACATATAACCCTTCCACTGGTCACTGCAACTGAGAAAAGGTGCCTAAACAGTCCCATGTTTAGTGTCAACAAAATTCGGGATTCATTTTCTGGTGGATACCAATGTTGCAATTAATACTACTCAGAACAAAGAGTGGACTGGGTTGGAAACTTTTCCTAGTTACACTCAGAGTTTCTAAATCTAAATAAGTCTAACCCTCTACCTTCCGAAAGTTAGACGAAGATCAGTCATACAATCGAAACTGGAGGCTCACCTGTGTTTGCTAGACGCAACAGACTAACAACAGATAAGCTCAAAATCACCAAATCCGAACGTGGGTAACAATCATCCTTCCGGTAGTCAAGAGACACCGTCTGTACACACGGTCCTGGAAATAATGGAAGGGTATTGGCGGTCATTATCGATTGCTCAATAGTTAAACCATGCCAGTAGGTACTCAATATTCCATGTCCACGAATTTACAAATGACATACAGGGTATACTCACATTTGCTTAGACTGACTTGGTCAGGTAATAGCAAAATATCCAGGTGGCTGGGGAGTGTATATATATAACAGTTATCATTACACCTAAACCCTTCGGGTTTGTGCTCACGCCATTCAGCTTGAGGAGCGCGACATAAACGTTTCAAAGGTTTACTGACAACCTGCTTTAAAATATTCCTTTTGTTTAACAGTTCATAGACGATTTGTCAACTGCCAGTCCGGATTTAAAACCACATAAATAACACGTAATACTTGTTTAAAACGCGTAGGGGAAAATAGAATGAACATACATCGAAGCAAGTGTATTTTTGACACTCAAGCTTTGGAATTTCTGGAACAGATTACACCGATCAAAGAAGAGTAACACACCATTTAAAAAAGCGCCACACCAAGTTCTCTGACACAACTGAGACGTTTTCTAGGTTCAATTAACCTTTATCGTTGATTCGTACCTGGTTTCGCATAACTAATTCAACCATTGACAGATTCCCTCGTGGGAAAACTGAAGGATTTTTAGTCGGCTTTTAGGCATGTTGACCCTAGTAATCAACTAAAGAATAAACTTGTTAAAGAGTTTACGTTCGTGTATCCGAATTCCGATTCCCTATTCACTTTAGTGGAAGATGCTTCAGAGGAAATAGTAAACAGTAACCCTAATCAACTAGCTAAAAACACGTGGCCATCAATGTCGTTCTTTCTAAAAGTCTTGTTTCAACAAAGTCGAGATATTCTGTCTTCGGACGAAAACATTTAGCAATCTTTCTAGTCATCAAGCATTTTTGAAACATGTTGAAGGGCGTGAAATTCGCGGTTTGCATGAATCATAAACCACGAAGTAATAAGTTAAAAGCTTAACATAGTAAACATTCTCCACAAAGGATTTGACACCTTGACATCATACCTCAGTTAGCCGTTGATACACAGTATGTCAAATGTCAGGACAATCAAGCTGGAGATGCATTATATCAACTACTTGTCTAACTAGGAACTATATCAGCTAGAAATGAACATAATTCAACAATCGTACATTTCAGAACTTTAAGAGACAGCCGGGAAGATTGCAAAGAATTGAGAAATATACTTTCAGAAAAGAGCTTCAGCCTCAAACTAAAACAACTACCATCTATCACTCATTGAAGATGTTTTGGTTTGCTGTCGCACGACCAAGGCGATAACTCGGTTTTTAGTCACTAAAAAAACGTGAAAATAATTATTTGAGAATTCACATACTTCGTCTCATCCTGGCATGAAATCTACTACAAAGCCAATTAGTACTAGAGATATAAAGACGAATTTACAAAATGATGCACACAAGTGGGTTGTAGGGTGTTCGGTGTGTCAACTGTCTAAGGTAAGCCGTCTAACAAGTTCATCTACAGAAGTTTTCTTCCCACCGGATACACATTTTCCCTATATTCATATAGATTTGGTAGATCCTTTTCCGCGTTCTAACAGTTTTAAATATTTATTCACATGCATAGACAGATTAATGAGGTTTCCATTAGCCATGCCGACAACCGACGTCACAGCTGAAACAGTGATCAAAGCTTTCGTTCAGAAACGGGGGACCATTTTCGGTACATATAACACAATAACGTCTGATAGAGGATTCCTATTTGAATCTGATGATGCAACGGATATTCTAGTTTTACAACTAGATACCAGTAGCACCTTCTAAATTCGATTGTTCCCAGTCAGATAGAAATCAGTAGTCAGACGAGAAGAGGCAGGAAAGATATATTTGATTCGTTACCAATATATCGAGGACCTTTTCTATGAGCTGGCTAATGAAACGTAGGAGCTGTGTCCCACGCCGAGTCGAAACGTGATCTGGTACGGATGCATGACCGAAAGCCTTCAGCTAAACAAGTCCACTTAAACACCTGGTCATCATCCAATGTCGAACACTTAATGAACTATTGATTTTGGGGAATTATTTACAGCTACAGATCACTCCCCCCCCCTAGTGAGGTAGTGATGCCCCTAAGACGTGACCAGCCAGAAGTTTAAACCCAACGAGTTTGTCGCTGGTAAACACTCTTCTGATAGCTTGCTTCGTTTAGCAGCATCTGGTCGTCTTTCCTTAAACTATGGGACCAAAATGTACAACATAGCAATAAAGAAATATAGTACAATGAAAATTTCGGTTTCTTGCGAAACTTCGTCGTTCTTTTCCAGCCGTCCTGGAAAAGAGGAAAAATAAAACGTGTGAGTGCATGTCGAAAATACACTCATACTTGCGTAAGGACACAAGATGAGCGGAAAAGATAAACTGATACACTTTCAAACAGCGTAAAAGCGATCGGGAAAAAAATGGTTTGTTTTTGGTTTTTTTTATATATAAAAAGTATATATATATACGCTCAAAAAAAAGATAAAAATGTTTTGTTTTTTTTGGTTTTTTTATAGAAATAAAAAATTATCATATTAAAAATTTTTTTTATAATGAACTATGGAAGGGTAATTCAAGATAAAGCTTATGTCCTACGTGCAATATTCGTTAAGATGTTCTGGAAATCTGACTCGTCTTCCAGAACGCGTTGTTTTAGGTTTTTCTATCGACGTTGACGAAGTATCAAGTTGTGTGTCGGTTGTCGTGTGGGGTACAACGAGTGTAGTAGCTGTGTCGTTTGCTTGCACCGAAGGAAAATCGACGTAGCTAGGGTTTCCTTCTAGGTACGCAGCTTTGAGTCGATCGATACTGATGCTATCGTTCGTACCGTTCTTGTCAACTACATAGTACTTAGGTTCGCGTTGAAGAACTTTGAAGGGTCCTTCGTATGCTGATTCGAGGGGTCGTCGATGTGAGTCTCGACGAACGAAGACGTGTGTACTATGTCGTAATTCGGGTTGAACGAAAACATCAGTTGATTGAGGTCGAGTGTGAGCAGGTTTAACTGAACGCATAGCATTTGTAAGCCTACTCGTGTAAGAGTTTAGATCCATGTTCAATGAAGAAGCTGAAGGATCCACGAATTCTCCTGGGAGTCGGAGTGTCGTTCCGTAGACGAGTTGAGATGCCGTGCATCCAATGTCAGCTTTCACTGCATTGCGGATACCTAGCATGACGAGTGGAAGAGCGTCTGTCCACTGTGAAACGTTTGAAGCTGATAATGAAGCTTTTAATTGTCGATGAAAACGTTCTACCAACCCGTTTGCTTGTGGGTGGTAGGCGGTCGTTCGGAAGCGCGTGATTCCTAAAAGTGTGGTCAGACAACGGAAAAGTCCAGATTCGAACTGGCGTCCGCGGTCTGTAGTGATGGTTGAAGGGCAGCCGAAATTTGCTACCCATCGTTCGACGAAAGTGCGAGCCACTGTTTCAGCAGTAATGTCCTTATCGGTACTGCTTCTGGCCATCGAGTAAAACGGTCTACGCATGTTAGGAGATATGAGTATCCGTTCGAGTCGGGTAAGGGTCCTACCAAATATAGATGGACGTGGTCGAAACGAGCGTCAGGGGTTTTGAAAGAACCTAAGGGACATTTGTTGTGTCTGATTACCTTATATTTCTGACAGCTTACACAGGAGCGTGCCCACTCCCTCACGTCTTTATTCATGCCAGGCCAACAAAAGCGTTCGGCTATAAGTTTGACGGTTGCACGAGCACCTGGATGAGAAAGATTGTGCAACGTATTTAAGACGTTGCGGCGATAATGTTTTGGTACAATTGGACGATCCTTACCTGTAGATGTGTCACAGAGTAAGGTTTCCTTACCTGTTCCCATCTGCTTAATACTTAGTTTTAGAGTTGTCGAGGATAACTCATGCTGAAGATCAATGTCTTCTTTTTGAAGCTGAGCGAGTTTAAGAAGGTCGATTCCTTGGAAACTGTTCAAGGAATTTATTCGAGACAAGGCGTCTGCGACTACATTGTTAGCTCCAGAAATATGTTGTATGTCTGAAGTAAACTGCGAAATGTAGTCGAGTTGTCGAGACTCTCGCGGTGAGTACTTGTCTGAAGATGAATTTAAAGAGAAGGTAAGAGGTTTGTGATCGGTAAAAAGCGTGAATTCTCTTCCTTCGATGGAATGTTGAAAATGCCGTACAGCACAATACATAGCTAGGAGTTCCCTACCGAACGTGCTGTACCTAGATTCCGCGTCTAGCAACCGTCTCGAGAAAAATCCTAAAGGTTGCCACGAGTTGTTAACCCATTGTTGTAAGACTGCTCCGATTGCTGAGTCGGATGCGTCTACGGCGATACTAATGGGCGCTTGACTGTCCTAATTGAGCAAGCAAGGTTGCTTTAGCGATGTGTTCCTTAACTGTGGAAAATGCTTTACGGGCTATGTCGTCTAAACTAATTGATTTCGCATTTCCACGAAGCTGCTCGGTTAACGGTTTCATAAGGGATGCGCATTTAGGTATGAACCGTCTATAGAAACTTACGAGTCCGTTAAAAGTTCGTAAGTGCTTGATCGTGGTCGGTTCTGGGTAATCCAGAATGGCCGCCACTTTGCTCCTAAGGGGTCGGATGCCTTGGGCATCAATGGTGTGTCCTAGGAAGTCTGAGGAGTTTGTTCCGATTTGGCATTTGTTAATGTTGACAGTAATGCCATGCCTTTGGAGTCTATCGAAAACAATGTCCAGATGCTTGAGATGCGATTCTCTGTCCGGACTTGCTATTAGACAGTCATCAACATACGCATGTACGAAGTTGAGACCTCGGAAGACGTCGTCTATAAACCTTTGGAAGGTTTGAGCCGCGTTTCTTAAACCAAAGGGCATTCGTAGAAATTCGTAAAGACCGAAGGGAGTGATGATGGCGGTTTTAGGAATGTCGTCAGTTGCCATCGGGATTTGGTTATAAGCTTTAACCAAGTCGATTTTCGAAAAGACAGTTGTACCTTTCAAGGTAGCTGTCAAATCGTGAATATGAGGCAGCGGGTAACGATCGGGAATGGTTTTAGCATTTAGACGCCGATAATCACCAGTTGGCCGCCAATCATTGCTGTCCTTTTTAGGGACCATGTGCAATGGGGATGCCCATGGACTATTCGATGGTCGAATTATCCCTAGGTTCATCATGTGGTCGAATTCGTTTTTAGCTAACCTAAGCTTCTCGGGAGCGAGTCTTCGAGCTTTCGAAAATACAGGTGGTCCTGTAGTCGTGATGTGATGTGTAACATTGCTGGTTACACAAGGCAATTTCGATTGCGGTTGGTATATCCCGGGGTATTTGTCGAGTACTGATTGGTACAAGGGGTCTATGGTGTGCTTAATCGTGACTGGGGATAACCTGCAACCAGAACAAGGAGTTACGCTAACAGATAACTTAGTGTTTCCGTCTATTAACTTTCGTGAGCGTGTGTCGATGAGTAGATTGTGGTGTTGTAACAGGTCTATACCAATGATTGGCATAGAGACATCTGCAACCACGAAAATCCAGTGTATGGGTTTGCGTAAACCCACGTTAAGGTAGACGTACCTTTTACCGTAAGTAGCGATCGGCTTTCCGTTTGCTGCCTGTAAACTTAAAACAGACTCTTGAAGTCTGTCGTCGGGATTTGCTGGAAGAATGCTAACTTCTGCGCCAGTGTCGACGAGGTAGCGAACTTTCGTAGTCACATCCGTGACGTATAACAGACGGCTGTGTTCGCCGGCTACAGTTGCCGTTAACGCGTGCCGGCTGGGAAGTTTCCCGAAATCTTATTCGTGTCAGTCGATTTTGAAGTCGGATAATTGCAAGGTTTCCTGCAATTTCTGGAAAACTTACCGTACTGGTTATGATACCAGCACCAGTCGGGATTATCTGTCTCTCGTGGTCGAGAGCCAGATCGCTTACGTGAGACGCTTCTACGCGGGGTTTTTGACCGACTACGGTCATTGCGAACTCTAAGATATCGTGTAAGCGTGTGACATAGTTCGGCCATGTCAGTCGTGGTCGATTGGGGTTTTTCTTTGACGGAAAAAACCTCGGCCTTAGAAGATCTAGTGATTTCCAAGATTCGATCGGCAGATGCAGCTAGTTCATCTATGGCATTGTTTTGAAATGAAACAAGCACTGCCTGCACCTGTTGAGGGAGTTTAGACAAGAAAAGTTGTCTGAATAGGCCATCATCGAAAGTTCGTTGGCCAATGACTTCTCTCATTCTAAGCAACATGTCTGTCGCAGAACCATGTTGCAAGTCGATATTGTTAAAGAGTTGGTCTAACCGTTGTCGATCAGTTAGGTCTCCTCGTTTTAAAATCGATAGCTTAAGCGTTTCGTAAGGTTCGGGAACATCACTAGTAAACATACTAGGTGTTACGTACCTGTTAAACTCGCGCGGTAACGCCTTAACTAACGCGAGGAAACGTGTGCGCGAGTCCGTGATTCCGTGCATGCTAAAATCGGCTTCTGCATAGCAGAACCAGGACTCGATATTGTCGGGCCAAAATGGCGTTAACTGAATCGAAATAGGGGGAATAGACTTTAACTTAAAAACCTTAGGAGAGTGTTCCGTCATAGTAATATAGATATCGAAAAATGTCTGAGTAAAATATATCCGAGAAAAAAAACTGCGAAAAAAAGTATATCACAATATATAAAATTCAAATAAAGAATAACAATGAATAATAATATTCCAAAATGGAACAGACTCACAGTATATTGACTTGGTGTACCAGATCACGTCGGTTTCACCAATGATGATGCAACGGATATTCTAGTTTTACAACTAGATACCAGTAGCACCTTCTAAATTCGATTGTTCCCAGTCAGATAGAAATCAGTAGTCAGACGAGAAGAGGCAGGAAAGATATATTTGATTCGTTACCAATATATCGAGGACCTTTTCTATGAGCTGGCTAATGAAACGTAGGAGCTGTGTCCCACGCCGAGTCGAAACGTGATCTGGTACGGATGCATGACCGAAAGCCTTCAGCTAAACAAGTCCACTTAAACACCTGGTCATCATCCAATGTCGAACACTTAATGAACTATTGATTTTGGGGAATTATTTACAGCTACAGATCACTCCCCCCCCCTAGTGAGGTAGTGATGCCCCTAAGACGTGACCAGCCAGAAGTTTAAACCCAACGAGTTTGTCGCTGGTAAACACTCTTCTGATAGCTTGCTTCGTTTAGCAGCATCTGGTCGTCTTTCCTTAAACTATGGGACCAAAATGTACAACATAGCAATAAAGAAATATAGTACAATGAAAATTTCGGTTTCTTGCGAAACTTCGTCGTTCTTTTCCAGCCGTCCTGGAAAAGAGGAAAAATAAAACGTGTGAGTGCATGTCGAAAATACACTCATACTTGCGTAAGGACACAAGATGAGCGGAAAAGATAAACTGATACACTTTCAAACAGCGTAAAAGCGATCGGGAAAAAAATGGTTTGTTTTTGGTTTTTTTTATATATAAAAAGTATATATATATACGCTCAAAAAAAAGATAAAAATGTTTTGTTTTTTTTGGTTTTTTTATAGAAATAAAAAATTATCATATTAAAAATTTTTTTTATAATGAACTATGGAAGGGTAATTCAAGATAAAGCTTATGTCCTACGTGCAATATTCGTTAAGATGTTCTGGAAATCTGACTCGTCTTCCAGAACGCGTTGTTTTAGGTTTTTCTATCGACGTTGACGAAGTATCAAGTTGTGTGTCGGTTGTCGTGTGGGGTACAACGAGTGTAGTAGCTGTGTCGTTTGCTTGCACCGAAGGAAAATCGACGTAGCTAGGGTTTCCTTCTAGGTACGCAGCTTTGAGTCGATCGATACTGATGCTATCGTTCGTACCGTTCTTGTCAACTACATAGTACTTAGGTTCGCGTTGAAGAACTTTGAAGGGTCCTTCGTATGCTGATTCGAGGGGTCGTCGATGTGAGTCTCGACGAACGAAGACGTGTGTACTATGTCGTAATTCGGGTTGAACGAAAACATCAGTTGATTGAGGTCGAGTGTGAGCAGGTTTAACTGAACGCATAGCATTTGTAAGCCTACTCGTGTAAGAGTTTAGATCCATGTTCAATGAAGAAGCTGAAGGATCCACGAATTCTCCTGGGAGTCGGAGTGTCGTTCCGTAGACGAGTTGAGATGCCGTGCATCCAATGTCAGCTTTCACTGCATTGCGGATACCTAGCATGACGAGTGGAAGAGCGTCTGTCCACTGTGAAACGTTTGAAGCTGATAATGAAGCTTTTAATTGTCGATGAAAACGTTCTACCAACCCGTTTGCTTGTGGGTGGTAGGCGGTCGTTCGGAAGCGCGTGATTCCTAAAAGTGTGGTCAGACAACGGAAAAGTCCAGATTCGAACTGGCGTCCGCGGTCTGTAGTGATGGTTGAAGGGCAGCCGAAATTTGCTACCCATCGTTCGACGAAAGTGCGAGCCACTGTTTCAGCAGTAATGTCCTTATCGGTACTGCTTCTGGCCATCGAGTAAAACGGTCTACGCATGTTAGGAGATATGAGTATCCGTTCGAGTCGGGTAAGGGTCCTACCAAATATAGATGGACGTGGTCGAAACGAGCGTCAGGGGTTTTGAAAGAACCTAAGGGACATTTGTTGTGTCTGATTACCTTATATTTCTGACAGCTTACACAGGAGCGTGCCCACTCCCTCACGTCTTTATTCATGCCAGGCCAACAAAAGCGTTCGGCTATAAGTTTGACGGTTGCACGAGCACCTGGATGAGAAAGATTGTGCAACGTATTTAAGACGTTGCGGCGATAATGTTTTGGTACAATTGGACGATCCTTACCTGTAGATGTGTCACAGAGTAAGGTTTCCTTACCTGTTCCCATCTGCTTAATACTTAGTTTTAGAGTTGTCGAGGATAACTCATGCTGAAGATCAATGTCTTCTTTTTGAAGCTGAGCGAGTTTAAGAAGGTCGATTCCTTGGAAACTGTTCAAGGAATTTATTCGAGACAAGGCGTCTGCGACTACATTGTTAGCTCCAGAAATATGTTGTATGTCTGAAGTAAACTGCGAAATGTAGTCGAGTTGTCGAGACTCTCGCGGTGAGTACTTGTCTGAAGATGAATTTAAAGAGAAGGTAAGAGGTTTGTGATCGGTAAAAAGCGTGAATTCTCTTCCTTCGATGGAATGTTGAAAATGCCGTACAGCACAATACATAGCTAGGAGTTCCCTACCGAACGTGCTGTACCTAGATTCCGCGTCTAGCAACCGTCTCGAGAAAAATCCTAAAGGTTGCCACGAGTTGTTAACCCATTGTTGTAAGACTGCTCCGATTGCTGAGTCGGATGCGTCTACGGCGATACTAATGGGCGCTTGACTGTCCTAATTGAGCAAGCAAGGTTGCTTTAGCGATGTGTTCCTTAACTGTGGAAAATGCTTTACGGGCTATGTCGTCTAAACTAATTGATTTCGCATTTCCACGAAGCTGCTCGGTTAACGGTTTCATAAGGGATGCGCATTTAGGTATGAACCGTCTATAGAAACTTACGAGTCCGTTAAAAGTTCGTAAGTGCTTGATCGTGGTCGGTTCTGGGTAATCCAGAATGGCCGCCACTTTGCTCCTAAGGGGTCGGATGCCTTGGGCATCAATGGTGTGTCCTAGGAAGTCTGAGGAGTTTGTTCCGATTTGGCATTTGTTAATGTTGACAGTAATGCCATGCCTTTGGAGTCTATCGAAAACAATGTCCAGATGCTTGAGATGCGATTCTCTGTCCGGACTTGCTATTAGACAGTCATCAACATACGCATGTACGAAGTTGAGACCTCGGAAGACGTCGTCTATAAACCTTTGGAAGGTTTGAGCCGCGTTTCTTAAACCAAAGGGCATTCGTAGAAATTCGTAAAGACCGAAGGGAGTGATGATGGCGGTTTTAGGAATGTCGTCAGTTGCCATCGGGATTTGGTTATAAGCTTTAACCAAGTCGATTTTCGAAAAGACAGTTGTACCTTTCAAGGTAGCTGTCAAATCGTGAATATGAGGCAGCGGGTAACGATCGGGAATGGTTTTAGCATTTAGACGCCGATAATCACCAGTTGGCCGCCAATCATTGCTGTCCTTTTTAGGGACCATGTGCAATGGGGATGCCCATGGACTATTCGATGGTCGAATTATCCCTAGGTTCATCATGTGGTCGAATTCGTTTTTAGCTAACCTAAGCTTCTCGGGAGCGAGTCTTCGAGCTTTCGAAAATACAGGTGGTCCTGTAGTCGTGATGTGATGTGTAACATTGCTGGTTACACAAGGCAATTTCGATTGCGGTTGGTATATCCCGGGGTATTTGTCGAGTACTGATTGGTACAAGGGGTCTATGGTGTGCTTAATCGTGACTGGGGATAACCTGCAACCAGAACAAGGAGTTACGCTAACAGATAACTTAGTGTTTCCGTCTATTAACTTTCGTGAGCGTGTGTCGATGAGTAGATTGTGGTGTTGTAACAGGTCTATACCAATGGTTGGCATAGAGACATCTGCAACCACGAAAATCCAGTGTATGGGTTTGCGTAAACCCACGTTAAGGTAGACGTACCTTTTACCGTAAGTAGCGATCGGCTTTCCGTTTGCTGCCTGTAAACTTAAAACAGACTCTTGAAGTCTGTCGTCGGGATTTGCTGGAAGAATGCTAACTTCTGCGCCAGTGTCGACGAGGTAGCGAACTTTCGTAGTCACATCCGTGACGTATAACAGACGGCTGTGTTCGCCGGCTACAGTTGCCGTTAACGCGTGCCGGCTGGGAAGTTTCCCGAAATCTTATTCGTGTCAGTCGATTTTGAAGTCGGATAATTGCAAGGTTTCCTGCAATTTCTGGAAAACTTACCGTACTGGTTATGATACCAGCACCAGTCGGGATTATCTGTCTCTCGTGGTCGAGAGCCAGATCGCTTACGTGAGACGCTTCTACGCGGGGTTTTTGACCGACTACGGTCATTGCGAACTCTAAGATATCGTGTAAGCGTGTGACATAGTTCGGCCATGTCAGTCGTGGTCGATTGGGGTTTTTCTTTGACGGAAAAAACCTCGGCCTTAGAAGATCTAGTGATTTCCAAGATTCGATCGGCAGATGCAGCTAGTTCATCTATGGCATTGTTTTGAAATGAAACAAGCACTGCCTGCACCTGTTGAGGGAGTTTAGACAAGAAAAGTTGTCTGAATAGGCCATCATGGAAAGTTCGTTGGCCAATGACTTCTCTCATTCTAAGCAACATGTCTGTCGCAGAACCATGTTGCAAGTCGATATTGTTAAAGAGTTGGTCTAACCGTTGTCGATCAGTTAGGTCTCCTCGTTTTAAAATCGATAGCTTAAGCGTTTCGTAAGGTTCGGGAACATCACTAGTAAACATACTAGGTGTTACGTACCTGTTAAACTCGCGCGGTAACGCCTTAACTAACGCGAGGAAACGTGTGCGCGAGTCCGTGATTCCGTGCATGCTAAAATCGGCTTCTGCATAGCAGAACCAGGACTCGATATTGTCGGGCCAAAATGGCGTTAACTGAATCGAAATAGGGGGAATAGACTTTAACTTAAAAACCTTAGGAGAGTGTTCCGTCATAGTAATATAGATATCGAAAAATGTCTGAGTAAAATATATCCGAGAAAAAAAACTGCGAAAAAAAGTATATCACAATATATAAAATTCAAATAAAGAATAACAATGAATAATAATATTCCAAAATGGAACAGACTCACAGTATATTGACTTGGTGTACCAGATCACGTCGGTTTCACCAATGATGATGCAACGGATATTCTAGTTTTACAACTAGATACCAGTAGCACCTTCTAAATTCGATTATTCCCAGTCAGATAGAAATCAGTAGTCAGACGAGAAGAGGCAGGAAAGATATATTTGATTCGTTACCAATATATCGAGGACCTTTTCTATGAGCTGGCTAATGAAACGTAGGAGCTGTGTCCCACGCCGAGTCGAAACGTGATCTGGTACGGATGCATGACCGAAAGCCTTCAGCTAAACAAGTCCACTTAAACACCTGGTCATCATCCAATGTCGAACACTTAATGAACTATTGATTTTGGGGAATTATTTACAGCTACAAATCTAAGCCATTCAACAACTTATTGAAACTTCTAGGAATTGGCAGGAAACGTTTTGCAGCATATCATCCTTAGGATAATGGGGTGCAGAACTTTCCTAAAGTTAGTTAAAATATATCTTAACATCACATTCAAACCCCTACAAGTGGGCAGAATTCGTACCATTAGTTATATTGGCAATAAGAACAGCCGCTAAAACTGATTCAATGTTCGCTAGCTGAACTAGTCTTCACAACGTCTCCAAGATCATCAGACGAGTTTATCAATTCTTATTTTGAAAATAAAAAGTCGAACCTACAAATTTATCTTGATCGACTACCAGATCAAATGTTCAGGGTTTAAACCGGTTATTGCTCGTGAAAAGTCTCAAACTACATAGATATCCGAGTATCTAAGCTCTTCCACGCACGTGCGGACAGGGTTTGAAAAAGTGAAAAAAACAGCTTAACCCTTTATTCTGAGTTGTTTCAACAAAACCTGAAAATCTCACTGTACGGAAACATGGAACAGATATAATGAGCATTGATAGGACAAAACCAGCTCATGTGGACACTGAACCACCATGTGTGGTATTAGACCGTTTACCTTGCAAAATAGTTAGAGAATTCTCCGCGTGTTACGAAAATGCTTAGATGGACACAACATATTGTTCATCCACGGATGTCCGCAGTTCTGACTAAATCCAAAGATGTCACCAAATATATACTAAAATTCTGGTTTGGTGAACTTTTTTGTGTGTTAAGAACATAAGAATGAAAGGGAATGTGGAGTATGTTTGCAGTTAATGCTACTATGCTAATAATGTAGTGTGGTCTACTTATATCCATATAAGTAATATATGGCGATGGTCAGACATAGAATGTATTTTGGCAGGAGACCGATAAGGAAAGAACTGAAATGAAGCACAATTGGTAGGAAAATGCATGAACAATGAGATTAGAAAAGATGAACTGATATTTACATAAGGAACTGTGAAGATTGAGACAATTGGTTGTTATTTTGCAAATTAATTGTTTGCTGTATGGTTAACAGACTTTCGTGAGATAGTCTGTATTTTGTGTCTAAAGACATTCGATTGTCCCCAGTCGTGTTTTGTTCACTACACTACATCTGCTGTCAAAGCCTCTGCCGAAATGTTGTCTGGTCCCGCTGCTTTGCCGCCCTTGATTTGTCTGATTGCCATATTGATTTCTTCGATTATTCGTGTGCCAACATTGATTGAGAGGTCCGTTGTTGGGTGGGTTCAGCGGAACTGGTCGATTCAAGAGTTCTTTGAAGTGTTCTACCCACTTGTTCCGTTGTTCTTCAATGTTGGTGATTACCTTGCATTCCTTGCTTTTCAGTGGTCGTTCTGGTTTACAGTAACTTCCAGCGAGTTTCTTTGTTGTGTCATACAGTTGTCTCATGTTTCCCTCTCTTGCAGCCCTTTCCACTGTCATTGCTGGATCTTCCACATATTTACGCTTGTCAGCTCTGATGCTCCAATTCACTTGCTTGTTTACACCTGTGTATTCGGCTTGTGCTTTGGCTTTTTCTGCTCTGAGCCGTAAAATCCCGTTGACATATTTAATATCTAAATTCGATTAATTAAAATATGAGTTTACCAGCCTGAGTACAACTGAGATCTTATTCTGACAACGTCGTCTTTAGTAGGCTGTTTGTGGAACTCCCAATAAACCACATTTCGAATGCTTCACGTTGGCGTATTACCCAGTCGGAAATACAATCGTTCATTCTGCAAAAACTGTCGTCTCAAAGGATCTACAGAAGTATATCTTTCTGTGCGAGTGTGGTCGTACACAGTTTTAAGTGAGGCGATCTTTAGCTTATCGTTTACTGCACGGACCCAAAGTGTAGATTGGTAGTGACATTATTCGGACGTGAAAGATACGTAGATGACCGACGTCATCTTTTTCGTCTAGGTTGTGGTGGTGAGTTTGAAGTTTCATGCTCTTTGGAAGAATGTTGATTACCATCATCTATATCCTGAAGACAAACGTCTGATCCCGATGCACTGTAGTGCGTTTGTGTCTATATGTACAAACAGAGGTGACAAAAATGTACTTTAGAGTTTGGTCACCTTTTTTCACATATCGACATGACATACTTAATGTGTATATACTGCACAAAGGATCATCAAACACGGAAGTCCTGTTACCCTATGTGTTACTTTCAAACAAGTTTCAAAATTGTTCTAACAGATAAATCGTCGAGATAACGAAACATAATTGAAGATTTGTCTCATATCGTGCATCATTACGATGGCATCACTTTCGTTTGTTCAAGGATAGATGTTATCTGATGTCGTAAGACTGAAACCAGAAGAAATCTAAGATCACCGCTCCTGCAAAACCCTGTGAATTGTCCAGGTGGCGAATTTGGGTCACATCTCGTTGGGAATACCCTTATTGGTTCTCACCTACTTATTAACTACTCCTTTTGGTGTTTTGCATGCTATTCAGAGCTCGAAAAATCTTTGACCATAAAGGACAGGATGTACCGTCTGAGGTATTTTGTATTTTTGAAATGTTATCTTTTCCAAACCGGAACATAATAAATTGAGAACAGAATTTGTGTTTTTATTTAGCTTAGTGTGACTGACTTCAAAAGGCTTTGTGGGCTATACAAGAGAACGTAGGTTGATCCAATGGAATAAATATTGAATCGTTAGCTCCGAGTTTGCATAAAATGCTGGAAGCTTGGTCGTTACGCTGTGATAATTAGGAGCATTTGAATTAGTATAGAAACTAGGAATCACAGAAACAACGCAGGCAGATGAAGAAGCACAACATGATGACGAACAAAAGTACTGAATTTGGAATTCGAAACCAAGCAGTTGAGGATACAACGGATATTCCAGTTTTGCAACTAGCAACCAGTAGTATCTTCTATAATCGTCCGTTCCCAGTCGAAAAGAAACCAGATGTCAGACGAGGAGAGTTAGAAAAGATGGTCCTGTAGTCGAGATGTGATGTGTAACATTGCTGGTTACACAAGGCAATTTCGATTGCGGTTGGTATATCCCGGGGTATTTGTCGAGTACTGATTGGTACAAGGGGTCTATGGTGTGCTTAATCGTGACTGGGGATAACCTGCAACCAGAACAAGGAGTTACGCTAACAGATAACTTAGTGTTTCCGTCTATTAACTTTCGTGAGCGTGTGTCGATGAGTAGATTGTGGTGTTGTAACAGGTCTATACCAATGGTTGGCATAGAGACATCTGCAACCACGAAAATCCAGTGTATGGGTTTGCGTAAACCCACGTTAAGGTAGACGTACCTTTTACCGTAAGTAGCGATCGGCTTTCCGTTTGCTGCCTGTAAACTTAAAACAGACTCTTGAAGTCTGTCGTCGGGATTTGCTGGAAGAATGCTAACTTCTGCGCCAGTGTCGACGAGGTAGCGAACTTTCGTAGTCACATCCGTGACGTATAACAGACGGCTGTGTTCGCCGGCTACAGTTGCCGTTAACGCGTGCCGGCTGGGAAGTTTCCCGAAATCTTATTCGTGTCAGTCGATTTTGAAGTCGGATAATTGCAAGGTTTCCTGCAATTTCTGGAAAACTTACCGTACTGGTTATGATACCAGCACCAGTCGGGATTATCTGTCTCTCGTGGTCGAGAGCCAGATCGCTTACGTGAGACGCTTCTACGCGGGGTTTTTGACCGACTACGGTCATTGCGAACTCTAAGATATCGTGTAAGCGTGTGACATAGTTCGGCCATGTCAGTCGTGGTCGATTGGGGTTTTTCTTTGACGGAAAAAACCTCGGCCTTAGAAGATCTAGTGATTTCCAAGATTCGATCGGCAGATGCAGCTAGTTCATCTATGGCATTGTTTTGAAATGAAACAAGCACTGCCTGCACCTGTTGAGGGAGTTTAGACAAGAAAAGTTGTCTGAATAGGCCATCATGGAAAGTTCGTTGGCCAATGACTTCTCTCATTCTAAGCAACATGTCTGTCGCAGAACCATGTTGCAAGTCGATATTGTTAAAGAGTTGGTCTAACCGTTGTCGATCAGTTAGGTCTCCTCGTTTTAAAATCGATAGCTTAAGCGTTTCGTAAGGTTCGGGAACATCACTAGTAAACATACTAGGTGTTACGTACCTGTTAAACTCGCGCGGTAACGCCTTAACTAACGCGAGGAAACGTGTGCGCGAGTCCGTGATTCCGTGCATGCTAAAATCGGCTTCTGCATAGCAGAACCAGGACTCGATATTGTCGGGCCAAAATGGCGTTAACTGAATCGAAATAGGGGGAATAGACTTTAACTTAAAAACCTTAGGAGAGTGTTCCGTCATAGTAATATAGATATCGAAAAATGTCTGAGTAAAATATATCCGAGAAAAAAAACTGCGAAAAAAAGTATATCACAATATATAAAATTCAAATAAAGAATAACAATGAATAATAATATTCCAAAATGGAACAGACTCACAGTATATTGACTTGGTGTACCAGATCACGTCGGTTTCACCAATGATGATGCAACGGATATTCTAGTTTTACAACTAGATACCAGTAGCACCTTCTAAATTCGATTATTCCCAGTCAGATAGAAATCAGTAGTCAGACGAGAAGAGGCAGGAAAGATATATTTGATTCGTTACCAATATATCGAGGACCTTTTCTATGAGCTGGCTAATGAAACGTAGGAGCTGTGTCCCACGCCGAGTCGAAACGTGATCTGGTACGGATGCATGACCGAAAGCCTTCAGCTAAACAAGTCCACTTAAACACCTGGTCATCATCCAATGTCGAACACTTAATGAACTATTGATTTTGGGGAATTATTTACAGCTACAAATCTAAGCCATTCAACAACTTATTGAAACTTCTAGGAATTGGCAGGAAACGTTTTGCAGCATATCATCCTTAGGATAATGGGGTGCAGAACTTTCCTAAAGTTAGTTAAAATATATCTTAACATCACATTCAAACCCCTACAAGTGGGCAGAATTCGTACCATTAGTTATATTGGCAATAAGAACAGCCGCTAAAACTGATTCAATGTTCGCTAGCTGAACTAGTCTTCACAACGTCTCCAAGATCATCAGACGAGTTTATCAATTCTTATTTTGAAAATAAAAAGTCGAACCTACAAATTTATCTTGATCGACTACCAGATCAAATGTTCAGGGTTTAAACCGGTTATTGCTCGTGAAAAGTCTCAAACTACATAGATATCCGAGTATCTAAGCTCTTCCACGCACGTGCGGACAGGGTTTGAAAAAGTGAAAAAAACAGCTTAACCCTTTATTCTGAGTTGTTTCAACAAAACCTGAAAATCTCACTGTACGGAAACATGGAACAGACATAATGAGCATTGATAGGACAAAACCAGCTCATGTGGACACTGAACCACCATGTGTGGTATTAGACCGTTTACCTTGCAAAATAGTTAGAGAATTCTCCGCGTGTTACGAAAATGCTTAGATGGACACAACATATTGTTCATCCACGGATGTCCGCAGTTCTGACTAAATCCAAAGATGTCACCAAATATATACTAAAATTCTGGTTTGGTGAACTTTTTTGTGTGTTAAGAACATAAGAATGAAAGGGAATGTGGAGTATGTTTGCAGTTAATGCTACTATGCTAATAATGTAGTGTGGTCTACTTATATCCATATAAGTAATATATGGCGATGGTCAGACATAGAATGTATTTTGGCAGGAGACCGATAAGGAAAGAACTGAAATGAAGCACAATTGGTAGGAAAATGCATGAACAATGAGATTAGAAAAGATGAACTGATATTTACATAAGGAACTGTGAAGATTGAGACAATTGGTTGTTATTTTGCAAATTAATTGTTTGCTGTATGGTTAACAGACTTTCGTGAGATAGTCTGTATTTTGTGTCTAAAGACATTCGATTGTCCCCAGTCGTGTTTTGTTCACTACACTACATCTGCTGTCAAAGCCTCTGCCGAAATGTTGTCTGGTCCCGCTGCTTTGCCGCCCTTGATTTGTCTGATTGCCATATTGATTTCTTCGATTATTCGTGTGCCAACATTGATTGAGAGGTCCGTTGTTGGGTGGGTTCAGCGGAACTGGTCGATTCAAGAGTTCTTTGAAGTGTTCTACCCACTTGTTCCGTTGTTCTTCAATGTTGGTGATTGCCTTGCATTCCTTGCTTTTCAGTGGTCGTTCTGGTTTACAGTAACTTCCAGCGAGTTTCTTTGTTGTGTCATACAGTTGTCTCATGTTTCCCTCTCTTGCAGCCCTTTCCACTGTCATTGCTGGATCTTCCACATATTTACGCTTGTCAGCTCTGATGCTCCAATTCACTTGCTTGTTTACACCTGTGTATTCGGCTTGTGCTTTGGCTTTTTCTGCTCTGAGCCGTAAAATCCCGTTGACATATTTAATATCTAAATTCGATTAATTAAAATATGAGTTTACCAGCCTGAGTACAACTGAGATCTTATTCTGACAACGTCGTCTTTAGTAGGCTGTTTGTGGAACTCCCAATAAACCACATTTCGAATGCTTCACGTTGGCGTATTACCCAGTCGGAAATACAATCGTTCATTCTGCAAAAACTGTCGTCTCAAAGGATCTACAGAAGTATATCTTTCTGTGCGAGTGTGGTCGTACACAGTTTTAAGTGAGGCGATCTTTAGCTTATCGTTTACTGCACGGACCCAAAGTGTAGATTGGTAGTGACATTATTCGGACGTGAAAGATACGTAGATGACCGACGTCATCTTTTTCGTCTAGGTTGTGGTGGTGAGTTTGAAGTTTCATGCTCTTTGGAAGAATGTTGATTACCATCATCTATATCCTGAAGACAAACGTCTGATCCCGATGCACTGTAGTGCGTTTGTGTCTATATGTACAAACAGAGGTGACAAAAATGTACTTTAGAGTTTGGTCACCTTTTTTCACATATCGACATGACATACTTAATGTGTATATACTGCACAAAGGATCATCAAACACGGAAGTCCTGTTACCCTATGTGTTACTTTCAAACAAGTTTCAAAATTGTTCTAACAGATAAATCGTCGAGATAACGAAACATAATTGAAGATTTGTCTCATATCGTGCATCATTACGATGGCATCACTTTCGTTTGTTCAAGGATAGATGTTATCTGATGTCGTAAGACTGAAACCAGAAGAAATCTAAGATCACCGCTCCTGCAAAACCCTGTGAATTGTCCAGGTGGCGAATTTGGGTCACATCTCGTTGGGAATACCCTTATTGGTTCTCACCTACTTATTAACTACTCCTTTTGGTGTTTTGCATGCTATTCAGAGCTCGAAAAATCTTTGACCATAAAGGACAGGATGTACCGTCTGAGGTATTTTGTATTTTTGAAATGTTATCTTTTCCAAACCGGAACATAATAAATTGAGAACAGAATTTGTGTTTTTATTTAGCTTAGTGTGACTGACTTCAAAAGGCTTTGTGGGCTATACAAGAGAACGTAGGTTGATCCAATGGAATAAATATTGAATCGTTAGCTCCGAGTTTGCATAAAATGCTGGAAGCTTGGTCGTTACGCTGTGATAATTAGGAGCATTTGAATTAGTATAGAAACTAGGAATCACAGAAACAACGCAGGCAGATGAAGAAGCACAACATGATGACGAACAAAAGTACTGAATTTGGAATTCGAAACCAAGCAGTTGAGGATACAACGGATATTCCAGTTTTGCAACTAGCAACCAGTAGTATCTTCTATAATCGTCCGTTCCCAGTCGAAAAGAAACCAGATGTCAGACGAGGAGAGTTAGAAAAGATGGTCCTGTAGTCGAGATGTGATGTGTAACATTGCTGGTTACACAAGGCAATTTCGATTGCGGTTGGTATATCCCGGGGTATTTGTCGAGTACTGATTGGTACAAGGGGTCTATGGTGTGCTTAATCGTGACTGGGGATAACCTGCAACCAGAACAAGGAGTTACGCTAACAGATAACTTAGTGTTTCCGTCTATTAACTTTCGTGAGCGTGTGTCGATGAGTAGATTGTGGTGTTGTAACAGGTCTATACCAATGATTGGCATAGAGACATCTGCAACCACGAAAATCCAGTGTATGGGTTTGCGTAAACCCACGTTAAGGTAGACGTACCTTTTACCGTAAGTAGCGATCGGCTTTCCGTTTGCTGCCTGTAAACTTAAAACATACTCTTGAAGTCTGTCGTCGGGATTTGCTGGAAGAATGCTAACTTCTGCGCCAGTGTCGACGAGGTAGCGAACTTTCGTAGTCACATCCGTGACGTATAACAGACGGCTGTGTTCGCCGGCTACGGTTGCCGTTAACGCGTGCCGGCTGGGAAGTTTCCCGAAATCTTATTCGTGTCAGTCGATTTTAAAGTCGGATAATTGCAAGGTTTCCTGCAATTTCTGGAAGACTTACCGTACTGGTTATGATACCAGCACCAGTCGGGATTATCTGTCTCTCGTGGTCGAGAGACTGATCGTCTACATGAGACACTTCTATTCAGGGTTTTTGACCGACTACGGTCATTTCGAACTCTAAGATATCGTGTAAGCGTGTGACATTGTTCGGTGATGTCGTTCGGGGTCGTTTGAGGTTTTTCTTTGACTGAAAAAACCTCGGCCCTAGAAGATTTAGTGATTTCTAAGATTCGGTCGGCAGATGCAGCCAGCTCATTTATGGCGTTGTTTTGAAATGAAACAAGCACTGCCTGCACCTGATGAGGAAGTTTAGACAAGAAAAGGCCATCATCGAAAGTTCGTTGGCCGATAACCTCTCTCATTCTAAGCAACATGTCTGACGCAGAACCATGTTGCAAGTCGATGTTATGGAGTAGTTGGTCTAACCGTTGCCAGTCGGTTAGGTCCCCACGATTTAGAATCGAACATTTGAGAGTTTCGTAAGGTTCGGGAACATCACTAGTAAACATACTAGGTGTTACGTACCTGTTAAACTCGCACGGTAACGCCTTAACTACCGCGAGGAATCGTGTGCGCGAGTCCGTGATTCCGTGCATGCAAAAATCAGCTTCTGCATAGCAGAACCAGGACTCGATATTGTCGGGCCAAAATGGCGTTAACTGAATCGAAATAGGGGGAATAGACTTTAACTTAAAAACCTTGGGTGAGTGTTCCGTCATGGTAATATAGATAACGAAAAATGTTTGATTAAAATACATCCGGGGAAAAAAATTCGCGAAAAAACAGTACATCACAATGTATAAAATTCAAATAAAGAATAACAATGAATAATAATATTCCAAAATGGAACAGACTCACAGTATATTGACTTGGTGTACCAGATCACGTCGGTTTCACCGATGATGATGCAACGGATATTCTAGTTTTACAACTAGATACCAGTAGCACCTTCTAAATTCGATTGTTCCCAGTCAGATAGAAATCAGTAGTCAGACGAGAAGAGGCAGGAAAGATATATTTGATACGTTACCAATATATCGAGGAACCTTTACTATAAGCTGGCTAATGAACGTAGGAGCTGTGTCCCACGCCGTGTTGCGACATGATCTGGTCCGGATGCATGCTGAAATATTAATCAATCTAAATGCTTAAACTGAACTACCGTACTTATAGACCTCTAGAAGCAATCCATTTGGATCAGCTGCTCTTCCTCATTTCAGACTAGCTATAACTTTTTGAGCTTTAATATGTGTCGGATTTATTGTATAAAGTAAACCATAAGGAAACGCTAATAGATGACTTTAGTCTATTCAAAAGTTCACTTGTCTCTGATTTAGCTTCATTTTCAACCACTTGAAAATTTTTGGGATCGATCTTTAAATATAATTTAGTTGAAAGATGATTTAAAGCTTTTTACTCATAGTCACTTTTGTTCGTGACCATTATTGTATTATACTTGTCAGCTTTGTTAATGACAATCGTCGTGTCTTTCTGCAATAAGCACAAAGCTTTCCATTCTTTTATGGGAACATTAGGTAGAAGGGATATTCAATATATGAGATGTTTTTTTGACGTAATATGTGCGATTGCCTGTCTGGAAATTTTTCGAGTGCGAGTTCTAGAATTGGGGTTATTTCTAGAGTATTGGGGGGTCTTCAATATAGATCGACTTCATAGATACTAGGAGTTATGTTAGAGAAATTATGAACTACCTTTAGATCAGTAGTAGTTGTTGTATTTTTGGTGAATCCTTTCAAATTTCGTTTGCTGATTTCCGTGTGGAACGCTTATGCAAGCTACGTTAGCCACTGCTTCTATGAAGTTGTGCGACGGCAAATGTCTTTAGGTGAAAAACAATGGCGTGATGGTATTACATTTGCTCTACGTGTCTGCAAACAAAACAGAAAGACGTTTATATACAGAGAGTTATTGGTTGTCTTCATTGCAGTTCGTTTGATTATCCGCAAAACGTTAGAAGAACTTGGGGTATTTTCAGTCGCATTTCCCCAAAATACATGATATTAAAGATTGCCATTGTGAAAAATACACAAACATCTCCCGAAAGTCGGGATACTTGGTTGGTTTACCATGTGTGTTCATAGTCTCAAGCACATCTCTTTAAATCTTCATACCATGATCACTATTTATTGTGTATTGATAAACTATTATATGTTACATATATTGTTTTTGATTATATCGTAGTTGGTGCAGTGCGGGAAGATAGCCTGGTATTGTTCTCAGGTGATTTGATGTACTTCAAGATAAGTTAGTGTCAACTTGGCAATTAGCCATTCCGTAATGGGAACGCTTATGAACTCGTTATAAGTTTTAGGGATTTCATTAGAAAGTTAAGCTCCTATAATTGGTTTTAGTATACTATCGTGAAACTAAACTAGTGGGGATGTAGTTCCGAAATAACTAAGAGAGGAATATTTCTTCATAGGCATAATAAATAATTCTACCATGTGAGCTTGGGAACTAGTTTTCAAGTTTCGTGGCGATGTTGCCTCGTACATGTAGGTTGCTTTTCTACGATAATGTATTTGGATGACTTCTAATATGAATAGTAGGCTGTGATGCTACAAACTGTCATGGACCAGACGGTCACCTTACTGTCTGAAATAGACGTGCACTGTCACTAGTTCCCAAGCCACTTGCTAGTTGTATATATCAACCCTTTCGACTTGTAAGTGTTTATTACGTGCTCACCTTACTGAATACTTCGTGATCACTACTATTCTATCAAACAAGAACAACCGGATATTCTCCCACCTACTGTATACCTTTGGTGAAATCCACTCACGATGGACTTCTTTGCTAAATAGTACTCTAGTCAGTTTAGCTCAATGGGAATTCCAATATGAAGTTCAGATAATATTGAACTCCTCACATTTCCATGCACATAAAAATGTAGCCGCCTTATGAACACATTTTGCTTCGAACTTCACTGCTAGGTTTTAAATAATTGTTTCAGTGGACACATTAGTGGTCAAAATATTATATATACATAGAGTAGAGCAATAAAAGTGGTGAACTTTGACGGATCCAAGTACGGAGAATACAATTGCCAATGGATAGTCATCAAACCGTATTACTGGATAGCTAAACTAAAGACGTCAGGGTGTTAGGCTGAACAACTCGAGTTATCATGCATCTACAGTTGGGGACAGTACGAGAAAATGTTTCCTGCCTGGTCAGAAATAAAAAATACTACTACTAAGTGAACTGTCTTCCAAGTTACGACAACACTGATAAACGTAAGGTATTTAAGCAGAGTTCGATTTTCTCTACTTTAATCAGAAGTGTGCTCAAGGTCCGAATTACGTTAGAATCCCTAATTACAGCCTTATATATATTGACCAAGAGGACATAACATATCTCAAGACTTCACTTGATACAGCCATGCAAATCTCCCTCAGCACAATAAAAGCTGGGAAGGCCGAGAACAAGGAAGTAGGAGAGCACTTTAGAATACTATGCGAGATTTCTTTCCTCTCATGTGTGCCCTCGTGAAGGACATTTGACCCGCAGTTATTTGAAGCTCTAGTTAGACAATTATCAGATCGTTCCTCGGTGACGCCATCTTACTAGCTTTTCAGGGTGCCTGCATACACACGAGCAAGCAAAGCACCCAAACACGATTTTCTCAAGTGTCCACAGTGAGAACTCCGCTCGAAAACTGTAAGGTCACTTTATGATGTTGAGAGACCTACATACATTACACTATGTCTATTATTAGTTGATTGGCTTCAGAATAGCGATTCGTAAAACGCTTCAGGCCGACGCCGTCAGCTAAACTGCAGACCGATCATCTGAACTCTGAGAATGAAGCAGTGGAGGAGGATGATGAGTACCTGCTCATGCAAGCGCACAAAAGACCGAACAGGGAAGAAGTAATTAACTCTGACTTTGTTACTGATCGATCATAGTCGCAATCATTTTGGTATGAAGAACATGATATTGGTAAGCAGGAATTTAATTTATAAAAGAACAAAAAGCAAAATATTCATTTAGCGTATCATATGACTCATGAGGAAAAAAACTGGACCAGTTCATCAATACTCCACTCTTTATCACCATCCAGATCGTATTTTTCCATAAATTTTTGGACAGTACTTTCTGACAGTTTGCGATTAGAATTAAGTTCTAATATCTTTTTAACTTCTTTCGAGGAAAGTCGCCCCGATTTATCGGTATCGGCATAATCAAAAAGCGCTCTGATATCCTCCCTGAAATAAGTAAAATGTAATCGGTCGTTAATTTACTGATAATTTGTACGCAACATTGTATGATACACTACTAAACACTTACATGGACAACATGACCCGACCTAGGCTGAGTGGTAATTCACTGTACGGAGTTGTCGTTGATCGCAAATTAGTTTATATACTATTCAGTCTGTCCAATCAGATTATATGATTTGAACGGACGATGTCATGTGCGACCTTGATTTGACAACCAAGGTTGTATTATTTTCATCAGGTCACGTTAAGTAGCAAGGTGATTGGATGAAAAGAGAATTTGTTTGTTAGACTGAAGCGTTTAGTCATGAAATGGCCTTTTAAGCAACTGGTGTATATTGTACAATCTCCTTTGCTTTCTGATTGTGTCATCCAGAGAAATTATTCATCACAGTGTGGTGCGAAACAGACAACCCGTGGAAGTTCTCGACTTAAGAACTGAATCCTTTATATCACTCCGGAAACTCTTCAGTTCCATTCACCTTTTAAAGTCAGCGACGTGATGCGAATTTATTGAAGGCGTAATATCTCAATGAAGTTTGGTATTCTTATGTGTGTTGTGTGTACTTGATCTTTTGTTACAGCTGTACATTAACAAACGCTGGTAATGAAAGTGTTTTGAAGATAATGCATGAGGTTCTATTTTTAATAATTGAGAACTGCACTACGAATTATTATACTTATAATCTTAATTGACTTCAGGATTAGACGATTAAATATACGTTCAACCTGTGACGAGTCTCAAGAAATCATGTCTCAGAAAGGGAATCTAGTCAGGGTTCCATGTCGTTTCGTTAGATTGTGAAGATATACTTTGTTGATGAAATTGGGGTCTACTGAAAAGCCATAAAAAAGCCACAGATATTTACAAAGATAAGAAGAAGCGACTTCGGATGCAGACAGAAAGCTACTTCTTACTAGCTGGTGAGCCAAGATAACTGGAAATGTGGAGATTTCATATTTTAAAACTTAAATATTTAGATCGAAAACCCTAAAGTGTTGTTTCCGTGGTAAACAGTATGTTCAATCACGTGGTTACCCGATTGACAGCACAATTGTACCCACTTTCGTGAGGAAACTTATGAAACCACCGAAGTTCTCTTCAGATTGTGAGTGTTTTTAAACTCTAAATTCTGTTATTAAGCAGTGAATAGAGCTATGAACTGATTCGATCTATAGATTAATATCAAGTCGATTATTTATCATGAAGCTTTCCAATAAGTCACAGAATGGATTCAATTTGAAGTGCTTGTTGCCTCGTTTGTAGTGGGTGTACTTAATCAGGCAAATGGTTGAATTTTTGTGAGGTAGCAATTAGTTATTTATCATTTGTCACTATGATGAACTGATTTGACCATGATAACCAATATGTCAAACGATTACTCAGTGCAACAGAACTCAAGAAATGTAACTGAATGATTTGATTTTAGAGCCAGTAGATTTTATCTCAAAAAAGACCAGATTCCAAGTTGTCAGATGTACCACTAGATATTAAATACCACGTGTTTTAGAAAACTGACATCTTTTCAAAGATTTTATTGATAGAAACAACAGTTAAGTAATGAATGTTCAAAAAGGGGATTATGCGACATGAAAAACATCACAGCAGTGCATTTGTTTATGCTTGTTTCTTTGTAGTTGCCTGACAAAGTTGTTAAGAAAAACCAGCGAGTTACAGCGACTTTATAACTTAGTAATTATTACCGAAGGTAAAGGCCTCTAGACATACAATGGCCATCTAAGCTATTCTTCTTTACAAACTTCTTATTTCTTTCTAGACAACCATTGCAAATTTAACTAAATGGACTAATAGATATCATCAGTTGATTACCAGTGTTAAGGTTTTATGTACTAAGCAATCTTTGAACCAATTCTTGTGCGCAATTTGCTTTGATGTTCAACGGTGAACTTTCTCCATAAAATGTAACGTACAAAGGTCCCTTTCAGGCTTCATTTCAACACAAACCATTTGATAGTGCTGACTGTTGAGGACTCTTAGTAAAACGAGCATATATATATATATATATATATATATATATATATATATATATATATATATATATATTTCTAGCATCATACTTTTCAAAAAATACCTTCATTAATTGTTTAAACTCAGAACGTGAAGTTGGTAAAATTAAGTTTCACTCTTGGTGGGTATTTTCGGCGGCGCTGTCTTCTTGATACTACATATAGTAGAAAGGCATACACAGATTGCTAGTTTTTTCTATCTTTTAAAAGTTTATCATATTAAAATTGCCTGTTAACATTGTAATTAGTGATTAAGTATGGACCACACTCTATGAGGACCGCTGATACTATCTGGTTGCTCAAACTAATGTAGCTCGAGCTGGGATTGAGCTCTGACTCAGTGACTAAAAGTCAAACTCCATAACCACTAAGTCACCGCATATTTGGATAGTTAAACTAAAGGCGGTATCAAAAGTGGCTGAATCCCCTTGATATGTACTTTATAAAAGTATCTGGTATAGCAGATTATCACAGCTACCATACCTTCATTAAGAAGCTAAGAACTTACTAAAGTTCATAACTTAGTTGTCCAAAGTAGACGGTATTTTTTTTGAGAAATCGATCTGTAGCAGTAAATTTCATAAACATAATACCATTTAATGATAAAATTGACGGTATGGCGAAATAATTAAGATTTTAATACGGGCCGTAGGAAGTGTCAGATTTGGTTTTTGTATCACAAGCAAAGAAACTGAATGAACGCAGTAATCGTCTCATCTTCTAACCAATGTTATCCCGTCATTATGACCTAGTGTCTTAAAAACTCATTTTCCATTGTAAGTCTCATCATTGTAATTACTAAAACATAGTCTCTTACGACTGTGACTTTGAAGATACTTCTTATTCAGAATTGATTGTATAATGAGTGGCGACTGTCTTTATGCTTATCTATTCTTTTAAATGCTGATTGAGTTCTGTCGATTAAATTGCCGTGTGGCCACTAGACTAAGATACATGACACGGCGTGCAATAAATTGCGATGTTAGAAAATCATAGACTTATGTTCCGTGCTAGTTGACACTTGTTAACATGGGATACCTACAACCTTAAGGCAGCTGATATCCCCTTTGTGACTTGCATCCACATCATCCGGCTTCACAGTCTAAGTTATTACTGCTGAACAACTCGGACCTCCATTGACCTCTTGACGCGCTGAGATATTTACTATTGGTTGATCACCGAGTTGTGACCAATATCATTAGCACTTAAGAAACCAGAGTATTTGACTCATAGGGTAAAGGTAGGTAAATCTAAGAGGAATTTGTGAAATATCTGAGCTTGAGTGAGTTCTTCAATTATGTTGACTGTTACAGGCCCAACTGTTTTTACTCTGTTTCGTCACGTTGTTTGGCATAAAATGCTTTTAAATATTTAGTAAATTAATGACTATGTAGCTTAATAAAAAATCACGGCGTGTTAATCAAAAGCGCTTTTCAAGGTCAACTGGCTGTGCAAAGCCGGAAGGAGAATATAAATACTATCAGTACACAGACCAACGCCCACACCGTGAAAATATCGGCCTCTACATCAATGTGTATGAATTTGTTTTGACTCCATTCTTCTACTCATCTAGTCTAATTAGGTGTGTATTAAAAGCTGAATAAAATAATGTTCAAAATTGTTCTGTCGTTAATGTAGGTGATGGACTCATTTTCTGTTTTAAGAAAATGTGGTTTCCACTAAAATGAGTCATATGTATCACATGAAAATGAAGTGATATACTAATTAAAGCAACCATTAATGTTTAATCTTAATTTACATGATTTTGGACTAGACTGGTACTTAATTCTAACACTAACTTTCAGCTCAGACTCGCAACTTGTGATTCACTTTTATAATGACTTCATGGAACAAGTTCAAACCCGTACCATTTTGATAATAAGGTAGAACGTCATTTCAAATATATTCACTATTGAATCAATCAGTTAAGGATGGGGTAGGCAATGTAAAACTGAGCAAAGCAAAAATGACAAGATTTCTAGAGGAGATTCTATCTATTTCAAAAATTTTCTTCATTTACAAACGGTTTAAAACTACAATAAGTGGTGTAACTATGAACAACAACTTGAGTTTGATTAGTAGATTTGGTTATTGAAAACGGAACCGAAATTTATGATAATAGGGATATTAGAAACCATGTTACTAAAAATAGTCAAGATTGATGCCTGTATGAGCTTTGTGAAGATAGTCATGCGAAGTAAAGTGGGTAAGATTCAGACACAGGGTCCTAGAAACGCTTTCAGAAAACCACCGAAATTTTTGTCTCACTCCTTGTATATTTGCCAAAATAAATATATGTCAATAAACAGGTTTTACTGGAGGTGACATCAGAAAGTGTACTATTAATTTAATGAGAATTTAGAATTATATATCATGAAACCAGTTTAGGTGTAGAAACTCTTTTTAGTGCCGTCCCAGTTCTTCCTTGAATTTCATCCCCATTAAATCAAGAGTAGGTGCAGACACGTTTTTTGACAGTTGGATATTTTAAGGTCTCAGGATACCCCTTCCCATACTTCATAACAATTTTCTGGTCCCCATGTTTTAGAAGAATGTCTTCGATGATTGTAGTCCTCTTATTTTATCTACTGAACACACTACTCTAGCTATATTAAAAGGATTTCACTATGTAAACTCTGTAACTTACAGAATTAGAACAGTTACCTCCTAAATATAAACCCGTCTGTATGTATACTTTCCTCAAAAGATCCGTCTTTACTTAGTTCTATCCTAAAGTTCAAGCAGTCGAAATTCTTGTCTCCATACGTCTCTGTAAACATGATGCTTAGGTGAGGATCATTGAACTAGTGAGACCGTCGGTTGAGATGATTCACATTATTATAAATAATAAAATGATATCATCGATACATTTGGATTGTTATGCTATATATTTTTTTAAATTTCGTTCTTAAACTCCACTTGTCTAAAGTTTGCTAGAAAGATGTCATTCAAGATAGGTCCTAGTAAGCCTTTTCAACCATACTAAAGAATAATATAAAGACTAATATTTGAACGAAGAATATTCTTCTCGATAAATTCTCTTCAGGTTCTACAATTATATATCCAAATTAGTAATCCGAAATAATGGCCAAATTAAAGGTAAAGTACATCGTTTAATGCATGTAAATTTAGGAATGTCAAATCAAATAGAATAAAATTGTTAATGTTGATATGATTCATATAGAATGTTCACTTGAATCTGTATATATGTAAAGTGAAAATTTAAGATCTGTGCATTAAACGATGTACTTCGCCTTTAACTTGGCCACTTTTATTCGGATTATTAATTAGGATATATAATTGTAGAACCTGAAGAGAATTTATCGAGAAGAATATTCTTCGTTCAGATATTAGTCTTTTAATAATATAAAGATATGTAAAATAGTTCTATCCTTAAGTAACTTTATAGATTACTGAAAATCTTTTGAATTTAGTAAAGGAATCACAACCCAAACAAGCTTGAATAAGAAGAAATAAGATAGCGAAATAATGGGCTTTTTCCATCTCAGCAGCTGTCATCTTTTATTTATCTGCTTAAAGTTGTATTTTTCGTCTAATTTTGATCAATGTTAATTATGACTTTAGTGAGTTAACATTTAAAACTACTGACTATAAGGCTTTCTCCCTCATTGTTCATTCGAAAATGATTTTTATGGTTGCTGAACGATTCCTCCATATATCACAGATTCCAAGTTTTCCGTAGAAGTGCTTATATTCTGACGGCAATTTAAACTAGTCCTTATCAGATAGTATGAACTATAATAACCTTATATAGTCGTGGTTAATAACATCGTTCACAATGTATTCGGAGTTGAATGATTTATAACAAAATTTAAGTCACTGTAGATGCCTGAATACTGAAACATTAAGAGCATCAAACTAGGCACATGAATCATTTTCACCAGTTAGTTTAATTTCAACACTTATTTTCCTGTTAATACTTTTTGATCTAAAAGTAATTAGAAATTTCCCGTATAGGGTTACAGTCTACCTGTAAACCAAGTTGTTTTTAGGTCGATAATCTCTAGTGCGTATTCGTTTGTCTGTTTAAACACACTGAAAAGGATAGAATGTTATTGTATGATTTCGAATTCACATGTGTATTTCAGCAAACTTGATTAATTCACTATTTTACTTACTGTTAGATGAAATCAATAACTATAACAAAGTTATGAAGGTGTATATATCTGTTACAAATTCCTGTGTATAGCGTGGGTGAATAACAAAATGAATGTAACATTAATAAACTTTATGAATAATGTAACCAATGAGATAGACAATAACAATGATGGAAAAAAATAGTAAGAGTACATATGAAAATAATTTTCAAAATTGTTGTGACCTGACAGTAGGTGAAGGTCATGGCAGAAAAATGACTAGACGGTGGATTTTATACACATTAATTTTATTAGTAAATACTGCCTTAGTTCAGCCTAGTAAACATGGAGTAAAAAACTTGACTCATAATTCCTAATAAGGTGTGAGGTTAGCATGATAATTAGAAGTATTCGAATTAATATATCAACTAAGAATTTCCGAAATAGTGGTATTTAAGGTAGGTAGAACTACATGAGCACAAATGAACATGTTATATTTGGAATTCGTAATAAGCGCACAGTCAAGTACAAAGAAATCATCAGTTAGTACAGATAACACAGCCATACATGCTTAGTAGTTGCGTAGCATCCGGCATTGTCGATTGTTGTTCTGTTCATTTAATGGATGAATGTTAAATATAAGAGTGTAATTTTCACTAGAGGTTTCTTCTCAAGCCCTAAACTTTACTATATTTATAATTTTCATCCGGCGTGTTAGGGTGAGGTACAATAACGTGTTAATAGTAGGCAGACGTGGTTAACTTCAGATCCCAACACTCAATCACTAATTGAACGGGAAGGTGACCGAAAAATCATTAATACGATACATTTATTGATCATTGTACAACGGTTGGATAACCTCACACGTAACTAACAATCTGAGACTGTTTTCTCTCTAGTGCATTCGAATATATGGACGACAAACAGAATGGTCTTCTGAGTTATTTTCTATGTTGGTTAGGTCTCACTAGAAGACATTCATCGATAGAGAGGTAAAGTATTTTTTTCAGTCCTGGCTTGCGTGAAAACTTCGTGTTCCTGATGTGTTGATTTCCACTGGCTTGCTCCAGTGCAGTACCTTAGTAAAATATGTTATTGTTCTCATATTTCGACTCCACATTGTTCGTTGGACTGTTACTGGATGTTGTAGTCATAATAGCTTTGCTCCATTAACAATAGGGTTGCAGTAAGCATAGTTCAAATTTTACTCCTAATTTATTATCCTACTGATAATTTGTTTCCAGAAATATTAGGTTTCAATGCTGCCCGATATAACAATAACAATTAAGTAATCATTTAGTAGTAATAATTGTAACTTTTGTCTTGATCTTTCATAGATCCGGATATAAATATCTCAAAACAAAATTCTGTGATTATGAGATTCCAAGGAATACGAAGTTGGTCATATGTTCCACACTATTAATTGTGGAAATTTTCAGTTATTTAAACAGTGGCGTAAAAGTGACATATTTCTCAATCCCTTCATTTGATTGGCGATATCAAGCAGTGAAAGCGCTGTAAGCTATCGGCTTCATTGTGCACTCATCAACAACAGTCAGATATAGTTTCCCCGTTACAGTTCTTATGAATTCAGCATAGATTCATTGCGATAATAATTTCAGTTATTGATTAGTGATGGAGGGTATATCCAAAATTGTTTCATACTATTGAAAGATAGTCATCGGGTCTTGACACCATTTGTTTTATTCCTTGTTTTATTCCATCCTAACAGCCGTACATGTGTGCTAACGACTGAATAATTGGGTGGGTGTTGTTGCGATCTTTTCTCAATCAGCTGGTTTCATAAGTTGAACTTGAAAGGGTAATAACGAATGAAACAACAACCTTAGGATTATCAACACGGTAACAATGGTTACATTTACTAATAGTCTGTTATTATCAGCAGGCATCCTTTGACTTCTTGATAAAAGCTGCTCGTACATGGAGAATAAGTCTGACATTTTTTTAATAAGAAGATTATCAGAACTATGTGATATATGAGTTCTGAGTATCCTCATTTATATGCACTACTTAAAATTCACAAATCAAATATTCCTTTACGCCCAATTTTATCAATGTGCTGATCACCTACACATAACCTAGCTAAATGGCTAACAAGATTGCTGGATCCTATGTAAGTATTCTCTGAAAGATTCTTTCAAATTGGTCGATCATGTAGATGATATTATTATCAAGGGAATGACAATGTGTTCATTCGATGTAAATTCCTTATTCACAAATGTACCTTGGAAAAAGGCTGTTGACATATTATGTGAGTACATATCTTTAAACAACCTAAAATTATCCGCCCCTTTAAAAATTCTTAAAGATCTGCTACTATTATGCACTGGCAAAGTTCAGTTCACTTTTGAAGGCGAATACTTTCGCCAGATTGATGGGATTGCTATGGGTAGTCCGTTAGGGCCATTATTAGCATATTTGTTCTTGGTACATGTTGAAAATCTGACTGAAGACCTAATCGAAAACGTGTTACTTTATAAGAGATATGTGGACGATATCTAAGTTGCCTGTGAAAGAAAGGATGATATGAACTGTTTATTGAATAAACTTGACATTATTCAAAACGACATCAGTCTCTCATGCGAAGAAGAGAACAACGACCAGCTTCCCATCCTAGATATACTTCTAAGTAAACGAGAAGATGGCTCAATCAAAAGATTCATTTTTCAAAAACCGACGTGGACAGGCCAATACCTTAGTTATTATAGTTATTGCCCCGTGCAGTACAAACGGGGTTTGATAAGGTGCCTATTCAACAGGCTTGATCGTATTTACACAAACGACGCTGTTGATGATAATGTTAAGTTGTTAAACAAGACATTAATGGGGAATGGTTATCCACTTAAACTTATAAATAGATAGAAAGTTCATGGTACAGTGAGACCTACTGTAGCATCGGTGGAAAAAAAGCCTGTCTACATCACCTTACCACTTAGAGATTATTCAAATAGCCTTTTATTGAAACGAAGGCTTAAATCAGTCATCAAAAAACGTATTGTGCGGCGAATATCATAATCAAAGGAAGAACGAAGTCCACGCTTCATCTTAAACCTAAAAGACATGAAAACGATTGTGTCACATCCCACTGCATTTACCAATTTAAATGTGTGTGTGGTCACACATACATAGGGAGGAGCAATCGTGATCTGAAAATTAGGGTGGGTGAACATGTACCAAAATGGTTGCAGAAACAAATAGAATCAAATGACCCGATGAGAGTAGAGGATAAACATCCATCATCCTCTATTGCCAAACATATAATCGAAACAGGCCATAAGATTGATATTAATTCGGCTTTTGTGGTATTGTATAAAAGTGTAAAAGGTATTGTTTGTTTGAATCTTCCCATTGACGTTTAGGACCACAATTGATCAGTCTCTTATTGGCATATGTGCATACTGTGCGTATTGCCTCGATATCATCTTGATTCACAAGCATTGTAAGCGGAGATACCAAGTGAATTTAAACTTCACTCCATCGCACAAGCAAGTGGCTATCAGGAATCAATAGCTGAGTGGATAGCGCGATGGCGTTTGAAGCGAAGGGTACTGCGTTCGAGTCGCAGAGTGGAGATTAAAGTAGACTCTTAAACTGGAATTTTCAACTTTGATTATAGGTGAGGGATGATCTCATTGATTTCAGCATTTAGTGAGAAAAACTTCATGGCGGAGCGTCACCTTGCAGAGAAAAAGTTTAACTAGTCACATTTTAAAAAAAAGCAAATAAATTATTAGCACGTGAAACTCTGGCTCCCTAAACAATGAGTTCTCCTGTAGTACTAATTTAGCTGAAAGTTATTCAGTAACCTAACAACTTGCACCACCTTTGAGTCCCATTCTAAACTAACCAATAAGAAGTAAAGCATTGTAACAAACATATCTGGTATATGTGCATAGTGTTAAAATACCCAAGCTGATTTTCGAGCATTGACCATGTATGATTATCTATCCCACTGTGACTCCCATTTTCGGAGATGCTATCAAAAGATCTGAGTTTGTGTATCTGTTGGTCTGAACTAATCTTTAAAAGTAAAAACAAGGTAGTGGGCAAACATTTACTATCCTCTTGGTAGAAAACCAAAAATATGTAAATAACAGTAGAATAATGACCATGAGTGGAATTTAAACTTTAATATCTATCGTTCGATAACGTTTATTTCTTATAAACTAGAGGCTATTTATCCAATCATATTTCACTGTAGAACAAATACTGAAACCAAAAATGATTAATTAATTTTTTTAAACAGACTAGAATAGAATATAAGCGCTTTAACTTGCCGAATTTTCAGAAATTTGCGGGTAGTGCTAAACTGATAGAAAAATTTCTGAACGCTTCCAGGCTTTGATAGAATGTACTTACTTAATTTGATGTACATCTAAAAATGTAGTATAACCCTAGTAAAATGCCTGCTTTGTTTGTCTTTGTTGATTGAGAATTATTAATTTCCAGAATGTTCTGAAATTTGTACCATTTAGTCGACTGACCGTCTTTCTCTGCGTAAACAAGTCATAGTTTCAAGTTGTTTGGAAAAAAAATGAATCACTGAGATGAAACATGTTATATAAATGTTCATGTATTATAAGCAAGCATGGATAGTGGCAAGCAGTGGAATCCAGGACGCACGTTTTGTCTCACTTGGACTCGTCAGCTGGATTGCCTGCATCTCAGAGTTGATGTTCACTCTGCGACTCGAACCCAGTACCTTTCTCTTCAAACGCCATCGCGTTATCCACTTAGCCACTGAATCCTGATAGCGTCCTGGATTCCACTGCTAGCCACTATCCATCTTTGCTTACAATGCTTGTGAATTAAGATTATATCGAGGCAATTCGCACAGTATGCACATATGCCAATAACACACTGATCAATTGCAGTACTAAACATCAATGGGAACATTCAACCAAACAATAGCAAGTGAATTTAAAATTCATGTATTATTTTCTCCATATTCAACCCTTTTTTGCATATTGTTGACACTACTTACTAATGTTCAGTAGTCAGTTTAGTTCTGATGACATTTGAAAACCTAGAGTCCAATGTATACTTGTTACCGTAACGTTCACTTTTTTGTTATTACATTTACTCAAAACTCGCAACAGTTGTTTTCAATTTTTTGCATTACAACTTAAACGGTATACACATAGAGAAGATCCCATCATCAATCCATATTGTGGGTACTGGTTTAATGAAGGTGATATGGGACTCAGTAGCGTAAATCGTCATTTATGAAGAGCTCTTTAGTCAATGTGCTTAAATTTTGCCAGTTATCTGATCTTTAAGTTCGAGTCTTGTATAAAGGGTTCTTTACTCACTGTCTCCACCTTTATCCTATTTTTTTCGGTTCAAGGAAATACTTTTGGACGAAAGTGACTAGATATCCGTTGTTTAGTGGTACGTTCTTTAGTTTTTCTGTTTCCTCTGTACTGTCTTCGGAAAATAAAAGTTTGCTTCTATGGCCGAGATATTTATTCATATTTATCATACACCAAAGAAACGGGAAGCTATGGAGGTGGACATATTTTCCAGCACAGGTTTTTTTGCGAATATGGTTTTGTTAGAGAAACTATTCACCCTTGTGGAGAGGATAATGCTAAGAAATATCATGCTGTTATTATATTCCTCCTTACATGTGAAAGTTATCAGGAAATAAGTATTATTAAGGGTGTTTAAAAGTCGTCGTTTATTTATCGTTTTTTTGCACACAGATAGCTTGTCATTTGAGTAACAATAATAGTATTCAAGCTTATTAAAGTTGTTGTGTAATAGGTTGTTTTCTAGTTAAACTAGAAAAGTATAGGAAAATTTCGAATCTAGAGGAAACTTTATTGCTACTCTATCCATCAGTCTGTAAAACTTATCATTAAATGCAGAGTAGCTATTTACTGTTCATTTGAGTAAAAGCTCCTTTATTCTCCTTATTGATGCCAGTAAACTTCGTTTTCTTTGCATTAGTTGCTTACATATGTAATCTATAGTTTCTGTTAGTAAAATATTTAAGTACTGATGTTATATCGAGCGACAAAAAATTCACCTCTTAGATATATACCTTTTATCAGGCTTACGGATTCAAATGCATTTTTTATACCGTAATTGATCAAGGCATGGTGAAATGGTTCTAATAATCTCATCAACCATTTCGCTATTGAATGGTGTAGTGAGTTTGATAAGTCGAGAGTTGTATATGTAGTATCGGCGATTTTTGAACAATCAAAGGTCTCTGAATCGTCAGTAAATATTAATCTACGTTGGATTATGATATCTCGATCAGATCATGGTTACTCATGATGACGTGTAAAACAATCAATGAGTTAGAAAACTTTGAGACAGGCAATGATACGTAATACCCTTAAAATCACTACTTACTATTTAGAGGCGAAGACTTACATCAACTTATCGAAACTCCATTGCTGATCACCATCTAAATCATGTTCGCTCAAAATCTACTGAATAAATTTGTTTGAGAGTTCAAAATCATAATATTAAAAATAGTTTACACTCATTGTGAAGACGGATTTTAAGTAGATAACAAGGAAACCTTAGCAACTGCTACAGCAAAACTGAATCAAGCATGTCAAAATGTGACTTTATACCCTGAATTGTTCAGTTATATACCTAAACTATTTGCGATGAAATAAGAAGAGCAATATCTCTCATACGAATTCGTAAGAATGGTAAGTAATAATTTTACAATAGTTTGTTTTTTCAGGTTGGTTCATGTGATTAAAAACGCTTGAGTTAAAATTATGACTGCTGATAAGTTTTCTGTCTAAAATACCATTGAGAGAATTAGTGTTCCACTGAATGAATATGTCCATAGTTTGAATGTTAGATACTATCTTAAATTGAAAGATAGATATTTGAAGATAATTGTCATTGCTTTTTCAGTATTAAACGAAAAGACGATAAGCTTATCATTCATGAACAGTAAAGGGAATGTTTCAGTTTATACATTAGTTACAGAGTCTTGTTAATTTAAATTCGTATAATGAAGGGGTTATTTGAGTACAGTTGGACTTTCTCAATGATTCGATCGACAAAATCAATAATTTAAAACTGGAATATGGTATTTGATCATTATCATTATACATGTTGTCTCTTTTCAGGGGATTAATTTCATAACCCGAAAACTTTGTACAGATACTCAAGGTATCTCAAAAGTCTATCGACAGCTAGTCTCATAGATATTCTGTTTTTTCCGAAAGAAAAAAGTCACATTATATGTGACTGCGAAGTAATGTTACTATCATCTTCGACAAGTTATGCCTATTAGCTATGGTAAAAGATAAGCAGGTGTGAGACCGAACCCAGGAGGTGCATCGAAATACGGTAACATTTAATTGCAGGCATTGAAGTAGTTGCAAATCCAACATATTAAAAATACGAAGTTCAGAGAAGGGATCTCTTCAAAGAATTTATTATCAAGCTGTACATTCGTATGTATACATATATATGAAAAAGTTTTTATGTTAAGGTATTAGTTCCGTGAGGACATATGAACAAGGAACAACCACAATGATGCAATCGAAAGATTATAATACTAGATTACGTAATATGAACAATAGGCTCAATAAATTAGTAACGAATTACAATATGAATGCAGAAAGGCGATTAAAATGTCTTTGTTACAATAAGTAAAGGTAATTGAGGTGGATTGATATAATGAACAATTATAAATAAAATCATCAGGATATGAGACATAAGTGAAGGGAGAAATGCAATAATTATAATAACTATTATTATCTTCAAGTGATGATGTTAGAAAACATCAAAAACTTTCTACAAAAAAATAATAACGGATTTCAGCTTTTATGGAGGCTGCCCTTACTGTTCTAAATACGCTGAACAGAGTTTCAGATGACCTAAAAGAATGTGACTACGGTCACACTTGCTTTCTTGTTGCACAGATCTTAAGAAAAATATCCCCAGTATGAATTACTTTCCACCTTGGAAACCATCATGCTTTAGTGATTCATAACCTTCTCTTCAGTATGGTTTCTTCATATTTTAAGCTTAGTATAAATTGTAAATTAATATTCCATATTTCATCCGACATTTTTAATGAGATAATAAGCGTTTGGTCCTAGGTAGACTGGTAAGAGGACTGGGCCATATCGATAGTTAACTGACCAAAATTTTTGACGGTGATTGTTTACACTATAACTTGCCTCGTGATCTGTGTTACTGTTGAGAGGATAACTTTTTTGTGTCACATAGGTAGCTGACTCATTATTACTGATTCCATCACTCGATTCTATGTATATTGTACGCAATCCAACGCCTTAAAGGAGAAGGAAGTTAAAAAGAGTTTATTCCATTCCTCAAACCTAAGTATTTTGTTTCTTCTAACTACAAACTGATAGCTTCGCTATAATATATAATGTGTTTGGTTAAGAACATCGAATTGTTTAAATACATTAGTTTTAGAATGATAAGAACTAGTCTGATTTATAAAATTTGATCTCATAATGATTGAAATAATTGATTCAATAAAGACTGATAGGATTGAAGTTTTTAGTCACCGTATTGACAGTAATTGATATTTCGTTGCTTTGGAATTTTTTTATTCACTTTGGAGTTCATTTCCTACGTAATCACAGCTGAAATAAACAAAAATATACTTTTTTATTAGTCATAAAACGGTTTATCCAATGATATCTAGATATATACAAACATCTTAAGCTGTTGACACGAAAAAACAAAACTCTCGATCACTGATCAGCCAATCACTCTTCTCTTACGCTTGAATATCTTTGGAATAAAAATTATAACATCTTTTTAAGGAATTTAGCATTTACGTGTAGCCTTGAAGCCAAAAAACTGAGTTCTTAATGAGTTTATCCTTCAAACAATCACCTGATATGAGCTGATGCATTAGATAAACAGTCTAATAGAGGTATATTAATATAAAATAACGTTTTCAGTAGCTGAGATCAGTGTGCATTTTTCTTGTAATATTTAAAGCTAATTAATCAAAATACATAGGCGTATTTTTAGTAGTCTATAGAAATATCATTATGATTACATCTGTGATTAGAAATACTGAATTGCTTCTGAAAAATACCAAAAAAATTAGACTAATTTCCAAATTGTAGAATAAGAATCTTCTGTTGCTCTAGTAGTCAGATGTAAGTATTGAAAATACGACCAGTATTCTAGTTTGGCAACGAGCAACCAGTAACACCTATATTAGAAGCGTTCCCCAACCAGTTAAAATCAGAAGTCAGATGCGAAGAGGTTAGAAAGATATATTTGATCCGTTATCAATATATCGAGAAGCGTTTACCCTAATCTGGCTAGTGAGCATTGGAGCTGTTTCCCACGCTGGGTCGTAACGTGATCCGGTGCGGATGCATGACCGAACGCCTTCAGTTAAACAAGTCCACTTAAAACGATGTGGTCAGCATCCAATGTTGAACACTTAGAAAGCTATTGATTTTGGGGAATTATTTACAGCTACAGTATCATTCGAGTGTGAAGGAAATCACACATTTTACTTTTTCTAATAACACATGAACACGGGCTAATTCGCTAGTCCGAACATTCGTACTTTAACATGTGAAAAATTGCATCAACAGCTGGTGACCTCTTCAAATAGTGTTCAACAGAAGATTTTCAATTAAAGTTGCATTTAATATACTGTCTGACAAACGCTACATTTAGGTTTTTGATTAAATCAAATAAGAATTAAACCAAAAGACTTAAGGTAATCATAATTCTACGAATAAATGTCAAACCTACTACTGCGTAATAAGACGTTTTAAACAAAATTAAGTTGTCGTTTGCTGATATTATGGGTTAAGGGATGGCTCGCGTAGATCATATTTAACACTTCAGTCATCCCTTTTTATAATAAGGATTTCAGGTAGATAACAGTTATACTGAACTCTATTGAAATCGATCAAATCTAGGTCGTGATCTTTGTGCTTATTTTAGGACGTTAGACTACACTGAATTACATCGTTTGGTTCATTGAGTTTATGCATCTTTAGGAGGAGACTTATTAGGTCCTCTCAAAAATGTATGGTAAAACCCATCGTTTAAGTTTGCTATCTACCTGGGGGCATACATCAATGATCAGGGAACTCCAAGTAACTCTGTTGTGGGCTCTTCTTTTCAGTTGCTGCAAAGTGCTATTCTTAGTCTTGATATCTACCTATGGATTTCAGCGGAAAGGTTCAAAACACCTACCTGATCTAACTAAAAACTTACAGAGACCGATTTGAATGTTTGTACTGTTTCACTGAGTAAACATATAAGTGGATAAATATTTATTTTAATATACTGATTGAAGTGTAGTGCTTACAAACCTATTAGCCGTTAGGGTGTTTACTTGGAATATCGTGTTTAACTTTTCAGTATGTTCTCCGAGTGGCTTGAGATATATCATACGACATGAACTATCAATGAGGCGATCGAACAATTATTTAACACAATGCAACACTGAATGAAAGCGTGCTAAATAAACGAAGTATTACAAATAAATAGAAAAAGTGAACTTATTAATCAATCCAAACTTTATGGTTAGTATTAAGGTTATGCTTTATCTGTTTCGACCTGTAAGGATTCAGTTTCATCATGTACCAAACCTCATATAGTAAAATAAAACAAGGAAATAAGCGGTTAAGTAAACAAGTAACAGCCTTTTAAATTGTTTTTATTCTTTGAGTTGACTCTTTAATAGTTCTTCTTTTTTGTTGACAATGATGTCATCAACACAAATATCTGTGTGGTCAGTGGTTGTATACGCTTAGCATGCATATGCAATAAAACTCATTAACTTCATGATATTTCTTTTTTTAGGTGAACATTGCCTTCTGATGTAAATGACACAATTTGGTTTTTATACACAAACTGTCCTATTGAGTTCAAGGATATTTGAATTGATTATATATAAAACATAGAGATAATCTTTTGTTTGGTAGTTCAAGAAAATGAAAGTTGTATGCTCTACTCTGTACGGTGTGGTAGGTACATAATTCCCAAAGGTCAAGTGGTACAGTGAAACAGACATGAAGCGCTTCTTGGCCTTTCAGATTGCATCAATTAGTGACTGGAATTAATTTCATAATGTATATTTTCCGAGAGTTGTTTATGCTGATACTTTTGGTCAATTCATACAACTTGTAATATTATGTTTGTATTGTATTTAACCTTCCTGTGTGAGCTAAAGGATCGATTCATTTTTATAAACTGATAGTAGCTATCTGTGCAACTGATATGATGAAAACTGCGTTTTTAGAACTTTTAGGCGTTAATTATGTGTTGATCTGATCTAGAATTAATTAATTTTCAGTACAAACATCGTCTGCGAGATTATTTTGAAAGTAAACTTCATTCTGCACGTTGAAACGTCTTCCTCATTCATTAGAAAAAGGACTGTTTTTGCTATATCCCAGATGTTCTACATTTGTGCACATGTTGTTTTATTATTTCTTGCCAAAATCTCAGGAGTAAATTCCGAAAAGGGTAGAAGAAGTTACTTCTTAGTCAACCTGATGACATGTCGGATTTGAGCCTTTGAAAAATAACGATTATGACAAGCATCTCTCAGCATAAGTGTCACTGAAGATTTTATACCCCTGGAAACTCCTTATTTAGACTGAGAATTTAAAATCTTTTTTTTTTAAAACACCCCAGGTTTGTCTTTGTTGCTGATATCAATTTGGTTAAGACATCGCTTTCTATTTACGTCAACTAAAAAGTAGTGATTGTCTGATTTTTTAAATTCATGTGTTTACTGTCTATGTTCATTGTCAAATGTAAACGATACTTCACTTAACATTGTTCATCTGACGGAGTATCTAAGCTTAGTCATATAGGTTACTATGGTGTTACTATTATCAATGGTGTTTATCGTTTTAAGTATTCCTCGTTAGTTTACATACTTGAATCATAATTTCCTAGAACCCTGATAATGAAATTGTGTTTTCCAAACACTAGACAAACTTACATGGAGAAGAGCACTAAAGTACCTATTCATTTTATAGTCCTACCTTTTGTTAGAATTTCCGGATGTGGAAGACTACTGAGGAAATGGTGAGAGATACGAAACAACCTGAAGAAATATATACATGTATATTGATGAGTCTTCACTAGGTCGATGTAATCTCATACCAAAATTTATATGATATCACTATTTGCACACCAGTTATAAAAAGAAACAAACATAACGGATAATAGGTGGTCATTGTACTAAGAGCCATTTTGAATTTTCCTTTCGGTTGGAGGTTAAATGAACACACGGTAGTAAAATGAAGGACGCTTTCTTTATCTCACACTATATACCGATTAACCAAACATATGTAGTACTTATCGATTTTGAAAGTCAAGTAGTCCCATACCTACAATCAGTAATTGTCCATCAGAAATTTTTTAATATCCCACTTGAAGCTAGATATAATGATCAACATGTTACGTTGCTACAATCATATTTCGAAATATGTTTCCAATAAAATAACTAAAAAAACAAAACCCTCCTTCCAGCCATAGGAACATGGTGAAATCTAGTAGTCCATTCTGGAGAAGAGTACTACATCAAAGCACGGCACAACTACCGGGGCGGGATATCTGTTTTTGCGCTGCTTTGCAGTACCCTTACATAACTCTCACATTCGTTTTTTATTTTTAGGCAGATTCATTTTTTCACCATTCTCTTGAAACCTCAATAGTTATGCAATGACTCTTTGTAGCATTCGTAATCGTTTGCGGGTAGAGATAGAGTGGATGATTAGGCCGATCTCCATCACCCACATTACCGCTTACGTTAGTACATGGGATGAATGCCATGATCCAGGAGGTAAGATGGATTTTGACTCCCAGTAAAATAACTAGTTTGTAAATAATTAAAGCTAAGAGTTTCCTATTTTAAATGAACGTATTACTACATAAAATCACCTAATGAGGTTAACAGAATGTTAATAATTACTATTTACCATACTCAGTATGTATGAATTGAAATTACTTTATGCATTTTATGTAATGTATACTTGTTACTCCATATATGCTTGCTAGTTTCACAATGAGGTAAAATAGACGTGTTAAAATCAATAAATCAGATTTTATTAAGTTTGCCAAATACGTTCACATACACCAATTGACATGTGGAATGTAAAAGTTGTTTTTTTGTTGTTGTTGTATTTATTGAAAGTAAATATATTATGAAACAAAGTTTTGCGATTTGAGACACACAATTTGAATTGTTGATTATGAATATTTACATACAGCTAGTCATACTAAATAGAGTACTAGAGATTGCGTCATGTGTAGTCAATTAAGTAGCGTAAAATGAGAAGTATATTCAACTGACTGATATATGATTCAAATTTTTCTTAGTAATACTTATTAATGTTACCGATTCAATCTAGGTTGATAATTGAGCGAATTACATCTATGGTTAAGATTAGGAAGCTCGATCTTAAACTTAACAATATTTTAGGATCCAAAGTTTTGTCTAACTGTAAATTGTGCTTTACTAGAATGTTCTTCTTTAGAACTCCTTCCATGTTGTTTAGTATTTCAAGGAAGATATAAAACAATAAAGAAACAACCTCTGTCCTTGTAATAGTTGTAGATCACAAACGTTTCTTGTTAACTCTCGTTTTATTTTAATTTATGTTACTATCTGATTAAAAAATATGAGAAAAGAATAATCCATTATTTATTATCATAAACTTTATTCAATATCATATTTTTGGTACAATATAGAATTCTCAGCACAGAGTATTTCAACAAGTTTCCGTTTCTTAATTCTTTTTCGATGCCGATGATAAACATTGAGTGATCGCCAGTTAGAAGTTAGCAGTCCAGTCAATCGACATCTAAATAATGTACATTCTTTTCACTGCATATTGTCAGCAACCACGATATCTCTGGTGGGGCCTTTGTAATTTGTGCAACGAAAATTCGTACACTTTTCAGAAATGCACCTGAATAGGCTATGCGATTAATAGCTATAATGATGTACAAAAAAACCCCAAATGAAATTAGATAACTTGCTGAAATATCTAGATATCAGGAACAGGTAGCCCAGATGAAAATAAAATCCAATCAAACATAATACAAGAAATGTAAGTCAATTTGACTCTCAAATAAATCTCACCTGTTCAAAAAAGACAAAGTAACTCGCTTATATTACCTTCATGAAACAAGTAATATCTACATAACTAACTATGAAACCACAAAATCATCATTGTAAGTAGTAGCAGTCTTTTATGTTAGATGAGTTCTACATACTAAACGAATTACTTTCTCTAGAATTATTATAAGCGTGGTAACAGAATGTAGAAAATGAGAAATAAGAATAGTACACGGATTCATAAAATTCATAATTATTAATACACAGTATTGTTTATGAAAGCAAAAACAGCGATCTCCACATTTTATCCAAACTATCCATCAATAGAATCATTGTTTCAGACAAACCAAAGGATAAGTATCATACAAGGAAAATTAATTGAGATTATGATTTTGAAACTATTACTTTTCGGAAGCTTTCTAAAAGATACCTTACAAGCATATCAACATTTGTAAACTGTTATGATGGATGAACTATCTGTGAAACCAGTTTTGATTTCGATAAATAATGAAGAATTCTGTTTACAATTGATCGATATCTTCAAGTTGAAAATCATATGTACATATAGTTGATCTCATCTATAGTTTCATCAGTAAATCTAAGATAAAAATAGTCTAAGTGTATGAATTAAATTAATAAACTGAGTTTGAATCCGAGTTTTAAATTCCATTCAAATACACCAATACTTCTAGTTGATAATTTAATCCCCCACTAAGAGTCCCTTTTTTCTCCGGGTTTCACCGGAGTTTATTCTTTTAGTAGTTTTTTTCCAGATATTAATAAAACATTTTTCTAAGTTTGGTTAACCGTGTAAAAGCCATCACAAGTCTGTTTCTTAGTTCACTACCAATAATTAATTAATGATAATAAGAATTATTATCCAGTAAGAATTATGCATGGTGACCAATCATATTATTTATTTCTATCTATATAAATAGATGCATTTAGGTTTGTTTTCAGTAATACCCTAAATTTCAAATACAGAGTTAATTGATTAAATAAGTAAGTGATTGAGATATATTTATTTTCTTGCCTCCTATCAAATGTGATAGTTCTTTGTTCCCTTTTAGTTATGTATTCGTATTTATTGCCTCATTTATTTTTCTGCATAGATTAATTAAATATTCACTATGGAGTAAGTGGTTGATTTTTACTTTCCTATAATACTTTGTTTCACCTGACGCCAAAAAATTATTATCCTCATCAACTTAAAAAAAACTATTAAAAATGTAAATAATTTTAAATTTATTCAGAGTTGTTCCATATCATGAAATGGTAACTTCCGTAAATGTAACCTTTACACGATTGACAACGTTCATATACTTCATCTATTATGAGTAGTTATTGTTCATTTGAAAAATACATCAAACTAAAATATTTGCTATCAACATGGTTTACTTAATAAATATTTCACCCTGTGCATAGGCCGTTAATATGCGGAAGCACTGTCGCATTGTTACTATGGTTCTTGAAGCTATTCATAGAAAGCTTCTCTTTTTCAAACACATTCTGAGTCAAATAATAGGTTTTGAGCATGGCGCTACTGACTCATTATGTTCACTTGAGCTGGTGATGTCATCCTTGGTTCCTCCGATTTTACTGACCAACAAAATGCATGTAACATTTTTTTAGCGAGTAGGGATGTCGCTCAGGCATACTGAAAACTCAATAAACGTATGGAAGTATGAATGAGTTTTAAAATATTGTATTAAGTATACCTTTAGATCTTCACTGCTTACTTTTAGTACACTCTGATCGCTAAAATTAACTTTTATGCTAAAATTTGAATTACGAAGAAACACTAATTATTTAATCACAAAACGCTCCAAAAAGCCATTTTTTACTCCAATAGATTCACTACCACAAGTTAACATACATGTGAGATAAACAATAAATATCAGATTTGACTTGGAAGTTGTTGAAACTCGTCTAAGAGTTACCACCACTCAATATTGATAAGTTTCGTAAAGTGGATACGAAATTGTTTACTACTTGTTCATTATTTTCATTAATCCACTGATACAACTGTAGTAAAAACTACCGTCAGAATTTCATTTAAAAGAATTGACATTAATTTAATATGAATGTAATTTTCCTTTAATTTCTGTTTTATTAGAGAATTGGACGTCAAAGAGATGTTCTGTATGATTGATAAGAAACAACGTGGTAGAATCACTTGTAAACAATTAAGATCATTTCTAAGAAAACATGACGCTAAATTCAGTAGGAGATCTGTAAGAAATTACGTCAAGTCAATAGACAGTGATGGGGATGGTAAATTAACATTGGATGACTTAATAAGAGCGCTTACCAAATGTGATCATTCAAAATAAATTATGTTAACTGTGATTTTATTCTAATTTAAAAAAAATGAAATAAGTAAAACAAAAATGTAAGGAAAAACTGACCTACTTAATAAAATCAAACAATTTATTACTACTTATCCTTCTGCTATTCCTCCGAACTAGTATGGCCTTCTGGAATCGCTTAACAAATTGCTTAACATATCACCATGATACATAGTGTACATGTTTGCTTGTGAAAAGAATGAATTCGCTTTTGTTTCACTAAATATTCGAAGTATTAATCTGTTTTCTTTTGTATTATTGGTTGGTTATTACGTTCGATTTAATACATAATGAATTAATTGTCAGTGTTAGCTGAATAGGTTCTCCATTAAATTTCATTTATCATGTCATAATCGTTGCAACGAGGGGAGGAAATATTTATTAGCAGTTAGATTATTATAGTACTGTTATTATGTAACAAGGTGACTAATGCATCAAGTTTTGCTAAATGTGACTAAGCTTAATACTTATGCGTACTGTAATCACTTTAAGTGAAAAACCATTTAAAGCCTGTTTACCTTATTTACAAGCAAAAGTCTCCAAGTGTTAATAACCATGGATACATTGAATTACTTATTTTTTTCACTCAGGTCAGTATTCTGTGGTTGACTGAATAGAAGATTAGTTTGACCTTTTACATATCCGTCAGACCACTGTCTTTTGAAGATTTAAGTAAGAATTAAAGAGCCTTTATACTCGTATATATATATATATATATATATATTCTCTCCAAAGATTTTGTCATGTTTATTGATAAACCGGTCAATGTTGGCAACGTAATAAAAACATTAACAAGAATCAAATGGACAATGTACTTTTTAACTTATTTGGGGGAAATGGGATAATAGGATAGTACTTTATCTAGTACTTAACTTTTGATCCCTTATTCACTGCATTATCGTTGAAAATATGATTTAGATAAACAGAAAAGTATCACTTAGTGCAGTCCTGTTTTGTTGAAAATATTTATGAAAATACTCAAAAAGAAACAATGGAAAACTAATGGAAACCTTTTTAATGTCCAAGCGGAATGATAAACGTCTCATTTTTTGTCAGGTTATCCATTTAACGTGGTGAGGATCTATGGGAATTTGAATTTGAATGCCAACATAATTGTACGGATATATATTCTGATTGCGTTTTATCGAAGTTTCACTTGTAAAAATATTAATTATATTGTACATTTTAGTACATTTTAACTGTACACAATTTTATTCGTTCTCATCTCTTCCAAATAAATTCATTAACAGTCAAGTTACTTGAACGTTCAGTGTTTTTGCATCTATTTTGTACATTCACTATCCATATTTGAACTACACACTGGATTACAACAGAGTAGATAAAAAATTAACTAAATTTGTCAACCAATCAATATATTATGGAGTTTGTTGACTTTTAAGTTCTATTTGTACTCATAAAGCTCTTCATGGATTATAGACTGGACAGAACTCGTAGCAATCTGAGGCGGATTGTTTCAAGTGACGAAAATTGATATATTATCTGGTTCAATTTTTATGTATCCTTGATCTATTTCAGATGACAGCAAATACCTAATTTTCTTTTTCTTCACACAACCATAATTCATGTAACTTGCATTCCACCAACTCTGTAGCAATGAGTCCAACCCTATGCTTTTATTCTTACTCCATTAAGTATTGGTTTCATGATTACGTAAAGTGTGTTTTTCGTTGATGCCACTGATCGTGCAATATCTAATTAGTATTTATCGTGAGGTATTTTTATGCCAATCAATTATCGTTTCCCGATAGTACTAACCGAAGATTGTTATAATACCACAGAATGTAACCTGTCTCTTTTTTTAGATTAAATAAACGACGCATTTCGTATGACATTCCATATATGGCAGCATGGACGTACAGCTGATGAACTAAATTAATTAACTGGATGATATTTGAATCAAAATCATCTTTAAAGTAATAAGTTATACTCTCGAGGAATAGCTGTAAGAAAAGTTTAAAACAGCCTCTATTTTCAGAAATCAGTTTATTGACCTATATCAGTTAATAACTGCACGTCAACCTAGTGAATGTGAATGTCTCAGGTACTGGTTATTTAGTGAATACTAAAGGAACATTTTAAATATAAATTTCCTTCAAAGCAAATGAAGCAAGTAGTCAAACTTTAATTGACATAAGTTTGGATGGTAGAAGTTTATTTTGACTGTAAACCTGATACTTAATATGTTCGAGTAACGGTTATTAGCAGTTTTCCGTATCAAGTTCTCTTGATTTCAACTAACCAACTCAAATAGCAAGCATGACTAATTTAAAACTAGAATTCTGAAAATGATTCTTACTAAATTAATGGAAGGATAACAGAAGGACAACAACCGGTCTAGTATTATTTGAATGAATTCCCTTCATTTCGTATTTCTTTGACGATTTTGAACCCATAAAGAGGTAGAAATTCTAAAGGCTACGTCTGATAAACCTGCAAAAGGTTTAACTTCAGACTCCTATTTTGTTGCGTAGTATTTTATTTTTGCTTGACCACTGAAATACTATTTAACCAAGACTGAAATTAGCATTCGCCAGAATATTGTTGCCTCAAAATATGAAACTTCACCTTCATTTCTTATCGGTCTTAATCGGTGTAAACATGTGATATGGTATAGCTGGAACTTATTTCACAAATACATTTCTCAAAAGTTAATGCGTACAAAACTAGTAATGATTTTAATATAGAAGGTCACTTTCATTTAAGACAGATATAAAGTTGGAACAGTTAGATTTTTTTAGTAATATACGTTCCTATATTAATTAGAACCAATTTGATGTTATAGTTGTGGTTACTGAACATAACGTAATACAACTCAATGTAAATTAGTTGGAAAGAAGTTTCTGGGTAGTATTTATTTTCTTGTGCTTAAATACCTTAGAAAATAACTACCTTTCTCGGATTACTGAAGCTTATTTCCTACAGACGTTATGTGGAATAATTGCCAACTGGTCATGAACTAGTATCTTAGTTATCGTTAGAGTCTCAATCTATCATACATATTTCCATATATTTTCGGCCCCATATTTCAAAAGAAATCCAAAGCAAACATAAATCCAAGTGTCTTACCAATAAGTTCATGTCAAGCTTGCGATGCTTTCGGCATCCGAAACAACTGCAATGAGTTACTTTAATAGCAGAATATTTAACATTTTTTGATGTAATTACTGAGTTGAGAGATTTCCTAGTTTCGTGTTTCGACATTTAGTTTCATAAGACATTAGGAACAAAAGCCCACAGAATATCGGAAACATGCATATCATATTGATAAAATATATTTATATAATTGTCTCAAGTATTTTCATCGTAAATCCACAGTTTTGTAGAAATAATCTTACTCTTATCAATTATACAACAAGATACTTCCGAGTCTAAAATATACAATCGAACTAGCTTACACTAGACGGCAACGGCTGATATTCTGTCTCATAGAAGATTTATCACTTTGACATAAAAACGAGAACAAATACTTCCTTTATATCCCTGTTGAGAGCATAATGCCATGAACAATACGAACCAGATCATGCTTCTGCCCACGAGAAAGCACTAGATTTAGTTTAAAGGTTCTCCCGCCAATTACTTTTTTGTTTTTTTATCTTCAACATACTGATATGTTCGATGGCATACATTATCACATACATATGCACATCTTTCAATTTAAATCTCATTCAGTGTGTTCTGTAGAATGACTAATTATTTTTTTTAAGATTAGGTAAATTAAACATTTTATTATTACTAGAAGTAATGAAAGTTATGAAGTGAAATTATACATTAGAACTAATTAAGGCGAGGTGAAGCTAAACTAATTTGCATCCTTTTTTGTTCTAGGAAAATGTCTAGATAATAGATCAAAACTTTATTGAATCGTAGTGAATGAGTTTTATCTGTTGAATAGATCCAACTTTTGAGTGGAACATGAGAGATAAACTTACAAAAAACAGAACTCAGTTACAAAGCATAGATGACATTTGTGGATTCGACAATTCGATCATTGTTTTTCTCTCATTGTAATCAAGTTTGATTAAGTAGTGTGAAGAAACTGGAAGGAACTATAGCAACTATGACAAAGTGATACTCAAAAACTGTAGTATCATTATTTTTACCAGGTAAGAATAGTAAGAATTTGGGAAAATGCCAGTAGCCATAATGTTTATAATAGTGGCAGTAATAATAATTGTGTGAATAATAATAATAGAATCACTATTAAGGAATGAATTCATGAAACGGATTTTTTAGCATAAATAATAAAACATGAATGTTAAATTGACAGGGTTAGGAAACTCTCACCTTCGCAAAGATGGCTACTGTAAATAAAGATAAACATTCTTGTTTAAAAGCTGAATAGTCTATGAACAACAAATTCCAACTTTTCTGCGGTTAAAATAGATTTGATGATAGTGAAAACTTTGATTACTTTTTAACTGAACAGATAAATGTCTTTAAGAAACCTAGGTCTTTATGAAGTTTGGGCATTGATTAACTGCGTGGTGAAATAATCTAATGATATGGAGAATTTTATACTATAATGATTACTTTCTTCTTATTTTCGTATTCTTGCTGCACGAAATGAAGGTCTGAATTCTCATTAACAGCGAAAAATGTACAATTTACATGTAAGTAAAATGAGTCAGTCAGAGGTTTATGCTGAACTATGGTTTGGAATGGATTTATTAAAGGAAAACTCACTGGTAAATCACTGGTTTCTTCATCTGTCTTCTCTGATAAACTCACAAGCAAACAACTTACACCTGTTACGCCTCGTGGAGGCGTATAGGCCGCCCATCAGCATTCTACATCCAACACTGTCTTGGTCAATCATTTCCAGTTGTTTCCAGTTGCAAACAAAGCCAAGAATATCAAGTTCATCTAAAAAATATTCCTTCTAGATGCTGTTTTAAAACATCCCTTTTTACACTATTATTTTTGATGTTGTTATATAAAAAAAACTGTTAGGTTATGCAAACAATTAACAATTCGATTATTTATTATCAATAATATCGTTACTGAAGTCAGCTGTCTAACTATTCCCCATTTTAACATCTTGAAAAACATTTTATCACTGTTTACCTTCATTTAAAACTAATCCAAGCACTAGAAAATCGTACTTTGCTTGTTACGTCCATTATTCCCGTCTTGGGTTAAACTTATCAATATCGACCATCTGAGTTCATTCCAGTCAATTTGTTTTGGAAGACATTTAAATGGTTTTTAATTTGTTTATGATAATTATTCTACTTGGTTGTTAAGTGAAAAAATAAAGATGAATCAACAACCTCATTCGTGAATTCCTTTTACATTATGACAAGTACGTGGTAAAACAGCGAAAAATGAACACGTTTATTTACTTGGATTCTGTGTACTAACGAATAGGTAGTGATTTAAGGACTTAATACAATGAGAAATAAAATTCGCAGTACGATTCGAATGAAAGGAACGAGATGCTAGCAAGACTATGAGTAAAAAGATTTTAGAGCATAATGTATTTGCATGTAAATTTGTTTTGTAAAAATTGAGACAGTATCTAAATACTAGTCTTAGGAAATTATGGATTGAGAAAACTTCGCAAGCCAGTGAAACCTCACATAAATTCTCCCTCTGTGCAATTTACAACATTATTCCACAGTTCCCATCGTTTTTCATTAAAATACTGTTTTTCTGTATGATTATTGTAAAGTTCTAATTTGTATTCTTACTATTTTCTACGTTTTAAACGTTTGTACTAAAGAATTCACATAATTACTGTGATCTTGTCTCAGCTTAAAACAAATTGGACTGAAGCTACTCTTTGCAACTACATGAAAGTGTGAAACTCAATTTTCGACTAAACAAACTAGTTGATTTTTAAAACAAGAAAATGAATCATTATTTTTATGATTATTACTATTAACATTGTTACCATAAGTTGCATCTCATTGTAAGTAAAGTAAAATCAACATTAGCAATAAATAAAACTATAGAACTACAGCAACGGTATAAAAACGTTTAATTAGTATCACGTGTTAATCGTTTACACAATCAGTGTGCTTATATTATTAACATATTAGCATGTAAACATATATATATATATATATATATATATATATATATATATATCACTATGTAAACTTGTATAGTTGTACTTAGGCGATGGTCTGCCAATCACTTATGTTTCACTAAACTCATCCACTTGAGTAAAACAAATATGCATTGTGTTTCGGTGCATTTAATTTGTTATAAACTATTCACTATGCATCTTTGAATGTTGAATAACAAAAGCAACAAAATTAGCTGATCAATGCATTCTGTTTATCTGGTGATTTAGTGTGTTATGCTTGAAAATCGATGGAATACAATTAATGGCATTGAAAATAAATTAAAACGACATATAATGAGATATGGATGAAGATGTGGTATAAATTTTTAAGAAGAAGTTCAGGAAACTGAAATGCGAACAAGTAAATTTATTAGGACATCAACAGATGTACAGCGTACTTTCTTCATTTATAAATTCACTATCATATAAATATTGTAGTGTGGTCTACTTATATCCATATAAGTAATATATAGCGATGGTCAGACATAGAATGTATTTTGGCAGGAGACCGATAAGGAAAGAACTAAAATGAAGCTCAATTGGTAGAAAAAAATGCATGAACAATGAAATTAGAGAAGATGAACTGATATTTACAGAAGGAAAATTGAAGATTGAGACAATTGGTTATTAATTTGCAAATTAACTGTTCATTGTATGGTTATCCGAATTTACTGAGATAGTCTGTAATTTCTGCATGAATACATTTCATTGTCCCCAACCAGTGTTCTGTTCACTACAATACTAGTAATAGTCATACTATCTTATCAGTGCATGAAAGAGTTCATGATTAATTTTTATTCCATCATTTGTTCTCATTCATAATAGTTAGAATCTTTGTAATAAAACGTGCCTAAAAAGACAGTTGTACAAATGTACACTTTAACTATGTGTAATTATGAATTACCGGGACATCCGTCTTGCAAATTTGCCCTCAGTTTTTTTATTTCTCTTTCTACATCATCTTCGAAATGTATTCGTCGGATTCTGTGGCTGAGACGACCTAGCTTCGAAACGGATACCTCATCGATATTATGAAGAAATACACATCCCAGCCAAAAACATGACAGACTGGTACAGTCATAACGAGTATTCTACTTCGAACTAGACTTCAAAGGGGATGTATTAAGTGATATTCTGATGCGTTGATTTAATAGGTCGACTAAAACGTCATCTTACTGTTCTAAAATACAAATTATTCAATCACCAATACTGTCTTAATTAAGAATAGTATACCAATAATGGACTCATTTATGGATTTTGATTAGTTTAACTGCTTCTGTGAGGCTATCTACATAGGCCATGATGAACGGACTTTATCCTTGCGCACTCGAACAGGTGTGAGGACGGTTAGGACAAGATGTTACTAAATCTATAGACAGTGCCATTCTTTTCCATCTAATAGATAGTGAACTTATTTATCAAGTCCCTATTAACTTGCCATGATGTACAAGATTACTCAGAACCAATTGGGATGAAACCGAATAAACCTGAACTATTTTTACAACAGAGATACATTTAACCCCTATTTTATCTTCATCCACAGCAAGGTCTTCTCATCATTTATTATCTCGACAGTATACGATATAAACGTTACAGCCTTTCATTTTATAAGATGTTTAAGGTAATTACAATCATTTACTAGTCTAGATTCTGTATTTTTACAGATTCTCATTAGCATCCGACAAAGAATACATTTGAATTAGGTTCATGAATTGCTTGCAGCAGAATTTAGGTTATGTTGGTACCCTATGTAGAGTAGTCACTTTTATAACCTTTTGGAAATATATGCTAGTAAAATGCACATATATTTTGCAATGACCCTGAATTATGCAAATAAAGTTCTTTAGGTCCAAGAGCATTTACAGGAAACATGAACTACAGATATTGATCTATGGATTTTCCTTATTCTCTCTGAATTATTCCGTCTAGTATGAAATCATTATAAATAAAGTCTAAGTCAGTGGAAAAGATATATCATGAAGCAACAGGTCAAGTTATTCTTTTACAAAGGTGGGCAGCAAAAATAGGATAGTTAAATCAATAGTTTTATAGATGTCGACGTGTAATTCTATCTTACGATGAATTAACTTACAAACTTGGTATTTGGCTGCATTACTTAAAAAAAGGAAACTAGTTAAAAGTGAAATACTCCAATGGAAACTATATTCGTTTGATAAATTGTAAGGATAAACAAATGATAATGAGATGTCTAGATTCACCTATACTCTATGACTGGTCAAAAGATGTCAGAGCACTGGCTAAAGCACGCAAGATGACTGACAGCTGTGAACTATGAACAGTGACTAAGTAGCCTTGAAAAAGTTTGTCATCAGTTTATGCAATAAAAGTCATACATTAACACACTATATCCGGGTTGCTACATAGAAATGTTAAGCATGCAATTCATCGTATATCATGGGTAAAGTGTGGTGGTCGATATTCGATATTATCCCTAAACTTCGTATATTGTTCGTCCTGATAACCGTTACTCGATAACGTCCCAACGGTGTATAAATCAGAAGACGAAGACGAAGGATTGATTGCGTTTATTATTGGACCACACACAGATATCCAAAATTATATATATATACAAATGGAAATGCATGAATCATGGAATCAATTAAGCGATTGATAATAAGTTTAGCAGAATGAATACCTATGTAGGCAGTAAGCAATGCTCAAGGGTACATAATAAAGGTACAATAGTATAGATAGATTGTTGTTGTACGAATGACTGTCCGTTAAATAAGTTAACAAAAGGGCTTAGTCAATTTAGATGTAAACAAACTCTATTTTATGTGAGCTGCTATAAAAGGATGCTACTTAGAGCCAAGTCAATATTGTAAGAGTCGTGCAGTTGCAAACATTTGTATAAAATAAAAGCCATAATTACATTAATAAAAGTAAAATTGAAATTTTCAAATTTTTTTAAAAAGTTCTTCCTCATGTTATATAGAAGTTAACAATACCGATTGACAGCTATGTTTTAAAAAAATACTACAGCGTATATAGATACAGAATTTGAATAACCCTTGTCATCTTTTGAAATATTTCACGTTGGTGAGAATAAAACCGCATCAGAAACAATATCGATTCATCTTGTTTTTTACCATCACTTTAATGAAATCGACCATCGACTTGTTTACACTAAACCGGTGAAAATTTACTCAAGGGATCTCATATATTAGTTAATGATTGACTTGAAACAATATAAAATGAGCCATCTTTGAAAACAAAGTGAATGAAATTCACTTTGAAAACTTCAGGTGCTAACAATTATATAGTTCTCAAAAAATCTGATTAATAAAAAGTTAGTATCCAACCCCAGTTCATGAAGAATCTTGTATTCTGTGAAGTGAAAAAGATAAAAAAAAGTGAAAAGCTAATTCTATGATTAGTATTTAAAACATTAGAGATACAGTTTTTAACTTATTACCCTAACCAAATCCTTGGTAAAGTTTTGAAGTGGAAAAACATTGGCGTATATGAATCTATTTAATACTTTTCCTTAAACTCTGAACAATTTATTTTATTCATGCTTGTTCTGTATTTTGTCATAAGTGTGATCTAATTGATGCTAAAGATTGTTCTATAATCTATTTTAGATTTTGGCAGGATGATTTGAGACTGACTTTCTTCAGACTATACGTACGTCATGCATACAAAACACACAAACATCTGATAGATATTATAAAGCACTTATGACATGAACATTTTTTATCATCGAATATCCCAAAAATGAAAGCAATAATTATAATAAATTAACTTGGCAGTGTTTGTTTGATCCTTTCCATTGATGTTCAAGGCTGCAATTGACCAGTCTCTTATTGGCATATATGCATACTGTGCGTATTGCCTTGATATTGCCTAAATTCACAAGCATTATGAACAAAGATGGATACTGGATAGCAGTAGAATCAAGGACACGCGTTTCGTCCTATTTGGGACTCGACAGCTGGATGTGTCTGAATCTCAGAGTTGATGTTCACTTTAGGACTCGAACCCAGCATCCTTCGCTTTAAATGCCATCGCGTTATCCACTTAGCTACTGAGTCCATTTAACAAGAAAGTGGCTATCAGGACTCAGTAGGTGAGTGGATAACTCAAATATTTTTGAAGCGAAGGTTACTGGGTTCGAGTTCCAAAGTGAACATCAACTCTGAGATTCAGGTACACCTAGCTGACGAGTCCCAAATAAAACGAAACGCACGTCCTGGATTCCACTGCTAGCCAATATCCATCTTTGATAATAAGTATAATGATAGAAATAATGATAATAAAGTATACTATTACTGAGAATTTATCAAGTAGTCTAGAAACAACAAGACACATATTTAACCGGACAATTTTAAATGAACTGAACATAAATTGACTGTTTGCAATAATAAAAATATATTTACAATACCCAACTGAGTAGAAAACTGAATCCCTAGAGTCTCGCAACTGAGTGTAAATCGCGTCTATATGCAAAAATCAAACTGAAAAATTGTTAGATAATGGTTATCAGGAATGGGTTATGTGAATATTATAGTAATTTACTAGTTGAGTTCATGAGTCAATTGAAGCTAGACCACCATAACTATTATCTTAATTTCTTTGATATTACTGTGAAGTGAGTAAACTCTGTTCTCGAAAAACCGACTTGACTTCTGACGTCCAGTGTTTAATGACACTATTTAAAATATTAGATACACTTAAAAAGTAATTCGAAAATGTAAAATATTGCTTTATGGTGTTGACTACTTATATCCTCATAAGTAGTGTATAATGATGGTCGGAGACTAAATGTATTTCAGTAGAAGATCGATAAAGAAAGGACGGAAACGAAACGCAGTTGGCATGGAAATGCATGAGGAATAATAATCGGAGGATATAGACTGATATTTGCAGAAGGAACAGTCAAGATTGAGACAATTAATTGATAGTTTGCAAATTAAGTATTTATTTTATGGATGTCAGATTTTAGTGAGAAAGTCTATAATTGGCGCACTTTTCCCCATTCGTGTTCTGTTCACTACAACATCTTGAGCAAAAGCTTTGTTGAATAACATCCTATCAAACTATAGAAATGTAGACGTTGGAGGAATATTTGGATGAGGGATTGGTGCACATTACATAAAGTTAAGGTTGGTTTTCATTACCTACCATTAACTTAAGAATCGCTGAGAATCAGAGAGCATTAGACAACTATTCATCTGACAAAAATATGGACCATTTCGATACTAAAAAAGCCTTTCATTGTAGTATTGAAAAAAGTAGCCTTTAGTGGTGATGCAAAAGACTAACAAATGAATTTCACACTCAACTTTTGTATGCGTTTGTTTTCATTCAAATATCAAATATAATGATAATTTTAGTTCATTTTTGTTTCAATGGTCTATCATTTTCGTGGCAAAATATACTTGAAGTCAGTGAAAATTGAGGTAAACTAATCCCAGATGTCAAAAAAGGTAAAAAAAATTAACCAAAATATTCAACAGTAATCTATGTCTTACCTTTGAGTAAATTTTTTATAGATCAGAAGGGGTTTTGTGGAGATATCAGTATTTTCATAGTTGAAATCCTGAGTCAATTGAAGCTAGATCACCATGGAAAACCTGGAAGCACTGGACGGTCGTTTCGTCCTATTATGGGACTCCTCAGCAGTGAGCATCCAAGATCCCGCACTCGCGAGATTCGAACCCAGGACCTACCAGTCTCGCGCCGGAGCACTTAACCGATAGATGTTGATATTAGTTGACTAAAACTAGTCTCAGTTTTCTGGTTCAGCTATTTATTTTTGCCAGTGAAATATTAGGATTTCATGACTATACTATCCATTGCAACCACGTTAAACAATTACTTCATTTCTTCATGAAGCCCACATAAAGGAAGCTATCATAATGTAAAAATAGGTTGATGTTATAAACCGTAGTGCTCTCTTCAAAACATCCCCAGCTATAATCTGCTTTAAATTAATTTACAAATAACTTATAAAATAAACTTGTTTTTTGAATCCATAAGATCATTTACTAAACCAGAGATAAAATGTGATTACTATTATTATTATTTGAACACATAAACATTGGTACAAAGGGGCAGCAAATACACATGAGCCACACAAAAATGAAGTTGTGTAGAGATAGAGAATGTAAAGTGCATATAATAAAGGAAAAACGACAACGAACAGAAATTAGTGTATGAGAATGAAGTAATAATAATAATGGGAGAAATAGTTCAGTTAGCAGAGATATAGCCAGAAAGAATTCTTTCAATCAAAGAAGTTACGTTCATTCTTTTGAAGAAATTAAAAGAAAGTTACAGCAGGATCACCACTAGCCTCTATTCTGAGCAATGACTGGTAACGTCTCAAGCCACTATGTTGCACCATGTCTAGGACCCCAACCAGAGAGTCGTGAAGGACCAACTGAAACCAGTCCTGTTAAGCTCTCTTTCATACCACAACACCATGTCATACACTGACCACCTCTCCGCTTTTCCAACGAATACTAAACGGCGAGGAATTCTCTGGGACGAAATTCGTGGAATATGTCCAACCCACTGAAGTCGATGTTTCAGGATAGTGACACTAGTTGAAATTTCGTCACTTTGCCCGAACATGCAGTGTTAACCTCTGCATTACTAACATGGTATTGCCACTGGATGTCAGCAATCCTTCGAACACAATAATGATCAAACAGAGAGAGTCGTCTAACATCTCTAACCCGGAGAGGTCATGTCTCACAAGCACAAAGCAAAACTGCTCTCACCGACGCGTTGTAGATCCGATCATTTACAGCCAGATTAACATCAAGAAGGCGCCAAAAATAGCCCAAATTGGTATAAACCACTCTGGTTTTCACTATACGTGAATCGATCTAATCACACATGCCACCACCAGCACTTATTCGGCTATCCAGATACACGAATTTCTCGACTAACTGCTCACTACCCAGGGTGAGTGCAAGATCAGGGGCTTAGCAACCTTGTAAAAGTACTTTTCACTTGGAAGGTGCGAAACACATGCCATACCAATGGACACTGACTGCCAACTGATCGAGTGCGATGTGCATGGCTTGGATGTCATCGCACAGTAAAACAATATCATCCGCATACTAAAGGTCGAAAAGATTTTCGCCATGCAACGGGTCCACACTATTTCTGCCTACATCCATCAGAGCCGTTTCCAGTGCGTCATCGATATCAAAGTTGAAGATGAATGGTGAGATTGTGTAATCGTGTCTAACCCCACTGCTTGAATAGAACAATGGAGAAAGGTGACTGTGTACCCTCACCCTATCTGATGTGTTAGTATGTAGGGCTTTCAAGATGTTAGTAAACCTCACAGACACACCCTTCAATAGACGCCTGTCTAGGGAATCGAAGGCGGCCCTGATATCAAGAAACACTATGGTTGTTGGCTTGTGATAAGTATAACTGTGTTGTAACATTCGGTGAGGTATGAAGATTCGATCAATACATCCTTGAATAGAATGGAAGCCAGTCTGCTCCTCACGAGTCAATCTTTCTTGGGTTTCGAACAATCTACGAAGTATGGTAGAAGCCAATAATTTAGACGCAATCGGAAGTAGACATATCCCCGATAGTTGTTGCATAGATGACGTGAACCCTTATTAGAGATAAGAACAACTATCGACTTATTCCACTATATTGGAACACTTTGTTTGCCAGACCTTTGTGAATAGCTTAGTCAGTTCCTTAACCACAAAGTCACCAGCATCTCTAGAAAGAGCCGAAGGTAAGTCATCTGAGCCTTGTGAGTTGTGGCACTCCAAGAGTCGTAGTTGCTTGCAGACCCCAGCCTCGTTGGGTGGATCAGTCGCCACTTCTTATGGAGAGCAGGACAGTCTGATCGACGTCGCCTCGACAACAGACGACTTAAACTGCTGCATGAAACACTCACTATCGTCCAAGATTTCGGTATATGTTATCGATCGGAATCCTGTCAGTTTCGCAGTTTTTCACTCTCACCAGAATTCTCGCTGCCTGTGTCTCGGATGAGTTGAAAGAGCCTCCGGAAGTTACAAGATGCAGTTGCTGCTTCCAACTCGTTAGCACGCTCCGACCACAAGGCTTTTCGGTCCTGACCCAAGCTTTGTCCAATTTCATTATGTAACAGTCTTCGTTTATGGTCACTAAGAGTAGACCGATGAACTTCAATGAGTTATAAGGAGCCTGAAGAAACCTAGTGCTTACAGGTAGACATTTCGCAAAGCCGCAAGCGATCTTACTCGCCATTTTCATGGCGTCATGCAAATGTAACCAATGCTCATCTATACTTTTCCATGGGATGGTAGTTAGCCTTGAACCTAGCTCGGTTTGATATTTAGTTGCAACGAAAGCTACAACCGATTTGCTGACATCGATCCGTTTTGGACGATGAATTTTTTAGCCACTGAAACGTCAGATGAAATTAGTATAAACAAGGGCATGATCAGGGTCCAGATAGGTACTTCGAGAGAATCGGTATTCTTGTACACAACAATGCCAGCGTTAGTTGATCGCGATGTGGTCAATCTGAGTCTAGGCTTAAGACGCAAAGGGAGGACGCCAGGTAGCACGTCGGTGGTGGTTGTGCTGGTAGTTAGTACTAGCCAGAGACAGGTTGTAGTCTGCTCAAAGTTGCGGTAGATGGTACCCGTTATCTGACCTGCGACTAACAAATCTCTATTGACCACCCAAACAACTCACTTCTGTGCCTAGATGCCCGACCTGTGCATTCAAGTCTCTGGCTAGTACTATGAAATCCGCAAGACAGTGGAGCAAGTTTCGGAGAAGCAGTCCCATGGTAGCCAATAGGTTCATACGTCATTTGTTCCCTGAGGATTCTGGAGCCCATGTGTACGACTGGTTTTGAATCAGGGTTTTCCAACTCAACTGACTGAACCCTCCGTTTCCACCAACTCGGTTAAAATGCCGGAAATTCACTTTTCATCCTCTCAATTTCCTAAAGAACATCTCCTCTGCGAGAAGGTAGTGAGTAGGACTTTCCTGGCAGTGGTTGTATGAACGTGGCCATGTGAGAGCATTTCGAGAGGGAGAGTGGGCTCTCTCTACCCTCGACCATACCAGGGCATTTGGGGGCAAAATGTGATTATTTGTAGATAAATTTCTTAAATAATGAATCATCAAACTAAAACCACGTTGAATTATTTTGATATCTACCGCTTTAACTTATTTTAAGGCTGAATAATATTTGCACACTCAGTCGTTTTTTTTGTACCATTATGAGCTCGGTTGAATATCCAATTATTTGTCACGTAATATAAGCATATTGATGAGTTAGGGTTCCTTTCCAAACAATTATCTAACAACCGTTGGAAATTGTGGAGTTAAAGGGTAGTGAAAATTTCATACTGATAGTTGAAGGCGACGAAGTCAGACAAAGGTTATGTCCGTTGACTACCGAAAATCAAAAAGCGAATCTCATATTGAACAAGGGTTAGAATACCTATCTGAAGAGAAATATATTTTTCAAGGTATTTATGTATCCAAAATCCAAACAGACAAACGAATCTTTATCAGCTGATGGGTTAAGAAATCAACCTGATGGCTTGTTGTCAAAATAATTGTGGTATTTGTACTAACTAATGATTCCTTTTTACTTGACTTTGCGCTTATAACGAGTTCCAAATATTAAACGTTCATTTGTGCTCATCTAGTTCTACCTGCCTTAAACATCACTATTTCGGAAATTCTTAGTTGATACATTAATTCAAATACTTCTAATTATCATAGTAATCCCATACACAACGAGTCTCCTTCTCATTATCTTAGTCATTGATATTGATAAAATATCATAGCTAAATGAAGATATAGTGGTTTCCACCACAGAACTAAGAATATGCTTTTCATTTGAATAAAAAATATTTCTCATTATTAGTGTCATATGAGCGTAAATTAGGAATGAAAAGTAAACAGCAAGAAACTTTCATCTACTTTACTCGGGACTTATAGCTCCTGATACATATATGGAACATCACCTGTGTTTATCCCAAAGAACATTCCCAGTGAAGACTAACACGTGGTAAACGATACGCATGGTTAAGTTAAACATTCTGTGTAATAAAATGTTTACATATTAGTAAAATTCTTATTCATGTTTATCAAAGTTAAACATATTTGGGAATGCTAAAAGAAACCTAGTTTCGTCAGTTTTGGAATGATTCATAACTTTTATTAGTTAAAAATCCAGTTTCCATCACTAATAGTCCAGTTACTTACCAATTACTAGTCTGGTTACTTTACACTAACAATAGGGATGTGTATTTAAAGTTTTTCATTTCACATCCCTTTAGCATCTTAGCTTAAGTTAAGGTAATGTATTTATAATATTAGACAAGTGTGTATGGTTAAAACGCTTTGGTGTCCAAACCTGAATAATAGTATTTGATTTTTAGAGGTAGTTTTTTCTTCCGTGTTTGCAGACAAATGTTTAACTGGTGTGAATGTCCGGTTGTGAGGCCTCCCATTAGGTATTAGGAAACTTTCTGTATATTGCAGAGTAAAAAAAGTAACTATAGAGCTCAGTAAATGTAATAATGATCCTTAAAATATTCATTTAGATAGATAAATTTATCGTTCAATTTAGTACATAGGGCTTTTAATATCATAATTTTTGATTAATACAGATCAATGTACAAACAGAAAGTGCAATGCAAGCCAAGTTCGATATTTTTAGTAATCATTTGGTTTACATTGATATCTTCGGAGGTATACAAAAATACCTACTCATCAGATTGAGAAGACGTTTAGAAATTTGTTGACCAGTTTCATAGGTAATTCGTTACATCCTTAATCTGTCTGCCCACTAATAGAAGGAGAGAATTCGTCACCAGGCCTTGACACGACAGGCTATCTATTTAGTTGAAACTTGAACTTATCAATACTGTAGTCCGACTTACGACTAAACGGCCTTGGGGATAGAAAGACGAAGACCATTCTACCACCTGATTGGACAACAATAATTTTGGAATAGCAAAGGTCATGGCAGTGAATTACGCATCAGACGACAGATTGTGGTTTATAGGACAAACGAAGGGGCAAAACCAGATGTTAGGTTTTTACAAACTTTAAATTAAGTGCAGTAGTGTTCGCAGAAATAGCTTCCGTTGTTCGTCATGGCTTCTCTATTTCTTCCAAAACGTAGAAAGATGCTTCTTTCACATACCTATGCAAATCGAAACAAAACTGAAGTTCGGCATTTAATTACCCCACCACTAGAGTATCTAAAAGTCCTTCAAATGCTTGTTAAAAGCAGACTAAACACCAACAACTTTGAGTGTAAGCATTAATGCAGACAAATACTGTAAATAGAGTTTTCCTAGTAATTTTCAGATAACTTGCTTCGTTATTTTTGTCACTTAAGAGTTTAATAATATAGATCTTCAAGTGTAAAGTAAATTAAGTGTTGAAAAGCTAACCTTTTGTTTAATGTAAATTCATTAGGATTCCCTCTACAAGTCGCCTTTGAAACAAATTGATGACTAACAATTACATTTTTAATAATCGCCTCAGCTTCTGTCTTATTCTTTTATTCTGTAGAAAAATAATGGAGAATATTTCTTCAGCTCTAAAGGTTATCTTTTTGTAATAAACGGAAAAGGACAGAGGCTGTAGAAAGTGAACAGAAATATCTCAGTTGTGTGAAATAGCGTTCACAGAAATGTGCAGCAGTGGAGTTGTTTACAAATAAAATTTGTAAGTTATACATAACTGTTTATTTGAACTCATCATAAAGTAGTATACTCTACTTAACTAATGCAACACTGTAATGATATACTCCAGTAGGCTACTCAAAGTAATTCTTACTTCCTTAAAATATAGAAAATCGACACTTTTATGTTTATATCTCATGTGAATTTGAGCCCATAATATTTGTAGTTTACTGAAATTCTGTCCTAAACAATAAGTCCGGCCAAAAAACTGATAACTATCCTTTGAAACTAACGCTTCTGCACTTTTAAACTACGGCGTTAGTCAATAATCCACTTATAAAGGATATGAAACAACTGACTATGTAAAAATAAAACAAGAAAGTGAACCATAATACTATAATTACTTTCGCTTTTATTAAAACTTAAGTAAAGTTCTATTTACATCAATTTAGTGATTTAAATGAGTCATTATACCAAACACATATGATAGTAAACAATTAGCGTGAATATAATTCATTTCACTTTAAGTAAACACCAATAAAAGATGGTCACGTTTAGAGTATGTGTGAGCTATAAATACAAGTTGTCTATCTTCATGTATAAAATTCACACAATTCCTATTTATTCTTCAAGAAGAAAACGTGTGTAAACATGGATCGTCAGCTGACGTATGTTAAAATGTTCTTTTTCTTTTTAATTAATAACTTTTCTGTTAATGTTACAAAGTTATTTACAGGCATTTACATGAATGTTTGAGTAATCTAATTCGAATATGTTAATCAAATGTTGTTTGTCTCCAACTTCAAATGATCTAACCTTAACTCGATATTCACTTAATTCATTCCGAATCCATAAAATAAATTTTACATTCTTGGAATGGTTATGAAGCCTTAGCGACCTTTGATCACTGTGTACATATTGAATTCTTGAGATTAACAGACGGTAAGAGGATTCAGTGACAAAATATAGCTAAACCATTGAGTTATCACTAATTTCCCTCTAATAGTGTTATGGAATTAAATTGTTTCACCATGTATCATTCTTATAAATTTGCTCAAATGTAGGATATTAGCAATTGTGTTGATTTACTTTATATTTAAACATTTAAAAAGTAGAAAACATATGGAAAACAGAGTCTTAGTAAAAACAGTCTATTTTCTTCACCCTTATTTTTCTTAACTATTGCTACAGAGTCTTATTTTTAAATTGTTATACTGAGATTTTAATTTTTCTAACTGGATTACATAAGTATGTGATAAAAGATGCTTTTGTACCCTAGCCCTTAGTTTGCATAGGCCATAATTTCGATTTCCTATTTGTTTTTTATTCTGGCTATATGTTTACGTTTCAACTCAACTATGTCTGGATTTGGTTTCAACTAGTTTCGTCCATCCTTTCAGAGTTCTTATTTCCTTAGATTATTAAGAAGATAATCGTCATGGAAAATATTCTTGTCCCGTTTAAGGTATTCTTATTAATCCTTCGAATTTAATTGATTGAATGGATTTGTTATTTTCACTTGGATTTTACTAGATAAAAGTTTAATTGGTTGAGATACGTTTAAAATCCGTTTCTACAATCCAGTTAATCTTAGAAGTATATTTAGAATAAAATGATGCATGTGATTTATGAAGTAGATAACATGAGCTCGTAACTGGGTAACTGTACATGAAAAGAGCTACTGTTTTTTTTGCTCCCTCAGTTTATTTTATCACTAAAGAATAGAAAACAATTTACAGATAAATCCTCTGATAGAAAATTTTCATCTTTAGCAATACTTTATTGCGAATCAAAAAATGATGAATATCTGTCTTAATTTGATTTCTGAATATATAGGTTTGGAAGAAAATCTTTGATATAACTTGGGTTTCATCGGATAAACGACAGCGACTCGAATAATTAGAATGAGAACACTTCTTATGAATGATGTAGTTTGTCTGACTAGAAATTAATGAGAATCAATACATTGAAATGCTATTCACTATAAACCACTTACAGTTGTACAGTGGGAGAGACGACTTTAAGAGAATACAAATGTTTGAATCCTATAATATAATCTGACCAATAATAGTCTTTTGGCATGCCACAAATCATTTCGTCATAAGAGATTTACAATCATAGTTGTAGAAACTTCCTAACTTCATTACTTTAAATACTCTTCATTAACAATTAACCGCTTAATTACAAGCATTATACTTTAAAACACACATATGTTAGTTGTAGTTTTGAAAACGACATTAATAAGAACTAAAATTATTCTAGTAGATATTGTGTAGACATGATGACCACAAGTATCAAGTTGTTTACACATAGAAACCTAAAATTTTATGAAAAGTAAGGTATTTAAATTCACTTAGTATTGCTTGTTTGAATCTTGCCATCGATGTGTTAGGACTGCAACTGATCAGTCTCTAATTGGCATATATGCATACTGTGCGTATTGCCTCGATATTGCCTTATTTCACAAGCATTGTAAGCAAAGATGAATAGTGTCTAGCAGTGGAATCCAGGACGCGCGTTTCGTCCTACTTGAACTCGTCAGCCGGATGTACCTGCGTCTCAGAGTTGATGTTCACTCTGAGACTTGAACCCAGTACTTTTCGCTTCAAATGCCATCGCGTTATCCTTTCAGCTACTGAGTCCTGATAGCCATTTGCCTGTGCAATGGGATGAAGTTTAAATTAACTTAGTATTGCTTGTTTGAATCTTCCCATTTATGTTTAGGACTGCAACTGGTCAGTTTAGTTACATTGCTGTTTATTCTAAACGGAATAATTTTGATTCGTCACAAACCTTTTTATATGTTGTATTATATAATGGAGAATATTTAACTTAAGTTTTGTCTCTCTATTGTATATACAGAGAACAAGAAATGCGCACTATTTTTGACCACATGGATAGGAATCACAATGGATACGTGACTGCTAAAGAACTGAAATATTTTTTAAGACTACACGATGCGAGAGTCACAAATAGAGAAGTCAAAGAATTCATTCGTAAGCTTGACGAAAGTGGAGACGGTCAAATAAGTTTGCATGAATTTATGAAAGCATTTTCGTCACAAAGAAGATCCTTTACTACAGACTTCAGGACAATACGAAGATAAATATTTGGTTGTTGTATAATTTCAAATGTTTAATCAACAATTTTATAGATTTACTAAAATTATTAAATGAAAATGCCTTTAATAAAAACATAATGATAAATTTGTTTCGTCAAAATATTTCGGCTTTTCAAACAAACAAAAAAACATTTTTTGGCTCATTTATGATGCACCATCTTGTCGGTTCAATTAAGGAGGCCGCCGAAATTTTTAAGCTGGTGTTATAGTTCAAAGATATAAGTTGTACCCAAATTGAATGACGACATTTCATCTGTATATATGGAGAATAACCTTTTTTTAAAAAAAACTATGTATCAAAAATAATAATTAGTTACAAAAGTTAGAACATTTCAAACTAGATCAAAGAATTATGCATAACTAACATGTCAGAATGTAATGAATTCAGTATTTGCGTCATCTACCTATTGTCAAATGTTGATTGTTCTTGTATCATTTAAGTATTAAAGCTAATTACGTAAAATTCAAGCAAATAATTTTTTTTCAACTGTAATATTCAAATCACTGTGTTCTATTGGTTGTGTTAATATTTTTTTTAAGTAGCAAATAATAAATCGTTGCAACGTCGAACTGGTTCGCTTACCATTTCAAACTTAAGAGGCTTTAAATTATTTATTGGTGCACTGTTCAAAGAAATATTGGATCCACACATTAAGAACTGAAATAAAAGAGTTGTCGAACTTCTGCAATAGTGGGCCATATATGTGATAAAATAAAATACTTAATGAATGTGTTAGAAATATTATGGTTGACTAGCGAGCATTCACTTATATTACGATTTAAAAAGTTATATGGAGATTAGTTTTACTAGTAGTTAGATTTTGCCTATATTCTAACACCAAAGAGGAAGATTGTCGTACCGTAATGAGAATTAACTGAAGTAGCAAACATAAAACCACTGAATTCTGGCTCATCGGTCTAAAGTTTAAACACTTGCGATAAGGCAAAATGCCTTGGGGCTTAATCCATAGTTGGGTTACGATTATCCTGCTGCGGAGTTCATAGGACGACAGAATAGACGTCTAGTCCATTTGAGTGCTCACTGTAACCCAAACAGATGTCAGTTAGTAATGAAAATCACTTACAGATTATAATTTTCCTTCTTAAAAAGCATATCAATGGTTCATGTCTCATGTTTCACCAGTATTGTGATTACATTATGCAAAATCACATTTTCTCTTTATTCATTTCGTATCAAAGTTTTAAATTATCTTTTGAAGAAAAATTCACTAAATAAACTAATTTATGTACTGAGCTTTATAAAAAATAAGATAAAGAGTATGATTTATACAAACCCACTCGTCACTCAGCTGGTTGAACTGGTATATAAATAGTTAGTTAACAATGATAATAGTATTACTGGGTGCTTTCAGCTTGATACGAGACAATGAACAATCTTTTCTCAAAGCCAATGTCGTACGTTTTGATGTTTACTTATTATTATTTTATTTCATTTACGATCGTTATTTTTGCATTTGAAATAACTTTCTCAAGTTAACATTGGTGTGAAACACTAGATGTAACACGACTCTTACTTTCAATATGGAGCATAAATTGTATGTAAATCTATTTAAAGATGGATAGAATCAATTAGGTTAACATCTGTAAGGGTTTTAGCCACACAAAGAATGGTTTAAATGTATTGATTATCTTATTAATGTAAATCTTTACCGCTGAATATCCAATTGTTAATTGAGCCATGAATCTTTTCGGAGATGAAAAAACTTAAACAACCTTCCTTGTTTTGCTTAAGTGTACGATACATAAAATAAACTAACTCTTTAAATAGTATCTACGACTACTGAGACCAAAGTTGCTTACTCAGAAGAACAATTATCTCACATTTGCTTCATCCTGATAAACGGCTTACTATGTTGTTCGCTTTCTATTTTGAAAAGATCAGTCTATGAGAAAGGGACGTCATAATTCTTCCTTAAACTCGTTGAGCAGAGTTAAAATGGTTTGAGTAATTTTTCCTGGTTAGCGTTTTTTAGTGAGTTGGTTTTCCACAGGATGGGGTCGCTAACCCCATGCCCGACCGTCCTCCTATTTGTGGGCTTGGGACAGGCACTAGCCCCCGGAGGGGCTACAGGTTAATCTAGTGATTAAATTAGCGCAATACATTTCATGCATTTTGATCACACTTAACTCAAGACATTGTAAAAAATAAAGGGTGAAGTATGTAAATGAGAACATAGGAAGAAACAAATATAAACTAGAACAATATAAACCACACTACTCTGAAATCTAGTTATACCAACGGGTTAGGTTTAATAAAAATATAACTTACTGGGCAATACACAAAAAGACTTGAAGTTTTTTATGCATACAGCTTCAATGAACGTGAGTATACAACCTAGACCACTTCAAGTTAGTATTATCTATATGATCCGTCTCAACTACATGCTTTTCTAAAGCATGCGATGAGTATTTATCATATTTTATAACTAGATCATTGGGATTTATATGTTTAGGATCCGTTTTATGTTAAATTTCAGCCACCATTTCTTTCAAGTCCATCGAGGTTATCTGACCCTAATTTTGTAACTCATCTGATATCTGTTGTTCGTCAAGACGAACTTTTATCAAATAACTCTGAGAATCATACTTCGAGACTTCCTACCATCTTCTGCTATTTTCACTACCATCAACTTACAATTTTATCTTCCCAAGGCTGGACTAAGATATTGTCTATTGAACAAAAATTATAATTTCATAGCAATTTGTTATGGATATTTTTTGGTCGTTTCATCCAATTACGTATTTTGAGTGATAATTTTTTTCCGTTCTTTCTTTTTAGAATTGCTGACATTACTGAGTTATTCGGAAAACTTGACAAAAATCATAATGGTCTTGTATCACAAAAAGAGATTAAAGCTTATCTGAGGTCAAATTCTACTAAATATAACTGTAAAGAGGTTAAGGAATTCGTTGGAAAAATTGATGACAACTCGGATGGTCAAATTAGTTTGGAAGAACTGACCAAAGCTTTGTCAGGAAATTTAGACATTGCCAAAGCGTGTCATCTAAAGCCACGATAAATAATTACGAAGTATTATATACATAAAATTCAGATTTTTAATTACGTTCTTCTTTAAAAACTGTTATTTACTTAGTAAAGCATATATAGACATGTTTAATGTATTCTTTTGTTTTCTTCAAAAAGTGATTGGCGTAAACGTTCAATTAAATAATATACAGAGGATAATATTCAAAAAAGTTTCAAAGAATTACTTAGACGAATTATATTTTTACCGTGTAAAAAGACGAGATACATTCATGTTCTCGAAATAATGGAAGAAACAATCTATAATCCTAGACGTACCAAAGTTTCTAGTTTAGGACGTTACTTGCGCCTTAGGAATACTTTGTTAGAATCTGTTATTAGTTAGTCCATGTTTCGAGAAATTTTAGGCTGCTCAATAAAATGAATATCATTGTACCGAACTGAGCATCATTCCTATATTACAGTTATATATGCTAAAAGTTTTTTTAAACCCTCAAATAAAAAGATCCTATTTGAATGAGTTTCCACCTTTGATCATCTGTTTGAATCAGGTCTACGATTTGAGCTTTGTTTGGTCACATTCAAGCGTGAAGATAAGCCACGGAATATGTAGCCATTCATAATGGCATTTATATTATTGGATTTTTTCGAAACAAGGATCACGTTATTAGTAAGTTGAAAGCTACGAGTGTGTTTTATTGTGGAGTCAACGAAGTTGACTTTATGTGATGATTTGAAGTATTTGAATTGTTTTATAAACTAGTAATCCAAGGAATAACGCAATTTAATCAAGAATTATTAGATGAGCACGAACGAATGTACTGTATTTGGAATTCAAAATCAAAACAATCATCAATACAAGGGAATCATTGATTCATTCAAACACCACATCTTCCACAGCTCAAATTGGAGTGTAAGTGTGTGTAATCGATTGTACATCTTATTAGGTTCATCTTGCATCTGTCCGACAGTGTATTGGATGTAGACTCTGTATTATCTAAAATGCACTATTTAGTATTAGAATTAACAACCGAAACTGGAACAGACTCACTTGATTCCTGGAATTGTATATAATCATCATGTTGGTTGTGTAGTGAAACCACTGATATTTAGAATTTGCATCACAGACTTTCCAACACTATCCTCCCCCACGAAATAATGTTGGGTCCTTACGTCGCAATGTTATAACCAATTCGACGTTCCCAATTTGCATTATCTTCTCAAATTTCATGCTTCGATTACTGTATTGAGTATTTGGAGATACACACTGATACATAATTTGAGGTATTCCATCATGTGACTTTGACTTGTACAAAATTTTATGATACATATTCTTTTCGTTATTCATATTAGAATACACAGATAGATATGCATTGATATATGTAATCAAGACATGTGATTCATCTAGGCTTGATTCACCTGCCAAACAATCGAATGGAAAACATTCATCTGCCTCATACTCATTAGGATGATCTTGAACTTGATTTGGATTCTCTGCCTGTGCAAACTCCATATCTGGGCAAACTGGTTTTCTGATTGCTTCAGGAAAACTTGATATTCCCTCTGATTCATCATACCACTGACTAGGGATTCTACTCAACAAACATTGTTCGTGAGAATATGCAACATCTGATACAATAATATCAGAAATGTGACTAGAATTCGACTCATTCAGAACACATTTGTCACATTCATTAGGGATATTTCTAGGGATAAATCCATTAAAACGACAAATAGAATTTGATATGACATCAGAATTTGATTTCTCTGAAATATTTCCCTCGAATTTATTCAGAGTTTCATAAGAGAATAATGGATCATTAGAAAAATCAGCATCTACCCAAAATGAATCCGGTTTTTGATCATGATTTGACTCATTCAACATGCTATTCTCAGAGTTGTCAGAAATCTCATCAGAAATATGTGAATTATTACGACAAACCAGTACAGTAACACGAGAAATCTGATAAGTTGGTTGATTAGCAATTTTTGTCTCACAATGATTCTGGGTTTCATTCAACTCTAGACTGTTATGTGACGTCATACTGCTTCTAGAAGTCTTGGATAAAGACAAGTGATCATTAGAAACATCCACCTTAGCATTAGTTTCAGCGAAATGAATAGTAGTATTACAAACTGATTGAATGTGTCCAGTTTTACCACATTCAAAGCATTTAGAATTACGAAATACACATGAATTACATGGGTGAAGCTTGCCACAGAACAAGCATTTACCAAACTTGTGCTCATTTTCGCGGACTGTTTCACAATTTAGTGAATTGTTATCTGAATAGCCTTCATTACGTATTGAACTGGGACGACGTAGTAAAGTAGTTGAATTCCTGATGTTCTGGCGAGTCATTTCATTGAATTTTTCCCCTTTACCGCATTCAAAATTTGTATGCTTCAAACGGTTCAACGGTAGTTCCTTGAGGGTTGCATGAGGGAGTGAAATAAGTTTGTCTGGAAATTCCAAAATCCTTATTAAGCTGTATGCTTTTTTCCGATGAATGTAAGGAAATGAGTCACAATATTAAAATTCTCAGTATCTTCCTTGGTCGTAGCCCAGATTTCGAACCTCTCCATGTAATCCTCAAAAGCATTAAAATCTGAATGTATATCCAACTGTTCCATCACAGGCTCCACCGCGACGTCGATGTGATGTTTAAGAGTATTTGAATTATAGTATGAACTAGTAATCCCAGGATTAACGCAATTTAATCAAGAATTATTAGATGAGCACGAACGAATGTACTGTATTTGGAATTCAAAATCAAAACAATCATCAATACAAGGGAATCATTGATTCATTCAAACACCACACTTTATTTGCCCAGTTTCCCACCCAAAACCCAATTATTTCCGATACCTAGTTATCACTGCATACACCTCATAGATTTCTCATTGTAGCCGTAACAGACCGTTTATGACGACTAATCATTCTATGAGATTGCCCATAACAGTTATATGGATTAAAAATCGACTATTTCTTAACACACTTAAGGGCTACAGCTTATCTTACGTTAGAAACACACTGATATATACATATTAGTTACAACTAGATTCTAGCTTTCTAGTTAGGGTAATTCAAAAGGTTTAAACTAATAAGGGCGCGGTTGAGAGAGTGACTATCAAAAGAGCGGGTGAAAAAAGACGCTGATATAAATGACTCACGCTAATAAGGTCTAGCATTAATAGGGGCGATTTTCAAAAGGACTCATATTAATAAAGGTAATCAGTGCAAAAGGGTGTCAAGTCCTTGGTCGGTCTACCCAATAATTATAATATAGAACGTGTGTTGATCCAGATTAAGTCCTTGGTCGATAGGACAACTGGCTTAGCCTTGAGCCTAGAAATGAGTAAGTCCGAATTGAGACTAATTGCTTGGGTAGAGAGAGAGACGAAAAATGTCCTGTCACCTGGTTGGTTGACAAATGAGAGAGAGAGAAGACGCGTTAAGTGGATTATTTAAATTAATATCATGAATGGATCAATGTTAGACTACCATTGAAAACCTGAAAGCACTGGACGGCCGTTTCGTCCTAGTATGGGATTCCTCGGCAGTGCGCATCCCCGATCCCGCACGTGGGATTCAAATCCGGGACCTTCAGTTTCCTGTGCTCACTAGTGACTGGCTTCAAGATGAATTTACTGGAGTCCTAGTGAAAAGCTATGACCATCGGAGTTCAACCGTGTCTGTTGTGAGGCAGTTACTGACTGAAGACAATGATGGACGGTCGCGCAATATCGTGGATCGGTTGAAGTTAGACATTAAAACCGATAGATGCCGGCTCAGTGATCTAGAAACTGAGCGTAAGCTCGCGAAAACGAGTAGCCTGTGTTCGAGTCTGACGTGTGGGATGGTGGATGCGCACTGCTGAGGAATCCCATACTAGGACGAAAGGGCCGTTCAGTGCTCCCAGATTTTCAATGGTGGTCCAGCTTACATCGACTCATGAATTCAACTGTGAAAATACTACAATTTCCACTTGAACCTTCTTGTAATTGACGTTTAATAATTTTCATAAAAAATACCTTGACAAGTATATGCGTTACCATATTGTTTGAAATGCAGGGTGCGAATACATCACATTTTTCAGATCAACTTCGTCTTCTTGTTGTTCTGTTAAAAGATATAAATTCATTTTATATATCATTACATTTTCACCTCAAATACCTAATCGTTATCAAGTCTATGACCTTTAAATTTTCCGTCACCTGAAATTGTACAGCAAGCTTTATTAATATGCTCCCTTTTGATAGTCGCCTTTATTAATGAACGCCTTTTTGATGGTGACCCTTATGACTACTCGCCTTTGTTTCACTCGCTCTTTTGATAGTCTCTTTGTTACTCTTTCCCGTGAATTTTTAAATCATTCAATTGTTCCAGTGTGTCACTGATAATTTGGCTGTATAGTTGGCCTGTTTCTGTAAATTTCAAGCAATTAGTTCCAATTTTTATTGAAGGAGAGTAAGACATGAGCGAAATAACATCAGCTGACTGTATTTCGTCAGGTTGTCCTCAGCTGCTTACGCAACCTCCAATGTTTAAAAATCAAAATCATAAAATTTATTGAAAATATTCACAAAAAATTGGACTGAAACTTTTTGTGATCACACGTCAGCTTAGTATAACAAGGATGTTGATAAATTCAAGAGATTAAATAAAGTCTGCAAATGTGTGCCTTATGTTAGAAAATATTCTACAACATTGATGATTACAAAAGAGTGAAGAGTTAGAAATAAGTGGTTATGTAGTGAATAAACACTAATCATAAAAATACGCTAAGGCTATCGCTGTCAGGTGGCAGAAACCTGATTTTGGTTTCCAAAAAATTAGTTATTGACCTTCTTCCTCCTGGTTACAAACTATATTTCGTTACTGTTGTTTGTTTGAATCTTCCCATCGATGTGTTAGGACTGCAACTGGTCAGTCTCTAATTGGCATATATGCATACTGTGCGTGTTGCCTCGATATTGCCTTAATTCACAAGCATGGTAAGCAGAGATGCATAGTGGCTAGCAGTGGAATCCAGGACGCGCGTTTCGTTCTATTTGGGACTCTTCAGCTGGATGTACCTGCATCGCAGATTTGATGTTCACTCTGGAATTCGAACCCAGTACCCTCGCTTCAAACGCCATCGCGTTATCCACTCGGCCACTGAGTCCTGATAGCCACTTGCTTGTGCGATGGGGTGAAGTTTAAATTCATTTAGTGTTGTTTGCTTGAATCTTCCCATCGATGTGTTAGGACTGCAACTGGTCAGTCTGAAGCGAGGGTACTGGGTTCGAGTCCCAGAGTAAACATCAAATCTGAGATGCAGGTACATCTAGTTGACGAGTCCCAAGTAGAACGAAACGCGCGTCCTGGATTCCACTGCTAGCCACTATCCATCTCTGCTTATATTTCGTTACGTTACAAAATAATCCTCAGCTCTTTCTCCTGCATGAACACATAGTTACTTCATTTTTTGGCTTTCATCATTAAATAACTTTATTTTTCACTCATAGATACTTAGTATGTTTTCATAAGTTCTAACAGAACACATCAACAGTATGTAACTATAACATATGTTTGATATGATTTACCCTCTATTCCCTTTTTTCACTTTATGGGTGAAGAACTGCGTGCATTGTTTGATACAATCAACATAAGCCTCAATGGACGTATTTCTTTATAATAATTATAAGTATATTTCAGATTACTTGGAGCAAAATATACACAAAAATGTTTTTCTTCCATGTGTATAGATAACAATGGTAGTGTTGATTTTGAATAATTTTTGCAAACATTAAAAACAAACGAGACTAAAGGACATGAATTATAAGAATCTGGAAAGCAGTTGAAATTCAAATGATTTCTGTGTTTTATTTTATCGAATTTCGCTAACGGCTCATTTATCGTCATTGTTCCTACACTAGTTTCCTCTTTAGTTATAATAACTTTCTCATCTGTGTCCTTAGTTTTTGTATAATTATATAGATTCGGTAAACAACGCTACTGACTTCGTATGAATAAACCGTTTGATTAAATGAACCTCGAAAAGTTCTAGGCACGAGTAATGATGTGGTTTGAATATAATAAACAAGGTGTGTAATCTGCTCTATACACGAATATGTATAAATCAGTCAGTTTATTCAACACATTAATCACGTATGACACCAAAGCGAATTCCTTCTTTTCTAAACATAAGAATTTGATTAAAATAAACTGACTAATTACTAGAGTGTTTGAAAGTACTCCTGAAATGTCGAAAAGGTAAACGAAAAAAAAGAATTTTCTATCACTTTTTTGGAATATCTTTAAGGTTTTACTTTTTGAATATGGGATTCCCTTACCATTATCACATTGTTTGATAAGGTTTCGGGCACATCGTTGTTTTACCATATGTCTCATTTAAGATTTATTCAGCAGTCAATTATAACCAAACAGTATAGCTTGGAGATTTACATGTAGCATCTCAATTTTAGATAACAGCAAAATCTTTGTGAGAAGGTGGTAATCAACTGAGCTAAGATGAAATACCAGGTTGTTCTGTTCCATAGTTTGTAATTATGGCAACAGAAAAAATGTTCACTTTAAAGTTAGAGAATAACATTGAAGGAATATAGGTACGCCAAACAAGAAAATTCATTAATTGGGAAATTAAATTCGGTTATCTGATGTTGAAGCGAATGTGTCAGAAAGAAAAAAAACATCCTTTGGATTTAGGCCACAAAAGTGTTGTGAAAGGGAACCTAATTTTATTTGGAATTCTGAGTGAAGTTATTTTTACGTTTGATTAGAACATTACCAGTTAAACTATGGTTTAAGAATTTTAGGAACAGTTTAGTGTTTGTACACAGAATACTTTGATCCTAATAGCTAAATGAATTTTACTAATGTTAGATGTTTGAGTATTTACTGGCTATAGAGTTTTTATTAAAGGGGAACCCAGAAAATAAGTTAACAGAATGAAACCTCAATAATTAAAATTTACCCTATTAGCGGGTTTATTGCATTCATTCGTATCATTCAGATGGTTTTTCCTTTAGATGACAAAACTAGTTAGCTTTTGATTTTCAACAGATTGCTACTTATGCCTTACGTCAACAAAACTGTTCATTCACACTATGGCGTCAGTAATTTGTACTCTATTGTTTCAACTGAAAATTAAGCTTATTCTTTTCATACTTTATCTAACTTAAAATCTTACTAAATACTAAAAGCTGATGAATTCACTTGAAGTGTGTCACTTGGGAGAATCAAGCATCTTGTAGTTATTTTATATAAGTCAGCTGATCACAATGAGAATGGTTAATAGTTATTCAAATGTAAATTATCTTGATTTAATGTCATAATGTTTAAGTGAATTAAACTCACTTGATGTTTTATCATGAAAACATGTGAGTTCCTTTAATCCTTTTTATTATTGTGTATATTCCTACTACTATAAAAGTACTTGAAGAATAGCTTATAATTACTCTTGTATACATCAACCTAACAACTTGAAACTACAGCTGTTGAGCAAGTAAAAGCCAAATCAATCATGAATGTGCCAATAACGTACGTCAAAAACTGTATTTTAAATACTAACATAAAACATTTTGTCAATCATTTAAACAAAAATTTTATTTTAGTTTTTCCAAATTAAACTTGTAATATCTTTTATGGATATAGAAAATAAGTTCTTACTAGTAAAGGTTATTCGCAGTTTAGCAGAATTAAATGTCCTTTTAATCGTTGTTGTTAAACGATTTTTGATTACGTCTGATGTTCGATCACCTTTAAATCCCAGATGGAACAACTCGGATACGAGAACACAAACTTGTAATACTCATTTGATCAATATAAGTTTGTATTCTTGAAGATGTCGGAAGATAATTAGTTTATGTAGAAAATTAATACATAATAGTTAATGACATGAGATTTCTTTAATACATGCAACTGAATTATTATTCCTTAAATTATGCATCTACTTAGTCTGAAATATTTCATAGCGAAGAGCTACGTATGGAGAGTTCAAAACTAACTAGTTAAGATGAAATGATTGTCATTAAGTTTGTTCACTGAAGAGGATGAAGTTTAAGAGTTTTGCTAAAAGTTTTATATTTTACCAAGTATTATGCATTAACGACAAACTGAGTATGGTTAACTGTTTGTTTTCAAAAAGCAGAACAATTTAAACAAACTAGTCTTACTCATGTGTCCTAATAAGCAAATCGTTCAACTTTGGGAGATTCAATTTTTCAAGATAAGAATTACTCAGGAACCCCACTTCAATTAAGCCTATACAAAATGTGATTTCCCATAAGAATCAAAGGTAGGAAATAACAAACAGGGCTGATATATTTGCCTTCAAATTAACTTCTCCTCCACTATTTCTGATTCGATATAGCTTCTAGAGAACAAAACAATGTATGGAATATTATTGATCAGATTTGTTTAATGCTGGAGCTCACTAAAGATTTTTATAAAGTTGTATAATGTGGTTTATTATTGTTGATAAATTTTTATTTCAGCATCAAATCCATTGGCTTAAATAAGAATAAGGTTATCTTTCTATTTTTACATTGTCTTACCAAAAATAATTGGCGGATACGACCACGGTTAGGTTATGGGAAACTGGTTAATGAATAAATTAACTACCGAGTTTATCAGTGAAAGCCACATTTGCTGCTAGCTTACTGAAGAAATTAAGTTACGTACAAATGTACAGAATAGGAAGAAAAAAAGACGATATATTTCCCTTTTTGAGAATGTTATTCCGGTGTTTATGATGAAACGTTGTAGTCATAATTATTCCCCATGTAAATATTTTCTACCATATGTAAGCGAACTGATATTTTATTTCGAAGCAACATTTCTCAAAGTCTAATTTCAATGGATAACTGAATGCCTAAAGAGACGAAATTACACATAACAGTGTACTTCCTACCAATATAAGCTTGGGATTGTTTCAGTTAGGAAGATGATTTACAGAAGACAGCAAAGCTCAGGCATTGAATATTGTCTCTATATTCATGTTTAAGGCATACTGTGTCACTACGTTCTCACTCTACATTGGAACTTATCTAATTCTATAAAAGCAGGTTGTTATAATGTTGTGAGCTTTAATTTAGTGTGACGAGATCAAATAAAAAACACTAGAAGGCAAATATTACTAATTATTACTGAAAAAATAAACGAAAAAGGCTATAAGTCCACACAAGTTTGCAGCATTCAGCTTTTGGTTATCTTGGCTTATTTATTCTAAAGTGGGAGAATGTTTTGTGAATACCAGAGGATTTCTGTATGGTTAAAGTTTTTTTTGAATTTATTCATGATAGGCAACACAAACAATTTGAATCAATTAATTCTCTTCTTTTTTCTTCTTTACATCCTGGTACCAGTCGTGAAGAAGTAACGTGTATATTCAATCAAATTGATAAAAATCACAATGGATTTGTTACAAATAGAGAATTAAGTTCATATTTCAGAAAGCATCATGCAAAATTCAATCGTCAAGAAGTGAAGAGTTTCATTTGTAAATTAGACAGTGATGGCGATGGACAAATCAGTTTACCAGAATTAACAAAAGCACTTACTGGTAGATATTAACCAGTTGACATATAATTCTATTGTTTGTTATATTTTACTGTCAACATTTTTATTTTATATGCACATTGAAACCGCTTGTATTGTGATGAAAAAGGCACAGTGTCAATGTTTATTCTTATTCTAAAATAAAAATAATACGATTGTTAAAATAGATCTTTTATCATTGTCTTACAATTGGATTATGTCGATGTACAATTTTAGTTTCTTCATAAACCGACCATTCATTTAACTGTGTTCAATGTAAAATTCGATTCAATGGTTGATATTAGTGTATCCCAACGCATAAGGTGATAATATTTTCATAGGTCATCTCTAAAATACACAGTTAGGTAGTTTAAATAACGAAAAAACTACTAAATGCTGTTATTCAATTTGAAACAGTAAAGAAAAGAAGACTTAATAAAAGTCAATAGGTAACCGGTGCTTATTTTCATTTGCTTTTAAGATTAATACCATAGATTAGGGCATTCTACCCATGATTAGTTTAACACCAATGACAATTGTGTGATCTTTTTTCAGTATTTTCTATCCTGTTTATGATTTACCAATTGGCACATTTTAAGTTGTATGGTTAATAACTTAAAGCAGTTTAGTCCTAAAAGACAACATCTACGTAGTGTTTATAGACATCCTACTGATATGAGTGTTTTTCCACTCCTTGTATAAACAGAGCTAAACAAGGAATAAATATTTATTGTTTGGATTAAGTGAAGTTACCCTTTTCTAAACTACACTATTTGTTGCTCACCAAGAGGGTATCACATTATCATCCCAGGGGACTTTAGTTAATGACCTTTACTTAAAATATTTCCCCGTGCACACGCCTTGTGAAATAAATTTCGTTATCGAATCTCATCGACCATCAACATAAAAAACGTTTCACAAAATTGTTCAGAGCTTTATATTACATAATTCATACCATCTTCGCAGATTCAAGCCAGTTAACTGTTCTATCTAATCAGACTTCATTCTTATCCTCGGACTCCAGGTACTTGAAGAAGCAGGTGGTTGAATAAAGAATCTGACGCCTACATTTTAAAAGCCAGTGAATATTAATTTATGTTTATTTATATTACTGGGTAGTCTCTGATCTAAAATCCCATTGTCTTGTACTTTTGCTCTAAATGACCTTTTGTAACGTTCCACTGAACATAAAATCTAATTGAAATATCTTACATCTTCAATCCATTTTCGTACCTGTACGATATCGATATACGTTTATATTAACTGATGTTTGATTTCAGTTCTACTAAACATATGTTAATCTTTCTTTGTAATTTTGATATTTGGTTCATACGTGATGTAAGTGGCTGATGAAAATCTAATACACTGAAGCAGACGCACGTTGTTCTGCTCAATTTACTACTTTTACTCTGTCGACTTTGTTCGACCGACAGTTCGAAAAACTAGAAAAACTAGAATTAAATGTACAGAGGAAATATGTTGATATTGGCCCTAAAACAGTTTCGAATACATTTATTTTATGATTGGAGTGGTTCGTTGATCATTTGTTAAAAATATGTTCATTGGAAAATATACTCCCGTAAACCTCAACCCTAATTTAATTATTCAGCGAGTTTTGACCCTAAATGTTATGCTGAAGCTTTAAATACACTAATATCTATTTCAGAATTCACAACTATGTACTCATTGAAACTGTTTTCTATCTTATTTCAACGTGTTTATGGAACTGAATTACCTATCAAATAGTGCTTATAAAAGCTATTCTGTCAGAGTAATTCGCTTACGATATATTTATTAATTCATTTTCTTTACATCGATGACCAATATTAAGTAATGCTCATTAAGAGTAGAAGATACTCGTAGGTTACTAGTATTTGACCACAGATGCCTTAGAAATATTGCTCGCATCTGCTGGGATAACCGGGTAAGTAATAGTGAGATTAGACACAGGGTATTAGGGAATGATGGTAAATCAGTTGATGAGGTAATGAATCTTCAGCGACTGAGATGGTTGGGCCATGTGTTACGTATGCCTGGACACCGATTACCACGATGCGCAATGCTGACTAGTGTAGGGGATGTTTGGACGAGGGCTAAGGGAGGCTAAAGTGAATCGTGGCATCAGAGCTTGAAGTCACTAACTTCTAGTCTGAGCTATGTTGGTAGATGCAGACTACTTGGTTTGGGTCTGCGTGCCAATGAGAATAAAATCATTATTTAGTTAAGTATATTGGAGAGATCTGTTCGAGTCTTAGATAGTCTTCATCACAGTACGACAACCGCCGAAAGTTATGAAGTACTAGTCAGTCACTTCATTTTTGTTTTCAACCAATAAGCAGATAACACCAACAAAATCACAAGGGTTAGAACCTAGTACTTCCATGGTATGTGGTAAGTGAAAGGAGTTCATCACTGAGTCAGTTCGCAATGAAAGACAGTTTAAATGTTTAACGTGTGCATAATCCCACTTGAATAAGTAATATATTATTTTAACTAAACATTATTCTTTGTTTAAATCCTGTGGTTCCTAATTCCAGACATTTAAATTTACAGTAATACTCATTTGCGTTATACCGTCTATTTGAAGATAAACATATTTACACAGGCTGATTTTAGTTAGACAACCACCAAAAATCAGGAAGGACAGGATAGAGTTTCCATTCTAGTATGAGTCTCTTTAGAAATGCGTATTCATAACCCCATCCAATATCGAACCTAGGACCTTCGGTCTCTGGAGCACTGAGCCGGCATCCAGTGATGTACATATCAAACTCCAATCAGTTCACCCATTTCCTGGAGTGGATAAATGTCTCACGTTCTACGTAGCCCAACTTCACTAGCTGAAGTTTTTCGCTCGAACTCATGAAACTACCTCCCAAGATTAGTCGCTAGTAAGTACATGATAATTATTAGTACAGAAGTTTTCAGAGACTGTTACATTTTCACAGTTCACATACTTATTTTATGGCATCCGTTTGAACTGATATAACTTTTATCTATTTCAATCATGCTAGAGATAAAACAGTGTAATACTTTCTAATTGACAAGATGCTTACTGTCACTAACACTACTTTTCTTGAATGGAAATGACAGTTACTTATCAGTTGCAACCTTTTAAAATTGTTTTGTTTGATTCCTTTTATAATGAGCAGAGTGTCAGTAAGTTATAATCCACTTAGATCAAAGGCGTAGATTAGGTGTATTCATTAGGATGTGATTTGTTCATTTTATGTATTTGGATTACATGGAACAATAACCACGAAGAATGTAATATTTAGTAATATTGTGGTGTGTGATACTGATGTTGACAGATATAAGCAGTATGTATCATAAATCAAAAGTGAATTGCCTGGAGACAGGGGGTTAAGAAGATCAAAAAAAGAGAACGAAAACAAAGAGTGATTAGTGTGAAAACAAAAGGATATTGAAGTCTGAGACGATTGATTAACATTTTACGGAAGAAACAGTCAAGTTTGAGACAATTAACTTATATCTTGCGAATGAAGAATTTACCGTATGGTTCTCAGATTTTACTAAGACGTTTTGTAGTGTTGTGTTCAGATACATTGGATTGTCACCACTTGTGTTCTCGTCCACTACTAGTTTAGGAAACATTTGGTCACTCAATCCTACCTCTGCTTTCCAATTAGTGATCAATAAACATACAATGTTAATAAAGTAGACATTAGGGAATGACGTTTTATCCAACCTACTTTTATGTCAAACTTATCTCAATAACATAAAGTTTGTTTATCTTCTTGATACGTTATATTTCACAGGTGAGCTATCAAAATCGTAGGAAAGATATCAAGATCAAAAGTAACAACCTGAAAATTACCACTTGTTAAGAATAACTAGCATAATTGAATAAAACACATCTGGTCAATTTTAAGATAATTTATTCAGAATGAAAGTTAGGCACTCACGGTTATGACTTAGAAAGGGGTTGATGATGCATATAGTTGGAGAAGATGAAATATTTCTACAGTGCTCTTTGAATTTAGGACGACTTTCCATCTTATCCCTGTTGAATTCTATTTACAAGTATTTCTGAACTGACAAGTATGTGTCTCACTAAAATATAAAAGTAAGCAGTCCTGTCCCATTCATTAATTTTATGTAAAAAAAATATAGACAGTTTGATCACATTTGATTATTGGTTTCACATACAAGCGTTCATAATATTATTATAATTCCCGTAACTTCATTAAACTTTATTAAGACGGCTAGTTAAATTGACTTGACCGAAAAGATAATTTCTTACGCGTCTGATAGCAGCATTTCTAGATAAGTAAAACATCGGAAATCCAATGGACAGAGTAATAGAGATTCATTCAAATCTTCACATATTTAACTTATGGATGTCGTCTTTAAGGAATGCCAAATAAGTCTGGAATTTGAGAATAGTGAAAATACACTGTCTGATTTAATCAAATCATGAGTAATTTCCAAATTGACTCATTTTTATGCTGCGTAGAAATTTAGTGATCTTGAATTATTTTCGTTTGTCAAGTAAGAAAGATAAAAAATTTAAAAAGCATTTCTTCGTCTCTTTTACAACCTCTGCTTAAGAACATAACACAGATAAGACTATAAGATCTTTAGGTCATCGAATTATTGTGAATACGTTTCTATCAAGGACTGGTTCCGGATGGTGAATCATAGAGAACTAGGAAACACTGAATAGCTGTTTCGTTCAAGTCTAAGACCTTACAACAATCCGTATTACCATTTGAAAATCACCAACAATTTGAAGTTGAACAAATATGAGACAAGTCAAAAACGATTTAAAAGGATTAATGTCTCCATATAAAACCGAGAGATCCAAAGAGCATTAAGGTTTAACAGAAGAAGAAACTATTTAAATACGTAAACAAAACTGAAATTGAAAAATATTCAAAAATTATTCAAATATCTATTTTAATCAAGCAAACAGGAAAATATTCCTTAACCTGTAGCATAACGTTGCAAATCCCTTGAGAATTACAAGATAGGCACAAAAGAATTGACCGATGCATCTTTGAACGTTCAAGTGATAAATCTTAGTGATTTTATTTTAGTCATTAAGACACATTAATCGAAAGCATCTGTGTTTCTTTACAAAACTTTCAACTACTTAAAAATGTGATAAGTAGCCGAAACTTTGTTTTGTATCTACAAAGTACTGTGTAGATGAACATAGAATATTTGGCTTGTAATTTTATCCTACTATTTATATAATGTACAGTCTATAATTCTAATCAGTGGGAAAAGTTGAATTGCATTCCAGATAAATCCCATTCTGAATAAGTCATTTTCATTGGAAAAATATTTGATTTTAATCCTAAAATTGTACTGAATTTAACCATGTGGAAATCTGTATAAGATTGTTCCCTTTATATAAGAACTCTCGTCTAAATTAGAGCGAATAGTTTCACAGTATTTGAGCGCCGATTTGATGTAAGACATTAAATAGGAATAATATGTTTAGAAGGGGATTTGTGGAGATTTCAGTATTTTTAAAGTTGAAATCATTAGTCAATTGAAGCTATACCACCATCGGAAACCTAGAAGCACTGGACGGCCGTTTCGTCCTATTATGGGACTCCTCAGCAGTGCGCATCCACGAACCCACTCTCGCGGGACTCGAACCCAGGACCTTCCGGTTTCGAGCCGAAGCCCTTAACCGATAGACCACTGAACTGGTATCCAACGGTGTTGATGTCTAACTTCAACTGATCCACGAAGTTGAGAAACCATTCACCAATTGTCTTCAGTGAGTTGATATCTCACAACGGACGTGATTGAACTCCACTGGTCACTGCTTCCCACTAGAACTCCAGGACATGTATCTTGAAGTCAGTCACTAGTGAGCATATGATTATATTTAGAAGGGGATTTGTGGTCTATCGGTTAAGGGCTTCGGCTCGAAACTGGTAGGTCCTTTTATTAATTACTTATGATACTTGCTGCCATTTATTTCGGGTTACTGTGGTAAAGATCATTCTATTACGTTTTAGTGATCAAAAAGAAGGGGAAATAAAATATGAAACAGTGATTCCTTCTCAGTTTCTAAGCGAATGTAGGATATAACGGACAATAAATTACTTGTTATCGTTGCTTCGGATCGCTAAGGTTCGTGATAAAACGACGCTCAAACGGGCCACTTCTTTTCCCTTGGCTAACTTCTGGCTCAATCACTTAGCAATTATTTTGACATGACATAATTTGACTAATTAACATTCAGCTATGCTCTTTATATTTTCGTAAGTTAAATTGAGCTTATTCTTATATCTTATTATTATGTCAACAACTGTAAACATTTAAGAAACCTGAATTAGCACTCACTACTATTTATTATTTCTTACCTAATTCACATTATACCATATATATTATGTAATCCTCGATTAAACACTTATCCTCATTTGTAATTACATTATTACTTTTTCCGCTCTATGTTATCCATACTTATTCTGATTATTAGTCTCACTATTTCAATGGACCTATAAACTAACTCAGCTTAACATTGCACATTGATCATTTCAGCGTTGACAATTTTATCTGCTTTTGTTCTGATAATTCTTTTTATGATTTCCATTGACTTATAAGTTGATTCATGTAAACACTAAACACTAGTAATTCTAATATAAACAATTACAACTTTATTCCGCCAAGAATCTTAAATTTCCAATATACCAGGATTTCAATTAGTTTTAGATTTCCTAGCCACGTTTTTTTGAGGGAAGTCAATAAGTCGTAACTCTCATTTGTGCCTACGAAGACAGTAATAGTAAATAACTTGTAGGAACATTATGCCATTATTTATTCAAAGAAATAAAACCAGACAGTGAATGAAATTGATTTTATTTCTAGATGAGGTCAGTGACGAGCGACTGGTCTCTTGTACTGTAAATTAAGATAATGTAACAAACCATTTTATTATTTGACATTAAGCTGGATGATCTAAGAAATACAAAATACAGATAGAAAATGTAACGGCTAAACAAAGTTATTACTGTAATAATTTGACGGATTCGTTCAAACATTAAATTTTCGTTGAACAATGTGTTTTAATTGATTTACTTTCTTAGTAATTAAAAACTCATTAAGCTACATTAAATCTGTGTACCATAATGTTTATCACCAGCATATTAATGAATTCATCATTCGGATTGATAACTTCGTATCGGTTGATACGAACGTTAACCTACAGGGTATGTGATACTAATAAACATTAAACGGATATATCCTGTGAAAGTAAAATACTTAACCATTGTTCACAAAAAGCTACCTTTGCAAACATTACTCGGAGAAAAATCCGTTACAATTCGCAGAACATAAAACCTATTTAACAGATTTCAGTAGAAACTGTACATTTAGTAAGTCTTAGTCAATTAATCTATTTTCCTGTAATATATCACTGTTGAATTTAATGAAGTTAAAATATACTTACTGCAAGTATTAAAATCCCGTCAAAGATCTTCAAGAATACTTAAGTACGTTTTACCTTAACACAAAATGAAATTAACCTAGATAATATAATTACCGCTAGGTTTCATCCATTGAATATATCATGATAAAATATAAACTTCATTCTCTCATCTGATCTTTAAACATCACATAGAAACTATTCACAGCAAATACCTAAACAATTCTGTGTGCATTTGTACTGATCATGATCAGTTATGTATCATCTTGTATTGTCCTCCTGATATTACATAATTTTCTGATCCCATGATAATTATTATTACATGCTGATTTATCATTTGTAATTAGGTAATTATAAAACAAATATGATTGAACATTATGTACTTTAATTAAATTGTTTAATTAATAAACTTTTAATTACGTGGAGAATGTATCACATTAGTCAACATGCATACACAATTATGCCATATGATAAGAAGGATTAATTAGATTAGTTTTTTTTATTTATATTCTATAAAGGAAACAATTCAAATCAGCTGATTTATTTAGTTACTTCAAACAAATCACATTCAATGAAAGTAAGTGACATGAACTCAATGAAAACGATGTATTTTAATTGAAAAAAAAGCTAACTAATTAAAACGTGACTGTCACATTATTATTTATTCAATGAAATAAACAATTAAAACTTTATCAGAAGGGGGTTTCGTCCTATTGTGGGACTCCTTAGCATTGCGCATCCACCGTCCAATGCCTCAAGGTTTTCCATAGTGGTCTAGCTTTAATTGACTCATGATCTCAACTATATAAAATTACTAAAATCTCCACAAAACCCCCTTTCTGATAATGATCATATGCACACTAGTGACTGGCTCCATGAGGTATTTCGTGGAGTTCTAGTGAGAAGCAGTAACCAGTGGAGTTCAACCACGTCTGTTGAGAAATAACAACTCACCGAAGACGTTGATGAATGGTTGCTCAGTCTCGTGGATTGGTTGAAGTTAGACATTAACACCATGCCGGCTCAGTGGTCTATCTGTTAAGGGCTTCGGCTCGAGACTGATAGGTGCTGAGTTCGATTCTCGCGAAGCGGGATCGTGGTTGCTCACTGCTGAGGGGTCCCCCGATAGGCCGTCCAGTGCTTCCAAGTTTTCCATGGTGGTCTAGCTTCAATTGGCTCATGATCTCAACTATATAAAATTGAAACTTTAATGAAAACTCGATAATTTCAGTAGCAGATTACACTGTATCTATTAATAAGGATTTACTAATCGTGCACTGTAGTATACTCTAATACCTTTGTTAAGAATTAGAGCTGTAGTGACTACAACGATGTTGAAGTCATTCTTTGTGATCATAGTGAATGGTGTTTTTATTAAATTACCTATTGTTTTGAAAGGATTTATTCAATAGATTTATGTTTGAATATTATCCCATATTACACCATAATCTATCATTTGAAACATTGTTTGTTTGTTTGGTAAATTTGAATCGAGTGACCAAAAATACTATTAAAGATTATCATATAGTTACCTGAAAGCATTCTTTACTTACTCATTTAAAACATCGAATAGACACTGTAAAGATTATTTATTTTTATTTATTTAAATATATACATATTGGTACAAAAGGGCACCAGATACATATGCGTCACACAAAATAATGAGAATGGGAGGAGAAAGCTGGAAGGTGTGTATATGTAAAAGAAGAAATAAATAGGATGAGAAAAATGAGAAGAGTAATGATGGGGGAACTGAAATGTACAACCAGAGGAACTCTCTCAGTTAAGAAAGTTATATCCACTCTTTATGAAGAAAGTAAAAGAAGGTTACAGTAGGCCCGCCACTGGCTTCTATTCTGAGCCATATCTGATAACGTCTCTAGCCACTGTGTTGCACCATCTCTTGGACCCCAGCCAGGGAGTCGTGAAGGACCAACAGAAGATAGCCCTTTGCAGCTTTCTTTCATACCACACCATGTCATACACTGACCACCACTGTAAAGAAGTTATTCCTAGAAGATATTTTTAATGAATTCACTGTGTTCAGTTTGAAATTTAACGTAAATATATGTAACTTTGGCCAGTGACCTTTGAATTCATATAATCTCTACCAAAAACGCTGAAATATTTGAAATAGCCATTAAGGGAAAACCACGCGATTAATGATGAATTGTTACAGAATTGTTAAAGGACATTTCAAAAACAAACATCTGTTCAACATTTATCTGTCAAGTCATGATTTTCGTGTGTTGTGGACTCGATAACATTATAGTTTCTCAATTTCAAACTCCTGCTTTTTACGTTCATTTAAAAATTCAACTTGCGTGAATCTTTCAATAGTTGAGAACATGAGTCAATTGAAGCTAAACTACCATGGAAAACGTTGAGGCACTAAACGGCCGTTTCGTTCTATTGTGGCACTCCTCATCAGTGCACACTCATAGTAATTATAATTATTTCACACTAGTCAACTAAATGACTTTCTTCATGTTACACACCGAATTACACTTATAAAACACTTAGTTCATTCATACAAATCAGTGAGTGAGAGGCTTGAAACACATGAAATGAAATGTTTGTAGTTTTTGTTTTACAAAAGTTTATCAAAGGAACTAATTGAATGAAAAGATAATTCCTTCTTATCTTGAATTTGATCATTAATCTAGTTCACCGTTTACATTTTCGTGGAAACTCCCTATTCATTATGAATTAAACTGTTTTTCATTGTGAATGGATTCTCCAATTAGTGATAATTATTAGTACCGTAATTGATATTTGGGCATTGTGCAAAGCAACGTCAGATTTCTATGTTCTCATTTCATTTTCGAAATAACTCTTCCTGTTTACAAACATGATTCAATTGCTGAGAAGTGTGTATATTACTCAGAGAATTCCATAGAAGTTGAGAAATGCATCAAATGATTGGCTGCTCGTTATTCGTTCGAGGATCAATGTTTGAATAGTGGTGGGAATCGAGTAACTGTTTAGAAAACACTTAAGAACGATGTTGTAAAATATTTGAGTTGATTTTAAAAATGCTATTTGAATATTATCTGGTATTCAGTTGTAACGTTACATGTAACCAACAATGAGTTCAGAGGTAAATATTTATGTGTAATGCTGAGATAAGTGTTCCGATCGAGTTTGAAGTGGCGTGTTTAAAGGAGACTGAATTTTGACTGTCAATTTTGGAATAGTATTATCAATTAAGATTTTGTTGTAACATAATGTCCTCTCATTTGATCATTGTTATGTTTCAATTCGATTAACTGAATCGTAACTTTCATAGTCCATTCTCTAATATCTTGTTTATACCGGATATTACATACATCTCTTAAACAGAATGAATAAACTCTTCAAAAAAGGATGAATAATAGTTAACGATTATGAAAAGTTATCATGACCAAGTGAATGCTGGATAGACCACCTCTCCTTTGTTTGACATAGAACTATCAATCTACTGCTTTTATCAATCACTGTTAAATTCGAACTAATTCATCAAGAGTAGTGTCAAAATGTTTAGTCTCGTAAAATCTAAAATGCATATTACTTCTATCCAGTTGTAAAGGAATCACCCCCGTTTTCATCATTAGATGAACGTGGTGATGTGTACATATGGAGCACGTATATCATACATAGGAGTGAAAAGTTGTCCCAATCTTGTACTGGTTTAAATCACTTAACTATTGAAAATTGATTCAGTTCAGAGAGTTTCATTTTGTCACTTTAGTAAACCAAATAATTCAATAATCAATTACACATTTTCCTCATGATTGTTTAGCCCAAATAATTAGTTTTGAATCATGTTTCTCCAGGAAGTAGTCTATTATGCTTCAATCATATTTTCAACTGTACTACAAATATCATGATCCACAAATAGTTTGACTGACTCAAGATATTTTTTTTCATCCTCGTCAGAAACAGACTCTCACCTCTTCTTGGTGCATTAGAGCTAGTTAACCGTGTTCACATCGTCAAATGACGACTTGCAACCTAATACATTTGATTTTCTTATTCTTTCACGGTTTGGTAACCTCTGGGATGTGGCCTGAGGTGAATAGCATCCATACCTATGTTTTTACTATGAAGTGTATGTATCTCGATCTATACACTTAAATATGTATGTAACTTATACATATGACCGCAAGTATCTTTTCGTTTGTGCACTATCATGTGTATACGTCTTCGACGTATTGATTCTGTGTATATATGTAACGCATACTTGCGGCAGTACTATGTGCCTTACTGGTGCATTCGTCATGGCTCTAAATGCTTTTGGTTTGTTACAGAGTCTCCGAATGTGATAACTAAGTGTAGACTGTGGCGTGTTCGTTCGCACTAAATAAATCGGATTCCCTATTTTTACGCGAAATACACCAAAGTAAACTGCTAGCGCATCCGTTTGTTTTGCTTCTTCTAGTGCTGCAGTTGTGAACTATATGAAAAAGCTGTTTTTTTCCTGAAGGGTCTACTGGTTTTTCCCACTTAATTGGAAGGGATTAACTGATTAACTTAGAGAAACTGTCTTTTTTCGTTAGGTAAAAGTCAGCATGCCGAACCATCTGTCATCCATAACCTATGGTTTCCACTGAGCTAGTACGACTTTTGTTACGATGTTGAACATTCATTCAGTATTTTAGATCGCAATAAAAGCCAAATGTTTAGATTTTAAATGATCATTACATAAAAAGTGATTTGAGTTAACACCCTCTACACAACTACTAAAGACTAGAATGTCACCATGGTTTGTCAGAGCTGCAGTTAATAATATTTACCAATAAACTTCAAAAGTAATCAGGCTACACCTTTTCTCCCTTTGGTTGCTAAAACAGATGGTTACAAATCATTGGTCTAAAAAAGAGCGCATACAGACACAACTGGTTGAGTGTCATCCCTCCATAAGATTTTCAGGTAGTTTAATTTAATTAGCAATGGGGTTTTAGATCTATGGTAATGCCAACCAGTTATGTATAACGGAGATAACTTGGATACTTTAGGTACACCTACGTTGTATTCTATTGGTCAAAAGGGCAAGTAGGAGTCAGCTCATCGATATGGATTTTATATTTAAACAGTGAAACTTTTTTCTCTGACTTGTTAGTTCGATAGCTGGTTCCATTGTTCTGTTTCACTGTATTGCATTAGAATGGTCAAGTGAGTGGACTCTTGACAATATTATATAACGTTTTCTTAGTTTATTATAATACTTACCATTTACTGTACATGATTTTTGTTTATGCTTTAGCCGTACAGAGGCTGCACAACTTTTGAAGCACCTTGATAGAGATAAAAGTGGAAAAATTAGCTCACAAGAGTTAATGGAATTTTTGCACACCGTTAACTGTCCATTCAAAAAAGAACAAGTTGAGAAGTTTATCAAGCAGCACGACAAAGACGGAGATGGACAACTAAATACTGATGAACTCCTTGATGTTTTATGTTCATAATTTCGTAATGTTTCAGTAGTGTTTCTTTCATAAATAAATAGTCATTTAATTTCATACCACAGAGTTTATAAAACTTCATTTTTATAGTGGGTATTTTCTGTCGATTTGTTTTCTCTATAAAAAATCTTGTCTGCTATTTGTCGGGTAGTAAGTACTAGGTGGTTTATTCGGAACACATTTTCATCACACGTACTGCACAATGCTGTTGTTTTATCAAACCTTCACTAAGCTTCACGTTAGAGAGTATATGAAGATATATTTCGGTTTGTTACTCTTGGATTATGTCCTACACCCGTCGAGTACAATTTCCATGTTGTAAGCTCTCATACCAACAAGGACAACTCACCTTTTATGTACTTAGTACGTGATGAAATTTCAAAAAAAAGAATCTGAATGCCAATATAGACTGCTTCACTGCGCGAAGTTATTTCTCATAATGTGTATGGATTCCAAAGAGTTTAGGTACACATTGTTAACAAGTCTACTTACTTAAGCTTCATCAAGTTCTTGAATATTCCGAAGCGGTGAATCGAATTAGTGCGTTGTCCATTATTGCTTCCTGTCGAACGTTTTATCATATGTGCATAATCTTCGACCATTTAGAAACAGTCATCTTGGTTACTTGTTACTTGCCAATATCTCATTGTACAATGCTCCAATCGTGTAGTAATTACATGTGTTCGGTTCTTTAACACAAGTAATCCACTAATTATTTATTCAGGTCTAATTATCCTTGCCTCTGTTTTGTTGTTGCTATCCTGGCTACTGACAGATACTCTAATTTTGTATTTCTCATAGAGTTAAAAAGACTATAAATGTTTTTAGGTTAGAAGTAATCGAAAACTGGATATCTTCAATCTCCAGATTATTTAGATATAGGAAATTCATTTCTATGTTGAATCTAAGAATCATTGATTTTGTGAAGATATATGATAAACTACTTACTATTTTTCACTCACTTGGTGAACAGTTCATTGCAATATTTGATAGATCACAACTTTGATTTTCATATGGTAATTTTAAATCATTAACTAGAGTCGAATTACTTGCAAATAGAAGCTCATAAATACGCAAACGCTACGGCGTCCAGAAAACATATCCCCCTTTGAACCCTGGGTTTACATTGTACAGATGAATAAAATTTGTGTAAGAATAACAGAAAAAATTTCGTAATTTTGAGATACTTGCTACTAACCAATGAAATGTATTTTAACCATGTTATCAATAATGAAGAAAATACTTATTTCTGAGCACTTTTCAATCATGTATGTGTCCATTGTGTGGTTTTTATACGCAAATATATCGATTTAGAAATGTCATAAGGTAAATAACTATGTAACTACAGCATTGTATATATTGTCACAGTTGTCAATCAGATAGGTAAAACTTCAAGTAAGAAATATGTATGACCTTTCTTTAGATTCATATAATCAAAAGAATATATACTACATCTATGTAGCATTCACTGAGAAACAATAAAATCATTCAAAGTAAAGATTTGCATATTTGAAAGGCTTTATTGTAGAGAACTCGTTCTAATCATTAGACCTTAATGATTATTGTCTGCTATTTGTCGGGTAGTAAGGACGAAACGCGCGTCCTGGATTCCATTGATAACCACTATCCATCTCTCCTTATAATGCTTGTGAATGAAAGCTATATTGAGGCAATACGCACAGTATGCACATATGCCAATTAGAGACTGGCCAGTTGCAGTCCTAACACATCGATGGGAAGATTCAAACAAACAATACTAAATGAACTTAATGATTATTGTTATTGTGTATTATATATACTGTATAAACGAAAACTTCATTTTCGAAGTCGCTTTGTAACTATGACTACATCAAATAGCATTATAGTAAAGTATATTAAGTCATCATTAGGTCATATATTAAGTCAATGGTGTACATGAACAGAGTTTAAAAAGGCTCTCCAGGACGCCATTGTGATCGATTCTCAGCCACGTCACCTAGAGTCTCCAAACATTGGTTACGATAATCACACGGACCCCAACCAGGTAGTCTGCATCTACCGACATGATTAGGACTAGAAGTTAGTAACTTCAAGCACTAATGTCAAGTTTCGGTTTAGCCTCCCCTAGCTCTCCTCCAACCATCCCCAAAACTAGTCATCATTGCGCGTCGTGGTAATCGGTGTTCAGTCATACGTAACACGTGGCCCAACCATCTCAGTCGATGAAGATTCACAACTTCATCAACTGGTTTACCATCATCCCCTAATACCCTGTGTCTAACCTCATCAGTACTTACCCGGTAATCCCAGCAGATGCAAGCAATAATGTTAAGGCATCTGTGGTCAAATACTAGTACCTTCTGCTCTTAATGGCCACGTTTCTCAGCCGTAAAGTAGAACAGAGCGAGCTGCTCCCTCAATCGTCTTCGCCATCGGTGACGTAAGTTGTTAATAGTCAAACGAGCTTCTTTAATCTGTACAGAAATTTCGTCAGACACAAACCCATTAAGGCTAAACAGACTTACAAGATAAGTGAAGTTGTCCACGCGTTCGACTACTTCACTCCCTATCCTTAGTTCAGGTATTGACGCAGGCGATTTAAAGTGGGAGAAACCCGTTCCAAACATCCTTGCATTGTTACTCAGCTCTATAAAAAGACTCTGCATTTTTTCAGCGTCTTCACCAAACAGGACTATGTCATCTGCGTATTCTAAGTCAATAAGTGAACCTCCTGGAAGAGGATCAATTCCCGAAAATTCAGTATGCGAGAACGTTATTTCGAGCAGTAGGTATGTGATGACAGTTCGCCATAAACTGTGATTCAACTGTTAGTGTTTGATTAAAGAGCCTTCACAAGGTTAATGCACTTTTGAGGTACACCTTTCAATGACAGACTCCAATGTGTAGTTTGGAGAGAGGTTTCAGTAGACCTGAGACAGTGTTTCGCGCACTAGAATCGTTCTCCATCGCGGCACTTGAGGAGGAAGTTTAGAGTTTAAAATCGAGGTAGTAGGAATAATAGGAATTGAAGAGGGAGATTGATAATGAATACATTGATATTGAGTACTGTTAGAGGTATGGGGTTCTTCTAGATGTACTTGAAAACGAAATTGAGTTAGAAGTGGTCTTAGTGACCTGAGAGAGTGACGACAATACTCAAGGGACAACTGCTTGAGGCCGGTCACACACGACGTTTTTGTTAGTAATTTTCGTATTAGCTTCGTACTTGTTGGGACGTTCCCGCCGGAGACGTAAATCCGTGGGATTAGGAGAGGTGTGCATCTTTAAGGTCGACCTTTTCTAACCCCACCCGTCCTTGTAGGAAGGCAGCATCTCTGCAGATGGTGGTTGTCCGAGGGAAACACCTTACTGCCATCACACCCCTGTACAGTCAGCAGTACGATTTTGCCCTCAGACCTTGGGTTCGCTGCTTTTAGTCTTACCTGTCTGGCATGGTAGGACCTTGAGGAACGATTGTTCCAGCCAGTATAGCTCTATTGGTTCTTCACGATGGGCAAGCCTGACCACCACGTCAAGGTAGCAGCAATGGTCGGGATAAACAGCTTGTAGGGTCAGTGAAATGTCACTGGGCCCTATCAAAATCATTTGGCAGTCAGGTCTCTGAATGTCAAACAGTCCATCGATCCTTGTCAAGTTCAAGGACAACCAACGCGCATCAATTAGTAGCACGCCATGGACTGGCCCATGTGGTAGTGGTCGTAACTTCTCTCTTTTACTTACTGTTACTAATAAATTTCTGTAATAACATTTTTTTGTTATGTAGTCTTCAAAGCAACCATAGCACGTTGATGCGACGAAAGGGTAGTCGATGTTAAGTGCTGACTGCGAGGCGCGACTTCGAAGTTAGCTATTGGTCACACCATTCCGATCTAACTCGAATAGGCACCCACTCATTTCTATATAGATCATCTACGTTGGTGATCTACAAGCTCTTCTTAATCATTTTTTATAAGCTGTTCCCATTTGGATACTATTTACTAACACACTAATGATCAACATTTCAGCTTTACACATAAATATTTAATGTCAATATTCCATGAAATAATCAGATAAAATTATTCTAATTTGAGTTATTAAAAAAATTTGATGATTTGCTTCATAGGACAATTAAAATGTTAATTTTCATACACTATCCTTAGGGTTTTATTCATAAGAATTAAGTCTCTTCATAGATTGCTTGAAGTGTTTTTCTGACTTGGAAATCACTCTATCACACTGGAACGTTAATAAATGTTGATTATATTTGCTGGTAATTTCGCGTTGTTCTATTAACATCACTGACTCCCTGTCTTTGAACACAAGACTCAAAACTCATAGAGTTTATCTTAAATAGAACAGAGGGGTGAAAATCATTTATCACCAAATTTGTTAACATGAATAAATCGTAGGAAGGTTTAGCGAAAGCAAGGATTAGAAAGACAACAACTATAGTTGATAATCAACTTTATTCACTATGAAATTTCTCCGTTACATATGATTGTTAAATGTACTATCATTCCAATACAAATAATATGGTTAATCAATCAAGTCAACATTCAACAACCGTAAAATTATTAAAAAACATATATCATGTGTATTAGCATGTTACTACAGTGAGGATATGAATATAATCTGAATTTTCGTTCCGAGTTATTTTTTATCGACTAATAATTACCTCCCTCATTTTTAGTAGTCACTATTATTGGACAGAACTTTTCATTGGCTTTATCGAAATTTTATTGATAATCTAAATTAACATTGTAACTAACTAGAACTATTCGTTTTATTACTATGGTAATTTAAAAATTTTGGAAAATTTATTCGCTGCTCATTTTTCTCAGAGTATGAAATAAATAACTATTCTATAATTCAGTTACGTGAATTTAACTTTCTAGTAGGTAGGACACGTTTACTTCACCGTTTTCTTCAACCATCATCGCGTTACTTACCTAGTCACTGGTTTGTGCAACAGAATGAATTTTAATTCATTTGTATTGGTTGTTTGAATCTTCTCACTGATGTTTAGGAAGACCAACAAGAGACTGATCAATAGTGGACCAAAATATCAATGAGAACATCAATACAAATGAACTAAATATATCTATGGCTGTACAGCAATCATAATAACTCTAGTAGAGAAATTCTGTTAAGAATTTCGTTCACTAACCTGGGTTATGTATAGTCACTACTATCTTACCTTACTGCTACTAGGTGATAATAATTCAGGCGTTTTTCTAAGATAATTCTGTTACTTAACTCAAATGAGATATTTAGTTGAATAATTCGATCTGATCACTAAGACAGTATGGTTTAGGTGCTGGTTTATGTAACTACTTTGAATACAGAAATTGCAAATGAGCTAGGAAAATCAGATACTACTATGGTGAATGTGAAACAAATTTTCAAAACACTTGAATGACTGTCAGGGAAATGTAATTCATGAGTGGTTGTAGTACCGTTATAAATGTATCCTGAAGTAAACTATTCTTATTGATTACAAAGAAGATGTTTGGACCATGCAATCATAAAACGTCTTTTTCACATTACTGCTTCATCAGAACTAAATGCAGTTGTAAACACTACTATATTAACACAATTAGTCACTGATACGATGGGACTAAAAGGCAAAATTATGTTCTTTTACTCATTGTGACCTTTGGTCAACATTATTTCCATTTTTTTATTCAATGTGATAATTATTCGGGGCAGTATTTGTTTCTGTTTTCCACTGTGATACGTTATTCGGTATGGCATTAATTTATTTTAGTGTGCTGTTTTATTCAAGATACAATATTCTTGTATTAAATTAATATAAACTATGCACAACATGATATGCGGCATTTGATTCGCTATAAATGTGAGTATGTTTCATATATATGATCTCATCCTAATTAATAATCAAAATGGGTGTATAAATCAATATGAGTGTATTTTCGACAAGGGTTTTCGTCCTGCTTTGAGGTTAGTAAATCTTCCCTTGCATCAGGGAGTCTTGTTCTCTGAGCTAAGTGTCTTGTTCGTGGAGCTTTCATCGTTCTTCTGAACGACATCATCGGCACAAACTTCGGGTCGAAGTGAAGTGTTCGAATTTCTTCACATGCGGTTCATAGCTTGTCCTTCCCACCTCGAAATTGATTGGTTCTTGTTGACCTTAAATCTGTCATTGTAAACAATGACAATGAATACTTCACTTCTACCCGAAGTTTGTGCTGATGATGTCGTTCAGAAGAACGATGAAAGCTCCACGACCAAACCATCCAGCTCAGAGAACAAAACCCCATCAAAAAAAGGTTTTGCACCAATTGATGCTCTTCAGCGAAGTGACCTTACATTCTTGAAGAAAGTCGTCTTTCACTATCGATTCGAACCAGTATCACAATCACCGATAGTTTCGGTGATTTATGCCGGCCGAGAATGACCTGGTGTGGAACCAACACAAAAGCTCATGTTGAGACTAAATCGATGTTATCCAGTAGGTATTCAGGGTTAGATGATATTGTATCAATCAATATTCTGTAATCTATGTGTTAAACATGCTTTCATTTACTAGTTTTTAAACTAGCCTTTGTCATTACTTTTATTAACTAAAATTAAGTAGTTAGCATAAGATCGAATTTCAGTAGTACAAGGTATAACTAGTTGATAGACATCTGGTCATACGTTTCCTAACGTTTTGTAGACTATGAAAGTTGGATCAAATTATAATTGTAAAGTGTTCTTATTTGTCAATTTTTTAAAGCAATACTGAAAGAGAATTGATTAGGGGATCTTAAGTAGATTTTTAAAAAGAAAACCGCCTGGTTTGAAAGTTTATAACAATAAAACAAGATATACATAAATAATTGAATAAAAATAATCAGCAGATCGAAACGTATGTTCAAAGAAAATAGTTTCCCGTGGAATCAAAAATTAGGGCGTAACTTTACTACTGAAGACCACTTAGAATGATCATTTGCGGGTGATGTCACGATAGTGTCCAAATTGTAGTTTAAGTAAATGGGATGGTATATTGATGATGCGATTATTTTCCATTACAACTATTTATGATAATTAGATAGGTGATTGGAGAGAATTTCGTTTATTTGGAAACAATTGTTATCACGAGTTGATAAGCGTAAATCACCTGGTTTAAAGTTCAGAAAAACTCTTATCTAAGTGATCACTGATTTATGTAAATAAGTTTAAAAAACAAACAACAATGTGTTCACATGACGAAATCAAGTCATTCTAGTAATCTGACAAATCCAAAGTAAATAAAACTTGAGTGATCTAATTAACTTAATTATGGACTGTAAATTTCAGGTTGAAAACAACCTACCACTAAGTTATTAGTATTGATATCTACTGAGAAGTTAGAGGAATGTTAAAGTATGACTTTACTACAATATAACGGGATAAATACGAAACGAAGTCGAACTTTCGGAGCTGTCCTACAGGAAACTATTATTTGTATAATCGTTAGTATTTAAACTATGGTAATTTTCCACGCTCCTGCTTGTAAACTTTTCATGATGCACGGGCTGTTATATCTTTTGTTTTTCTTAAGTTACTTTTAAATTATTACGAACCTATTACTCATTTCTTTTTCAAGTGTGGCTTACAATTCCCATATTGTAACTTCTTAATTATACTGGTATGAACAGGATTCTGAACTATATCCATAAATTTAAGCTATCTGATTTAAAGTTTCCTGCGTATTGTGTTGCGTTCTTTTCTGTTTATGAAGCGAGCGAACTTGAACGAAATACATTCTGGACCGACTGTAGTTAAGTACTAACGACCATTTTCTCAATATCGTGTCATTGGTTAGCTGAGGGCCGTTGATATTAGATAAAAAACATAGTTGAGTCGATCAGTACTCGTTATAGGTCAACACAACTTCTTTCCTGTATTACAGTCCGAACTCACAGCCCCCAAGGCAAATCAAGAATACTGGTTTTTAATTTCGTATTCACTATCAGAATTCTAACAAAACGAGTACACATAGAGATTTAATAATTGGTACATTGAAACAAATGAATCTACAACTGTTTGTGTGTTTCACCTATACTAATCAGTCCTTGGTTATGGAAGTGGCAAAGTTCACCTAATATACAACTTTTAAGCTGGTAAGTGTCCAATGTCCTTGGTCGCTACCATAACTTTCTGATGAACCAATCAGCTGCAAAGTATGGAGTACTATATTCTATTTAGTATGGAATAAATATGATCTCACAATGTTTTGTAATTTTCACTAAGAACTATGTAAACAGTCAGACAAGCGGAGCCTTCTTGCCTAGTTTTCTTAATTACTTCGAGAATAATAATCCACTTTATGAAATAGAATGGTCGTGCAAAATCCCACATTCTTAAACTCTGGATTAGAGCACCAGAATGCTATGTGAGTGGTCACAAGCATTTTCTTTAGATTTTTAACTCAATTGACGATAAAAAGTAGAACATAGAAATACAACTCAGTATAACTGGTAAGTTTAAATAGGTAAATACGAGACGATTATCTATTCCTGTGTTTCTTTCTAGTTACAACTGTTACATCCGAACGAAGAACGAATGAATATATATATATATATATATATATATATATATATATATATATAACTTTTATCATGAGCTTTCATTTGACCTATTTTCTGGTGTTACGTGATTTAGCATTCTTAATTTATTCCCAATTAGTTAGTTAGTCTCCCACACTCACAGACACTTTTGACTTGATCTCGTATAATTACTACTTAATACTTTATAATGTGATGCGATCTGATTTGGTTGTATATCAATATGTCATATAGCGGAGGCTGATATTTGTGTTCTGGACTGAACAGGCTGGGTTAAGTGAGAAGTTACTATACAGATGACCTTTAAGGACTAGGAGTTGGTTCAAGACTGCTAGTGTTGGTTAACGTATTATTGGTTTAGCACAGGGACAAGGTTAAAGAATTCAGCATTCTGATTAGCAGTTTTGTCACATGATATTTGATGAGCCATGGACATAACAATAACTACATTTATCTTTCACCTAACTCCGAATTCTTTATTTTAATTCAAATTCAGGATACTTCTTTTCCATCTATTCTGTTTTATAACTTAGTTCCTTCTAAAGTATTTTTCTGTTCCACTAACAAGTAAAACAATCATTGTAAGTAAATACTACAAGCTTACAAGCTGAAAAGCTAACAGAGCTGCGAGATGCTCAACACAACTACATTGATCACCACAAAAGATAGATAAATCAAAAATATTCTTGAAACAAACTATGATGACAATCGCACTATACCTTTGTTAAGTAATTGAACCGTTTTCTTCTCAACATCGAGAAATCAACAATATCTAATTAACACCAGATTCTAAGTGTTGTAATTAAGTCGAAACATGATTTTTGAATCTATTTGAAAATAATGGCTATGGGCCTTAATCAGCGGGTAACGATCGTTGACCACATTGTAAATCCTACCTAGACATTTAGAATAATCATAATTAAGTTGTAATTAGCTTGGCGATATAAGCAAGCACATCACGGCAAAAACTGGAAATCAAAAATTACCAGAGTCAAGGGTATCGAAAAAAACCAACCCTTTAGATTTATATAGTTTTGTTATAGTACTCATTAGTAAGTAAGTTTTTTAAACAGAAAAATGACGCTCAAGATATCAAGGTATTTGTGAATATTTTATCAGCAGTCAGAGGTCGGAATCTGTTTTGTGTGATGTGGTCTACTTTTTGGTTCATTTTATGATATAATCGCATAATTCTGACATTTGGATTACTTCATCACCATTTTTATCAATTTTCCCACAAAATTTCATGATTCCATTTTCGGTTGTTGGTGTATCGACCTTTTCTTTTAACTCTGGTATGATTATCAATCCGTTTTTATTCTTGTCCAAAGACTATGGCAGCATCAACTCCTTTCCTAGGAGGAAGAAAAAGAAATTATAATACTTTTGTTCTATTTCTGCTTGTAGAATGAGAAATTAGAAAGGTTTTTATGTACAACACATTTATTTTGCAGGAACTGACGAACAGGGACGAAACGCGCATGCTTAATTCCACTGTTGACCGCAATCCATCTACTCTGTGTCTTATTTGTAACGACGTTATGACTCAACTTTCAATGGTCTAGCTACTTTATATTCACCCAGAATTAACGATTTATAATCAGTCTATTGTAGTTTATATTAGCAACTTGTGGTTCTAGTTCAATGTTCTAAACAGTAATCTTTTTAAACAGATAGCGGAAAGGATGGGATCTTGTTAATTTGATTCTTGGATGCTTTCATGAGTGAAAAAAGAAACTATGGATCTTGGCAATACTGCTGTATATAAGTATATACGTTAACTATGAATAGTATCAGATATCTGCTTACACGACAACTTGATGCACTGTGTACACGTACAACCGTATTTATGACGGTGAACTGACATCTATTATCAGATAAAAATTCTGGAGTTATAGGACTTTACTGGACTTCATATTGTACGGTCAGATTAGTTATGCTTTCCAAAAATGTGTAAGATAGTTGCAACTGAGTAAAAAATCATTCGGTGACATTTTCATTTACCTAAAGCTTGCTATTTTTCAGGATCTAATGGAATAGATTACCCATATAATTCTCCTTTATTCACTTTTGAAAAATCTATGATTTTAAACCAGCGGATGAAATTCATCCTGTGCATTTAAATTTCATTTAAATTTGGGTCAAAAAGCTTCGATAAAAGTTGGATAATGAAGGTTAACGGACAAATCAAAGTATTAAAAAAAAAACTGAGAATAATTCAATCTTCAAGTCTCTGCCGCTAAAAGCTAACACTACAGGAAACCATTACTGTAAGGAGAGAATGTGCATATACCTAAGAGACCTTGAGAGGACTGCGATATCTAATTAATTTCAGTGTTTGTGTATTCATTGACGGAGTTATCTGATAATTTTTAAAGCTTACTTTGTAGAACAAAAAGAAGAGCTTACCATATTACGTCGACTTCAGGGAAAGATTTAGAGGACCGATAACTAGTGTTTATTGGGAAAGCAGAAATACAAAACCACAAAATGAGTATTTATTTATTTTATACATTTTGTTAACTTTTAGGAAGTATTTCATAAAGAGTCCGACTGGTCAATGACCATTATGTATTTTACCTATCAAAAACAACAGAGATCGGTTATTCAGTTTTGTAGCAATATTACATCAACTAAATATCGGTCAAGATCTATCTATAATGGTGTGCTGTGGTATTGTATCTTACACTGTTATTCATGAGAATTTTCGATGTGAAAAGTAAAAGGTACGTGAGATCACTTATTCTATCTTACTCTGTTGGAGGTTTAAAGGGGTAGGTGTTTTCATGGAGCATTGATCGTGAGGAAAAATTTCAGTAACCTAATTCCTGATGATTATTGTGATTGTGGTAAAACAATAACACTGTAAATGTCAAAACTATTGTACTACTCACTGTTGAAAATTAATTTTGGTATTTTCGAGGATATTAACATAAACTATAATTCTAGTTAAACAAATAAGTGTTTTGATGGAGCTTCTCTCTGATCCAAAGTGTTTGTTTTAAAGGAAGAGAGGGGAACGTTCTTAACACAGCACAGTCATCAACTTCAGTGCGAATATTCGAAAGGTGATGGTAAACAATTTTTTCGTAAGTACTATTACAATCCTGTTTTATATGTTTTCCCTTCTGTGTCAGATTTTTCTAGTCGTGGCTTGTCTTTTCTGATAGTTTGAGCAGACGAATGGGACCAAAATTGATTTGAACAGAAGGCTTTATTTTTGTAAAACAATTTTTGAGTTTATTTTGATATCAGTTATTGACTTCATTCAGTTAGAAAAAGTTGTTGAATTAGCTATCTAAGAGAAGTAATTCCTTCGCACTTAATAGGTGATATAAAAATGACCTAAAATACTGTGGTTTATTTCTCCTCAGTTATTAAGACTGATTTTCATTTGTAAGGAATGTTTCAATTGAAACTTTAGTTGAGACTGAGTAATTGGCTACAACACAACATAGTTAAGTGAAACATTTGTCAATATTCAGTTGAAATTAACGCCATTAAATTACATTGAATTTTCTTCATAAAAACTTGCTTGGTGAATTCAGAATAACCTCGACAGTTTATATTATTGAAAGTTAACCCAATAATCTTTAGCAGTGCAAGCTAGGGAACTGAAAAACAATTTCAAAGGATAGGAATAACATAACATGTTAGAAATAGGGTTTGGGACTCAGGTGACCTATCAAAATATTTTTCCAAAAGAAATGATTCTTAAAAGTGCTTCATTGTAATTCTCTTGATAATCGAAAAAAAGTATTAACCAAAAATAATAGTGGACATTAGAATTCTGCTAATATTTTTCTCAAAAAAATTAATTTGTTCCACACTATGGTCTGTTCCATTTCCTAAAAACGACCATCATTTTTAAAACAGTCTGTTTTTTATTGCTACTTTCGTATAATCAGTATCAGTTGAAACTTTCGTATTGCCTTGCATCCATGTCAGTTATCAGTTACGTTTACGGTTAATCACTAAATGTGAATTGTGTCTACTATGTATTCACTTCATAGTTTCATTGGGTTTTTATTGGTTAGTAGACTGTCGTCATAAAATTTATCTACACACTTTTTATCAACCCTACCCTAACAACAAGCGTACGGAATAAACACTAGACACAAACTGTTAACCTTATTAAATAACTCATTTCATGACTGCTTAGTTCATTAAAGATGAAACCATTTTTAAATGCCTCAGTAACTGCATGAGTCATAACGGGTGAAATCGTTATGATAGGCGGAAATAACTAATCACCTAATATCATATAAATTTGATTTTGAACTTCGAGTGATCATTGGTTAATTGAAAAGTAACTCAGTTACCCAGTCTTGGTAGATTATTTGTATTTAAACCATAGTTTTAATTTCACATTTCAGTTTCTCGATGTGTTACCAAGCTATTTAATTTTTTAAAAAAACGTACTAGAATCAAAATATTTTAATTCCTAAATTCCGTTTTCTTTCTTCAGAGTGAAATACACACAGGTACTTAATAACTCGAAAACTTCATGGATCTGATGGTGAAAATGACTCATTATGAAGGATAGTTCTAAGTCAACAGAATTCCAAATATAGCTAGATATTTTTTAATTAACATGCTTGCTTTTCGTTATTACCTGTCAATCCTATACAATAACATAGTTCGTTGTGCAATATACATTGTGAGGTTTTCCTTAATTCTTTTGTTTTATAAATGAAACTAACAATCTTCTGACGTTTGAAAACGTTTTCCGTGCGGAGTAAATTAACTGACTTATCCAGACTTAGACATGATTCACTAACAAAAGTTAGACGCAATATTTCCAAAAAATAAAAGCTTACTAATTCTCTGTATGAAGAGCGTTATTGCTATTTGAAACATTTCCGTGGAAGTTAATCAATATCGGTCGGCAAGTGATATATTCGTAAGTTTTTCATCACCAAAGCCGGTGCTCAGTGGTTTTCACTGTTACCCCAACTTAGATTAATCTGTGACGAGTAAAATTTGAAAACCAAAGCAATCTCCACAGAACCCCTTTAATTAAAATACTATGTTTCTCAATTTTTTGTCGTGCTTACTAGTTTAGATGTTTACTCATGGAAGCGAGAATCATCATTACAACACATATTTATGGACACATCATTCAATATCTACTACAAGTTAATTTCTAAAATATATTTCGTAAAGTACTTACCGTCTACTTCTCTTTCTTAGCCTTTCCAGAATTAAGTCACAGTATTGCCTAAAATCACAAGGTGTTTTTGAGAAATCCTAGATAACATTATTGAGGAGAAACGTATGTTATACCAAGGAAACTTTTTGATTGATTAATTCTTCAGAATTTTTGTCTGTTAATATCATTCAAGAGTTTTATATTTGTAAACAACCTTTGGCGTTTCTTTATTTAAATTCTTCAGGATTAATAAAGTGAGGAAACTATGTGTTGGGCGAATATACCATTCAGTAATTTTACTAAAACTGAACTCAAATTTCTGGAATACTAACAAGAACTGTATATAAATCTCCTTCGGGAATTAAAACTGAAAACTATCTCAAATATTAGTGCTTCGTCTATTCATTATGAATTGGTCGATACAGATGTCTTATACCACAAACAACCACTTAACAAGTGTGAGGATATATTTAAAATATCTTTATACAAGACACTGCCCAATTTCAAAACGGTAACGATTGGAAACGCTGCTCGTGTTTTGTATGAATCTCTGTTTGGCCTCAAACCTACCATAAATGAGAAGAAAAAATATGAAAGCAAAAATATACTTAACACATCTTTTTTTCAAAAGTACATCCATTAAATTCAATGATGAGAATGTAACCATATTTCAGTAATTGTTGATCAATAAAAGATACAGAGTATCAATGTGCACCCAAATGGATATAGTGACTAAACCATGTGACCAGATTCTGTAGATTATTCTTTCAACCAGCTAATAGGCAGATGAATATTTTCAATCTACTAATATTATAGCTTAGATATTATTATTTACTTATTGTTTTCTTAAAACCAATTGAATGAATAACTAAACAGTTGTGAGAAAACTTCTGATGATAGTGATTATGATTAGATACTTAAATAAACGACCTTGAAAAACTAAAGCATGGAAATCATATCTAATATGCATTGAATAAACAGAGATAAACGTTTATATTCATGATTAATAAAATCTAGTTAATTCATCGAATTATGAACTCGGTAAGTTACTTTTTAATTAGCAAAATATACTTTTATACTACAATCGAATATAAATATGCAACACCAGTTTTTTAGAAGTCGAATGCCTCTGTTACAGAAGATTTGTATCAGAGTTTGGTCATGAAGAATTTTCTTGTCTACATTTACTTACCCGGTATAATCGTTGAGAGGTTGTAATATTCATAAGACCACATTATCTTCTTGTACCATTAAAACATAGTGTCAACATGAGCATTATCAATAGGAATTAAACTTCTTCTGTATTACACACCATAGCTAAGAAATTCAAGGATGAAAAAATAATAACCTTGACTCCTTTTTTAAAGGATACTCCTAAACAAATTAAACTAGTGGGATACAGACGACGGATAAATAATATTTTTTACGAACATTGCTCATTCAAGGAAAATTCAAGTGAAAAATAGGTTTGCAAACTATAACTAATTTGTTATATAGAAGGGCAACGTCTCTTCAAGTAGACCTTCAAAGCAGAATCGATCCATAGGTATCCAACTAAAGAAGGAATAAGCCTAGCAAGGAGAAGTAAATCAACTATATTTGTTCGTTGTGGCATTTTAAATTTGTGAGTTGTATTTACATAGTGATAATTCAGCTATGAGTTTCGACCAGTTAAAGTTTGTCTAGAAACTGGCCATTAATCAATGTAAATGAAACCTATAAAATGTCGAGTATCTCAATCTAGTTGATGTACTTTCAGCATGAAAATAAATCCTCATATACCGTAGTCTTCTCTATTTTTTCAAGCTGTTGTAGTCCACGGGGAGGGGTTCCATAATGTAGGGTTTTATTTCTCTATTATTAAAAGGTAAGCTCTATCATGTATAAGGTTAGATTTTCGCGGCAGTATTAGTTAGCAAGAAAGTAGTTTCCCCTAGCTTATCTATAGAAATCTCAGCAGTAATAGTTTACAAGAATAATATCACAACTGCAGATGATTTCATAGGTAATTTATACTTGAAATGATAAAGGTATTGTCAGTAACTATAAATTCTTCAGATCCTGTTTCAAAAAACTTAGCTATCATATAATACGGTTTTATATCATTTCCATTAATAGTTAATCAATTGAATGTAGTCTATAAAATGGATTTTAAGCAATGTTAATAATGAACAACATTCTGATCTCGAAACCATATTTGAAACGCCATTTTTTGATATCTTTTGAGATGTATAATTTTGCAGTTTTAAGTATCCTAGACGTTTTTTATTTTTGGATAAACTGGTCAATGACATTTTTCTTGTTCATCTGTTTGGTAAATATCCGTTTTCTTAATGTTGGAACTGTCAATCTTCTAACAAAATAAACTTGTTAATCCATCAGAATTAGCGACATTATTAGAAGGAAGTATCATTAACAGATCTTTGTCATAAATCTCCTGAAGAATTTTCCATTTGTGTATTATGATGTGAAATAATATTTGACTTCCACGTTTTTTATTTTATTGATAACTTTAATACTGACCTATAGATCTACGAAATAATGCACTGCAGGGCTTTTGTATTTACTTTCACATAAACCCCTTATGCAATTGAACCTCATTCTACTGAAGGAGTACATACAGCAACATATGAATGATCTGTTTTCTTAGAGGAAATTTATTTACTAACTAAACAAGATTAGCCATAGAAGTAGATTTGAGTCCCATTTAAAAGTTTTGATTGATGTTTAATTAGTGAATGGTTGTATTATACTTCTTTGCATAGAAGAAAACAAATTATTTATCCATACTTGAAAGAGATTTCGACTTGCTTGACAGAAATAAAAATGGTTGGTTAAGCAAAAAAGAAGTTCAGAACTGTCTAATCTCGCTTGGATTCGATCCACGTTATACACAGGTAGGTTTTGAGTTTATTTTCTGTGCTATTCGAACGGTCTTGTAGTTCCATCATTTTTTATTTGTTAGTTGTGGTATGTGAATGGGAAAATTGAAATGTAATCACATGTTGAGCTTTTAAAAAGAAATTTTCACTACCGAACACAAAACAATCACTTGAAATAAATTACATTTTTTAGAATAAAAGTAGGAAATTGAATACTGGATTTAGTGATTTGTTATCGGTCGACGAATGACCGGCAATTTTTAACTTTGGGTCAACTATTCGGTACTTTACTTAAGTGGCAGATTTCTTAAAAGATGACTTATGAATTAGATCCTAAAATACTGGATAGCTACCTAATGTTCGAGTATAAACATATTTAACTAATAAGAGGAAAAAGTCAATCTTTCTGAGAACAAAGTAATAAAATCATTATTACATTTGTGGGGACTATAAGAATGACATTCATGACCATTTAAAACAAGTAACAGGCGAAATTGATTAGCCATGGACAATACATCACGGAATAAACATGTTTATGGATACATACATTATCACATCGTTATATATATAGACTTTTCAATAACTTCCTCGTGTCAACTAACAGTTCATTCAATCTGACATACAGCAAATATAAATCGAAATCGCGGGATGACATTTCACTAATTTATATCAACAATCCCAAGCCACTGATCAAGTTTTATAGGTTATTTTATTGACTGGTAATGACATCAGCCAGATAATCACTCGTCTTTTGAGTGTAATCATGTGAATGACAATATATAAAATGACAAAAATCATTTAATTGCTGGAAATCTTACTGCAAAGTGTTGTGACTTTCGCCCTGTTAATTATATCGCATGATTTATCCATCAATCAGAACACGACTTATATACTCTTAGCCCTGTACGAAATCAATGAAATATTGACTGATACGATGAGCCTAGAGTCCTTGTTGGTCCATCCTGTCTAGCCCAGTTTGTTGGGTCCGGAACACAGCTCCTAATGTGTGAATCATATATTTCAGATATGGTATATATACAAGCAAACAAGACCACATCATACCATAAAATAAAAAAATAACTATTGTACGGGACCAAGCCCAAAAGTGGCTGTGATTGCAAGAGGCTGTAATTAATCGACTGAGTATAACTTAAGATAAAAGCTTATAATAAAAAGAATATATATATATAGTCTTGTTTCTTAACAGGTATACAGTAAGGATATACGTTATAATAGTCCATAAATAATTCCTAGCAGTTACCATTCATTTAATCTTCGTTTAGGTAACACATTTTAATAATTTTCATTGTTGATTGGAGTTGGGGGCCGAGCTGTATATATATCTGAATTCATAAAAATAACAATCTATTTTAAATTTGACCAACTGAAATCGTAGCACGATAGGTTGTATAAATTTTTAAATGAAGAATAATAGATTCACATCAGGCTTTACGCTAATATACAGTAATATTTATATGTATGTACGAAATTATTAAACCAATCAAGGCAGTTTATGAGTCAGTGATAACAGTGGAATAGATTACATAATCAAAATTAATAATAAGTGGAAAGTACAAATCGGTAGTGTAATGACAAGTGTACTAGCTGTGATAAGAATAATAAAGGCTTGAATCAATGTTACATAATAAGAAAATAGGTCAATGATGAGATAAATATAGACAGTGAAATAACATTCATAAAAATTATAAGATTACGAAATAAGAAATGTTCAGATAATTGGACCGCGAAACGTATATTTGAGGAGAAAAAATGGTAGGAGGGACTGAAGGAAACTAAACGGAGAAAGAGTACTGAAAATAAAATTATTTATTTCGGTCAAGGGAGAGATAAGGTTGTTACAAATTTCTTATGAACACAAGGGCTTGGATTGTTGGTTCGAAGTCCTATAGCTTCTGTTATGTGTAAGAGACGAGATCGAATCCCATATGGAAAACTAGTAGCAATACGATAACAACCAATACAAATAAATTTTAGTTTATTCTTTGGAAGATAAAGGTCCACAACGACAGCTAACCATATTATAACATTTTAGGAACACCAAGACGTCCAAATATTCTTGCAAGTGTTACACTAATAATGATCAGCGAGAAATCTTACTTATCGAAATTTTGAGCGAAAATATGTCTTTCTTAACCTCGTTATTTAAAAACAGACGTCTCAATAAACTTAAATCAGAGGTATCTTTACATTTTATTGGAACTTGAAGAAAGGTATTCAATTGTAAAATCCTTCGGGTTTTGTGTTTCAGCATGGTTGAACACCAAATACATTCAGGTTAAGGAATTAAACAGTATGTTTGCGTTATTCTGTTGACTCTTTATTAGTAAGATTGAGTTCATCATTATCCAACAGCAGGTGGAGAACAATCTGGAAACAGAAAGTAGTGGAAAAGCATAAAATCGTATTTTGGAGCCTCTCGGGTTTTATTCACTATTCATATAATGTTAGTCAATGATTGAAATTACTTTACGTGAACAAAATTTCCTCTAACTATATAATGAATATCTTATGTTCATTTAAGGAGTTCATGGCACACTTCGATGTAAACAATGATGACAAAATAACAAAAACAGAATTTCTTGAAGCTGCGAAACAAATTAAAATTGGGAAAATAACGTGAGTTATGATACCGTTTTCGTTTGTACCTTTATTATCAATATATTGTTTATTGTGTAATCCGAAGATGCTATGAAAAGCTATATGACTGAATCTAAAGTAATAATATTTAGCTTATAAACAACATTGTACCACATAATCCAGATCAAAACTATAGACCATGCTTTATTCATGAAAAAGTTTGCCAATTTTCGTTTCCTTTATGTATATTTAGTAAGTTGAATGTTTTTATGGATCTACGACACAGGAATAAACGCCTAAATAATTTGATTGTTATATTTTCTGAGCGTAATTCCAGTGTTTAGAAAGTGACAAATCGTGGTAATTAAAATCTCTAAATGCCAAGGTGCCTAGAGGTGCATATAAAGCTACTTTTTTACAATTCACTAGTTTTGAACAATGCCAATATACATTCATAACTTAAAGCAGTCTGTCTAAGAGAAATATGTACGATTAGTCGTAAGACAATTTTAATATAATGTTCCCATCTTGTCAACCATTTTTAATGTACATAAGACAAACAGACTTTGTTTTGAAAAACTCTCAATTTCAACAACCCGTCAGGATTTGTGTAATCACCTGACTTATTGTTTGACGACTTAATAGGCACCATTGATGATTAACTCACCACCACCGAAGTATAAATCATGTTCGTTAGTGAAAAAAGATTAAACTTCTCAGTTTATTAAAATATCCAGTCGATTAGTGATTAAGATCACATACAGAGAGAGTGCATCTCAAAATTCAGTGAATAAATGTGTTGGATTCAGCGCTGATAACATTTAGCAAAACATAAGTGAATTCTAAAGATTATCACTAGTGTTTAGAAAAATTTGTTCTAAAATGAGAAAATTCATTAGTTTTCAAACAGTATACACGTGTACAACTAATTTTATCCATCAATGCTGTAAATATGTTTCATCTCAGAGTTGTTTTATGTTTGTTTTTATTCCAGTGACGCAGAAATGCGTTCAGCATTTAGAAGTGCTGATAAAAATAAATCTGGTCAAATCGATGCCTATGAGTTGAGGGATTTTTTGAAAAAACAGAAAAATGTCGTTTCCATGGATCTCTGTACCAAGTGGATAAAACAGAATGACAAAAATGGAGACCAAAAGTTGGATTATGAAGAATTTTTGAAGTTTGTTCAGTCCATGTTATAAAAAGAGGACGTTGACTTAATTCAATCACCTTTAAGATACTAAAAACTATCATAAGATTTAGTATTTAAAAGTAGTCATTTGTGTATTTTTCTTAAAAACTATCTTCATTACAATGAACGTATAAATAAACTATGAGAGTTATCTGAGGAGGATAATACTTACAGTTATGCAAATAATTAGTATCATATTAATTGTTCTCTTTAAAGCTACATTTAAAGTGTATGAAGTCCTGTTACGATTAATGAGGTTTTTTTTTACATTAGATAGCTTCATAAAGTTATATAGTTAGGATATGTTCTTCATAAAAGTGAGGACTAAGTATCTGCGTTATCGTGAACTGATACTAACGTGTGAAAATCATATACCTAGTCTCTCAGAAACGAGCTCGATACCTACAGTTATAATGTGAATAAGTCCAAACTGGAACTTGAAAGGAGTCTAGAATAAATTGCTTAAATTAACTGGTAAACATTATAAACCAAGTCAATGAGCTTGAACGAAACGGAAAATTCTTTCATTTCAAATCTGAGCTTATGAACAAGATACCGTATTAGATTGTTACAATCATGTATAATTGTAAAAGTATATCTAACGAATTTTTCTTAGATTTACGACAATACACTGCGGTGAATAACCGGTACATTTACTGTACAGTTACGTACTTTATGCTGTGTTTAAACCTATCATAATAATAAAATACAATTTCATAATACATACTTAGAATTTGAGTTATATATTGTGTTTTGACGCAGTTTTAGACTTATTGGGATTAATACCATTTCGTTAGGTCATTTCATATTCACAAGCACTATCAGCTAACTAAAGATCTAGTTATAATTATCATAGTAAAATCCACGATGAATTGACTAAAGCACAGTACGGTAACTGTATAATGTTCAATTTGTTTCTCTCGTTATCATAAACCGCAATAAATACCTGATAGATGACTATCAGGGTAATGAAGGACAACCTTGATAAAAATCAAACGCAACACAGTTTTTAGTGGACTGATGGGACGATAATATAAACGGTTTAAGTGTTATATCACCATACTTATTTAGGTTACCAAGAGGAGAATCATATTGCAAAAGCAGGTGATATTTTTTATAGCAATCCGATATAATCTAAAGACCTACTAGAGAGCAATGAAAATTGAAGGAATTTTTCAATCAGTTTGGAAAATTCCCGGTAGTATGGTTTTAATGTATATAAAAATATAGCTCAGGACCTTCATGGAAATTTGGGTTGCTGGTTAAATGATGCAACATCTCTAAACTCGGTATTCAAATCCGTATGGGAGCGGGTTTTCAGCTAAAAAGACCACCAGTGATGTTATATTTTCAACAGTCCCAAACTAACATCATTTCACCATGAAATTTATGACTATATTATTTATTCTCCATCAAGTGTCAGTCTAGTTAGTCAAGTAGTTGAAAATGGAGAACAGTTCATAATTAAAATAAATACTATGCATTTGTAGCTACTGCGGAAACTGTAAGTAGTACAAACGAATAAAGCGTTATATATATGCATCCACTCACAGATTATTCTAGGACTACTTTGGCAAATGCCCCTTTAAGTGTGTCCACGAATCTCTCGACATGACCGTTGAATTGCAGGTGGTAAGGAGTCTTGATATACTTAATGACATTTAGCTTTCTTTACCATCGGGAAAACGATGACTGATAACTGCACTAATATTCATGGGTATCAATGTCCACCATTATTTCAACCTTTGGACTAAACCGAGTTAATGGAAAATCTTCAGATGAATTTTTCTTTAATTCATCCTAGGGATTCTGACTATTTGGATCAATTCTATGTTCGATTAGTGGTCAAAAATTGACTCAATGGATGGTGTAATTTATTCACAGAATTTACAGAAACACTATAATATCCAATCGTCCCAAGAAATGACTTTAGTGTAGGCACTGATATCTGTTTAATAGCATTTGTATCATATAGACCTGTTGGATGACCTTTTTATAAAAAAAATGTATCCAAGACACGTAAAGGATTAACGAAAAAAATCCAAATTTGTATTCCTGTAGGTAGAAACCAGAATGAGACATTTTGTGAGCACTGCATCTGAACGAATCATCCATTAATCTGGAATGGGACCAATAATTAATGTTAAACAGGCAAGCTGCCAAACCGTCAAGATTCTACAACATTGTATCCACTAATCGCAGTCGGTTTTGAGCCGAATGGTAATCAGTTACACTGGCTAAAGCCATGATGAGTTTCAATAATTAGGTTTATGCCGTTGCTTCTGTCCTCGACATCTAATCAAAATACAGAAACAGCAAACCGATCGTCTTTCTTCAAACAAGGGTTGAAGGTCACAACAATTTGGTGATAGGGACTCAAAAAGGAGATGATTATTTTATTTGGACAAAGATTTAATACTGCCTCAATAGTAAAAACACAGGCTCTTCAAGAACGATGAACTGGAAAATTAACGGCAAAATTTATTTTCTTTAGTCCACAATTGTGCCAGAGCGGAAAGATATATAATCATCGCTTCGTACGAACCAGTAATTTAATTTTAATGCAGAATGATCACATTCAAATCATGGTTTGGCTGAATAGATGTTTTTCGAGTAGAGTATGTTGCTACTGTTGAAGAGAAGGTTATATTGTTATTACAAAACTGGATCCACGTGAGCACCAAAAGTATGAAAATTATATCTTACCAAAATATACTACTGAATATATGAGTTGTGGTGAAACTAATGGGATCTTAAATAAGATATTTTGTAAACAAATATCCTTATTCTATAATCAGTATAACTATCTCCAATTAATGGAAGTTGATGATTACCTTACATAAACTGAGAGAGTTAATTTTCCGTCCAAACGACTCAAATTAGATGCCTTGGATTATGACCAGCTTCAATATTTACGATTTGCTTTTGAGACTCAATTATCCACGAAGACTGACATTCGAACGAGACTGCTATCACAAATTGAACAAGATAATCAAATGACGCTGCGGATGGTTAATGAAGAATGTCAATGCCTGGTTGACCTGAAACATGATCCCGCTATGATAAAAATTAGAGTATGGCCATCAAGCCTCATTGCTAACTACGTTAAATTAGGTAGAAGATAATATTTTACAATTAGTAGCCAATAGCAATCCAAGTTTGTCAAATTGTCAACAAATTATTAATCATGTGCCTCGAGGCATCTCACTATAACTTGAAACTTCAGAAATCAAAGATACAACATATGTTACAGAATTGGTCATAAGGAAGCACTTTGAGACCACGATCAAGAAAAGCTTTGTCAGAATTGAGAAGGCTAGATGAAAACTACACGAACATATGCATTCAGTGTGGCAGACAAAATACGATATGCGGATTTACTAACAGAGGGAATTCATATTTGGTTACTATTGTATATAGCTTCGGATATGACACTTGTTTTTTTAGAAGGTATGAAATGTGATAGGCTTCTGACCTATATACTCTTAAAAACACCTTTTGAGATATACTAAAATTTGTTGGAGTGATCTAATGTGTTGTTCAATTCAGTGAGAATTCCTTTACCCAAACTTGTTATATAACAAGTAAACATATTTTGGATCTAATCGGCATCGACTAGATTAGCGACCTGAACCTACGGGATGTATCATTAAATGGTTGAAACACCTATAGATATCCGACTGTCTTAAATGTAACTACCAAGGACCTATGTACAGTAGATATTTGAGTAAAGCATGTAAGTCTATTCCAAAACATGGGGTATTGCACAATCTATAAATTTAAATCATACCTACAACACATGAAACCTGTTTTCTATCCAAAACGTCAAATAATTCTATACCGAAAGCTGATAGAGAATTAGATCATTTAGAGAAGCTCGGTGTCATACAGCAAGCCGTTTCTTCGTCATCGGTAGTTTAATCTTAATAGTTCATAAAAAACGTAACTATTCGCCTTTATGAAGAATTTTCAATTTACTTGAATGACGTACTACAAACTCCTTCATATACAATCTCCTACCAGAGGATATACGTATTAAGTCAGTCAGTGGATGTTACTTTGCTCAATTACACTTTCGAACAGCGAACAAAATACATTGGGGAGCATATTTGTTATGCAAGAAATCTGACAATTGCTAAAACATCGGATTCATTGAGAAATTTAATACTTGTTATAAGAATATGTTCATAAAAACGCCCGTCATTTGACAATTGAATTTCATCAATACACATTAAAGGAAAGTGACAATTCCTACAGTGTACAGAAGCCAAAGATTAACGGATTAAAATCAATATAGTTTACTTCATATATTTGAGGGATGGTCATACAAATAAATAAGCCTTAGTAACATGAAATAGAAAACTAAACAGCTGGTAAAACTAAGAGATAAAAAGTCATCTCACTTAGAAATCCAAGAATTTTAGGCTAGTGTATGAGCAATCATAGTTTTGAACTTAATGTAGCTAATAGCTTGAATGGTGAAATTCTTGTGATACCGGGATCAAAATAACCAGTAGGACTAAGATGAATATCACTTTCATACTTTAAAATTAATTAAGTACATTTTTAGACCACGAATTAGGTTCGTAGTAGTGTATTGGGCTAACACGACATGTGGCTCCAATTCAGGGAGAGTAATAACTTTCTACTGACCTCCTTTAATAGTAGGACTCTTTATACCTAACCCACGCTCCAGCCAGATAAAGAAGTAATTCGTGATCACTGAACATGAAATAAGTTTGTTCTATCTTAGTATGATATGGGTGAATAAACCTGTAGATATTCAAACCACTGAATAACTTTATAATTTGATAACATGACAATATACAACTTGGTTATACCCCAATATTTACATTGACATACCTTCTACTTACTATCACTTCGTTATACATCGCGTACGAAGATAGGTAATGCATATCTTAACAGTGTGTGTCCAATTTCTAACCATTAGGTTCAGTATTCATCCCAACAATTTCGTTTTAGGTAGCTTAGTAATACGGTTGAACCTCACACAAGTGTGCCTCAGAGCTTAGTACAAGGACCTGCACTTTGAATGTTTAGCTAACATTAGACGGTAGATTACCTGTTTGACTCGACTGGTAGTTAGGCAAGGGATGAGTTATCATCTTAGAGCCAAGATTACGAAAGTAAAGTATTCTAGGTTTATGGAAAAATCTACTTTTTCGGAGTCTCATGACATTTATAATATATTAAAAATCGTGTACGGTTTTGAATGGTCGGTTATATACTATGTTGTAACAAAACGACTGTGGATTAGTGAGCATTTACTACTGTGTCTATTTTGTATTCTTAAAGCGATAATAATAGTAGTAATTATAATAAAGCGATAATTAGTTAAGCGGAATTACTGACCATAAATGAAAAATACAACGGAGTCTAAAATGTGTTGGGACGGCTTCGAAAAGCACGACGAAGCCTCTCTAGGCTCTGGGGGAGGCAAAGATATTCCATACAATCAGAACCTGATAGAGCTTTCTACAAAGTTAACGTGACATGCTACGATTGGACGATGGCATAACTTGTGCATTGGTTGAAATATAATGTTATAGCCAATACTAATAATTATAAATACCTATGACTAAAGATGGATGGTGGCTAGCAGTGGAATCCTGGACGCGCGTTTCGTCCTATTTGGGACTCGTCAGCCGGATGTACCTGCATGCCAGAGTTGATGTTCACTCCGGGACTCGAACCCAGTACTGTTCGCTTCAAAAGCCATCGAGTCCCGGAGTGAACATCAACTCTGGCATGCAGGTACATCCGGCTGACGAGTCCCAAATAGGACGAAACGCGCGTCCAGGATTTCACTGCTAGTCACTATCCATCTTTGTTTATAATGCTTGTGAATTAAGGCGATATCGAGGCAATATGCACATATGCTAATAACGGACTGATCAATTGCAGTCCTAAACATCAATGAGAAGATTCAAATAAAAAATACCAAGTAAATATAAATACATGTGTTTTTCTGTACATTTTTGATTCTTACCCAATAATCACTTCCCCTGCTTCTTACGACTTTTGAATGGCGGCTGTGGGGTTCGAAACGCTCGAGTGCCGTTAGTTGTATATCGCACTCTGCCGTAATCAAGTCGAGGACCCAACAAAATGCTGTTCACATGAAACAAGGACGTTTTGGGAAACATACATTCCAGATAACTACCACAATACTCCACTATAACAGTTAAGAAACCTAACACACTAATATCTCAGATGTAAGAGCTGAATTAAAGCAAAATAAAACATTTAATTTGTAAGACGTAAGATGTAATTTCGAACTACTAAGGATAGTTGATTAAATATTTATCTTCAATCACTTCTGTGGCACAATGGGTAACGCTCCTCACTATGGGTCAGCAGATTCCACATTCGAACCCTGACAGGCTCGAAAAACTTGCCCTTAAATGCCCTGGTATGGTCGACGATGTAGAAAGTCTGAACTTCCTCTCGAAATGCACTCAGATGGTTACGCGTATACAGCCACTGTCAGGGAAGTCCTACTCATTGCCTTCTCGAGGCGGGGATGTTTACAAAATTGAGAGGATAAAAAGCGGATATCCGGCGCTCTAACCGGATTGGTTCAACTAAGAACAATTGGGTAGTATCAAAACGGATCAATGATAACTACTACTAGAAAAATTACTCTTGCTTCAACGCTTATTCGGACAAATCATATTCACAATCATATAACATTCGCTTTCATTTCTTTTATACTACGCTACTTATGTACTCCTCATTATTCTCATTTTGCACATTTTATTTTCCATCTTACACAGTAGCTCACCTATGGAGAAAGTCCTGTCCCATCTAAACAATCTCAGATCCCTGACTGATCGAAAGTTGAGTGCGAACACTGAAAGCTTTTGTGAAACCGCATATAACATTCAAACTGTACATCTTCGACGCTCGCACACTAATGGAAATAAGACAACGCACAGGGTTGGCTATGTATTTAGAAAATCGCATCATCGATTGCAGCTTCTGTTACAACTAAATATCAAACCGAGTTAGGGTTAAATGCTAGCTGCCACTCCACTGAAAAGTATAGATGAACTTTGGTTGCAATTACATGACGTCATAAAAATGGAGAGTTATTTCGATCGCGGCTTTACGAAACGTCCCTATCTATAAGCACTGGGTTTCTTCAGGCTCCTGCAACTCACCAAAGCCCGTCGGTCTACTCCAGGTGACCGCGAGTCTGGCCATAAACGAGGACTTTAAGGTCGTGAGTTTGTGCAAGCTTGCGTAAGGACGGAGAAGCCTGGTGGTCGGATAGTGCTAACAATCTGGAAACAGCAGATGCTTCCAGTAACTGCTGGAAGCTTTCAACTCATTCGAGACACTGGCAGCAGAAATTCTGGTGTGTGAAAAAATCTATGGAGATGACGGTATGCCGATCATTATTAACTATCGACGTCTTGGACGATGGGTAGTTTATCGAAGGACGATTCAAGTAGTCGGTTGCCCCAGTAACATCGATCAAACTGTGTTGACCTCCATGGCATGTGACGACTAACCCACTCAACGAGGCGGTAGTCAGCAAGAAACTACGAATCTTGAAGTGCCACAACTCGCAAGGCTCAGATGAATTACCTTCGGTCCTTTCTAGAGATGCTGGTGACTTTGTGGTTAAGGAACTGACTAAGCTATTCACAAAGGTCTGGCAAATAAAGTGTTTCAATATGGTGGAATAAGTCGACAGTTTTTATCTCTAATATGGGTTCACGTCATCTATGCAATAACTATCGGGGGTATGTCTACTTCTGATTGCATCTAAATTATTGGCTTCTACCATACTTCGTAGATTGTTCGAAACCCAAGAAAGATTGACTCGTGAGGAGCAGACTGGGTTCCATTCTATTCAAGGATGTATTGATCGTATCTTTACACCTCACCAAATGTTACAACGCAGTCATACTTATCAAAGCCAACAACCATAGTGTTTCTTGATATCAGGGTCACCTTCGATTCCCTGGACAGGAATCTCTATTGAAGGGTGTGTCTAAGAGGTTTATTAACATTCTAGAAAGCCCTACATACTAACACCCCGACCGTTGCTGCTACCTTGACGTGGTGGTCAGGCTTGCCTATCGTGATGATTCAATCGAGCTATACTGGCTGGAACAATCTCTCCTCAAGGTCCTACCATGCCAGACAGGTCGGTTGAAGAGCGGTGAGACTAAAAGCAGCAAACCCAAGATCCGAAGGCGAAGTCGTACTGCTGACTGTACAGAGATGTGACAGCAGTAAGGTGTTTCCTTCAGACAACCAGCATGACAGCGATGCTGCCTTCCCATAAAGAAGAGTAGGGTTAGAAAAGGTCGACACTAAAAATGCACACATCGCCTTATCCCATGGGCATCCGTCTCCGGCGGTAAGGTTCTTTGAAGAACAGAGCTAACACAAAAAGGTCGTGTGTGACCGACCTCAAGCAGTTGTCCCTTGGGCACTGCGGTCACGCTCCAAGGTCATTAAGACCACTTCTAACCCAATTTCCTTTTCAGGTACCTCTAGAAGAACCCTCCCACGGTGTGGACAACCGGGAAGTGATAACTGCTCTCATACCTCTAACGGCACTCAAGACCACTGTATTCATAATCAATCTCCTTCTTCAATTCATACTATTCCTTCTACCTTGACTTTCAACACTAAACTCCCTCTTCCGGTTTCGTCCTCAAGTGTCACCATGGCCAACGGTTCTAGTGCGCGAAACGTTGTCCCAGGTCTACTAAAACCTCGCTCCAAACTACACATTGGAGCCTTCAACGTACGTACCCTATGCCAAATCGGTCAACAGGCCTCCTTTGCTAAAACCCTAGAATCTCGTACCATTGATGTATGCTGTGTCTCCGAAACACGCATACAGGATCCTAGTTTGGTCATTCACTTGGCCTCACCTCGCCAAAACGGAGAGCCGACGAGATACACCCTCCGTGTATCTGGCGACCCGTTAGCTAGTTCTCGTGGACTTGCAGGTGTAGGCATAGCACTAAGTACAAGGGCAGAACAGGTACTACTAGAATGGATCCCCGTTAACAGTTGCCTGTGTGCTGTCCGGCTAAATGGCTCCATAAGAACTCGGAAGGATAGGGACATACGTCGTTGCCTTTTTGTCGTTTCTGCCTACGCTCCCACTGACTGCAGCCATGATGAAGTGAAAAATGACTTTTACAGAAAGCTAAGCGCTCAGACATAGTAGTCGTAGCGGGTGACTTTAATGCCCAAATAGGCAGCTTAAATCAAACAGAAAGATATTTAGGTGGGTGTTTTAGTATTCCGGCTCAACCGATAATGGTGATCGTCTGTTGCAACTATGCTCAGACAATCGTTTATTTTTAGCAAGTACTAATTTTAAGCACAAGGAGAGACATCGTCTAACATGGCGACCACCTTCACCAAACCAACGATGGACTCAAATAGACCATATTGTCATCAGTCATCGTTGGAGAGGCTCAATAGAAGATTGTCGCTCGTATTGGAATACTTGTTTAGACTCTGATCACGCTTTAATACTAGCGCGTATTTGTCTGCACCTCAATGGACGCAGGAAAAGTACACTAAGAAGACCCATTAGGATTGAACTGGAGGACGAGAAAGCCAAATGCGAATTCCAGAGACAACTGAGTTCACATCTAGGCAGTTCTGTAAACAAGACTGACCCAGATGCTGTTTGGAAAGACATACGAACAGCTGAGGAAACAGCAGTGACGTCTATTGGTGATTTAAACTAAAGTGTTACAAAAAACCAATGGATTTCTCCTAAGTCTATTGCACTGATGAATTCTCGTAAACTCATTCCATCTGAACACGACGAAGAGCGTAAACAAATTAGATCTAGGTTAACTAAAAGTCTAAGGAACGATCGTGAGCAGTGATGGGCAACGAAAGCAATAGAGATGTAAAAGGCAGCGGCTGTAGGCAACACCAGGCAACTATTCAGACTGATAAAACAAACCGGAATTAAGAAGTCAAGTGTAAGTGAGACGATCTCGGAAAAAGATGGAACCCTTATCTGCTCTCAACCCAAACGTTTAGAACGATGGGCGGAACACTTTAAGGAGCAGTTTAGCTGGCCTTCAGCTACTGCAAAACTACCCACTATTCCCAGAAAACCTGAATGGAACATTGAAGTAGGCCCCCCGACCCTACTTGAAGTTCAAAAGGCTATAAGTAATCTGAAACGAGGAAGAGCAGGGGGTCCAGATGGATGGGCTTCAGAGGTCTTTGAATATGGTGGTCCAATTTCAGCGATTAGGTTGTCTAATATTTTGGCTAAAATCTGGGAGACAGGACTTAATCCCATCTGACTGGTCACAATCTCTGATTGTCCCAATATATAAGAAGGGGCCAAAATCATCCTGTGATAACCATACAGGGATTAGTCTGACTAACATATTATCTAAAATACTAGCCTCAATAATTATCGGGCGCCTAACTAAGACTCGTGAACTGCAAACACGAGAAAATCAGGCTTGTTTCAGACCTGGTCGTGGCTGTATCGACCACATATTCACCATTCGTCAAGTTTTAGAGCTCAGACATGCTTATCGGCGTCCGACAATGATAGCTTTTCTTGACTTAAAAGCAGCATTTGACTCTGTAGACCGAGAGGTTCTGTGGCAGTGTCTGTCATTGAAAGGTGTACCTGAGAAGTACATAAACCTTGTGAAGGCTCTTTACTCGAACACTACCAGTCGAGTGAGAGCTTATGGCGAACTGTCATATGATTTTACAACCTCAAGTGGTGTCCGACAAGGCTGTCCACTATCCCCATTTTTGTTTAACTTCATTATAGACCTGTTGCTGGAAATAACACTCTCGTCGACTGAATTTTCAGGAATTGATCTTCTACCAGGAGGTTCACTTATCGACTTAGAATACGCAGATGACATAGTCATGTTTGGTGAAGATGCTGACAAAATGCAGAGTCTTCTGTTGGAACTCAGTAATAATGCCAGGATGTTTGGGATGCCTTTCTCCCCATCCAAATGTAAATTGTTACTTCAGGACTGGCCTGCGTCAACACCTGAACTAAGTATAGGGAGTGAAGTAGTCGAACGCGTCGACAACTTCACTTATCTTGAAAGTCTGATCAGCCCTAATGGGTTGGTGTCTAACGAAATCTCAACACGGATTCAAAAAGCTCGTTTGGCTTTTGCCAACTTACGTCACCTATGGCGAAGACGAGATATCCGTCTATCAATTAAGGTACGAGTATACTGCGCAGCAGTTCGTTTTGTTCTACTTTACGGCTGCGGAACATGGCCATTAAGAGTAGAAGATACTCGTAGGTTACTAGTATTTGGCCACAGATGCCATAGAAATATTGCTCGCATCTGCTGGGATAACCGGGTAAGTAATAGTGAGATTAGACACAGGGTATTAGGGAATGATGGTAAATCAGTTGATGAGGTTGTGAATCTTCATCGACTGAGATGGTTGGGCCATGTGTTACGTATGCCTGAACGCCGATTACCACGATGCGCAATGCTGACTAGTGTAGGGGATGTTTGGACGAGGGCTAAGGGAGGCTAAAGTGAATCGTGGCATCAGAGCTTGAAGTCACTAACTTCTAGTCTGAGCTATGTTGGTAGATGCAGACTACTTGGTTTGGGTCTGCGTGACTATCGTAACCAATGTTCGGAGACTGTGGGTGACATGGCTCAGAAACGATTACAATGGCGTAGGTGTACACACTCTTTATCTTCCCTTAAACCTTGGGATTAAAATTGCTTCATAACTTTTTTCCTCCCTATACTATATCCTTATATACAACCTTTCTTTATATACTACCACCACTAAATTAATTACTTCTATGAATCCGATGTTCATCTTGTTGTGCCAACGAGGTATGGCAACTTGGACCGATGCATATATGTGCCTGGTCCTACGTTGTCGCTGACTGGCATACTAACACATCAGATAGGGTGTGGGTACACAACCACCTTTCTTCATTGTTCCATTCAAGCAAAGAGGTTAGACACGATTACCCAATCTCACCATTCATCTTCAACCTTGATATCGACGACGTACTGGAAACGGCTCTGACGGATGTAGGTAGTGATGGTGTGGACCTGTTTCATGGAGAAAAACTTTTCGACCTTTAGTATGCGGATGATATTGTCTTATTGTGCGATGATATCCAAGCCATGAAACTCGCATTTAGTCAGTGTCCGCTGATATGGCATGCTTTGCACCTTCTAAATGCAAAATACTTTTACAATACTGGTAAGCCCCTGATCTTGCACTCACTCTGGATAGTGAGTAGTCGATAAATTCGTGTATCTTGATAGTTGCATAAATGCTGGTGGTGGCATGTGTGATTAGATCGATTCACGTATAGTGAAAACCAGAGTGGTTTATGCCAATTTGGGTTATTTTTGGCGCCTTCTTGATGTTAATCTGGCTGTAAATGATTGGATCTAGAACGCATCGGTGAGAGCAGTTTTGCTTTGTGCTTGAGACATGACCTCTCCGGGTTAGATGTTAGACGACTCTCTCTGTTTGATTATTGTTGTGTTCGAAGGATTGCTGACATCCGGTGGCAACATCATGTTAGTAATGCTGAGGTTCAGAAACGCGTGTTCGGGCACAGTGACGAAATCTCAATTAGTGTCACTACCTTGAAACATCGACTTCGGTGGGTTGGACATATTCCACGAATTTCGTCCCAGAGAATTCCTCGCCGTTTAGTATTCGTTGGAAAAGCGGAGAGGTGGTCAGTGTATGACATGGTGTTGTGGTATGAAAGAGAGCTTTACAGGACTGGTTTCTGTGTCTTTGACGATTCTCTGGTTGGGATCCTAGAGATGGTGCAGCATAATGGTTGGAGATGTTATCAGACATAACTCAGAATATAAGCCAGTAGCGATCCTACTATAAATTTCTTGATAAATGAATGTAACTTGTCTAACTGAAAGAATTTTTTCTAACCGAATTTTTCCCTCACTATTGTTATTATTTCACTCCCATACACTAATTTTTGTTAGTTGTTGTTCTCCTTTTATTATACGCACTTCACATTCTTTATTTCTTCACAACTTCATTGATATTGTATGGCGCGTATGTATTTGTACCCCCTTGTGCCAATGTTTGTGTTCAAATACAGAAATACACTAGTTTTTACAGATACAGGTAAGATAGTAAGAAACGGAATTTGTTTTTACTGTTAATTTGTCTTAACTCCGCCTGTAGCTCCTCCAGGGGCTACTGCCGGTCCCAAGCCCGGGTAAAGGAGGAGGGTTGGGCATGGGGTTAGCGACCCCATCCCGTAGAAAATCAACTCGCTAAAAAAACGCTAACCAGAAAAATTCATTCAAACCATTCAAACTCTGCCCTGGGAGTAGAAGGAAAAATGACGTCTCATGATGAAAGCCGAGTTCCTTCGGAAGTCATGAGGCCGATGCACCTTCTTACAACCAGAGCGACAATTTTTATAGGTACATGGAATGTCCGGACAATGTGGGAGACCGGCAGAGTCTTCCAAATTTCTGCGGAAATGAGGAAATACAACCTGGAAGTGCTTGGAATCAGTGAAACACATTGGACGCAGGTTGGACAACAACGACTGTCTTCAGGGGAACTTCTGTTATACTCCGGTCATGAAGAAGAAAATGCCCCACATACACAAGGAGTGGCACTGATGCTGTCTAAAAAAGCACAAAATGCACTTATAGGATGGGAATCTCATGGACCGAGGATCATCAAAGCCTCCTTCAGAACAAAGAGAGAGGGCATTACAATGAACATCATCCAATGCTATGCGCCGACCAACGACTACGATGAAGACGCTAAAAACCAATTCTACGATAGGCTGCAGTCAATCTTTGAGAAGTGCCCAACCAAGGACCTGACCATTCTAATGGGAGATTTCAATGCCAAGGTTGGAAAGGACAACACTGGATACGAAGACGTCATGGGACAACATGGACTGGGAGAAAGGAACGAAAACGGTGAGAGATTTGCAAACCTATGTGCCTTCAATAAACTGGTCATAGGTGGCACCATATTCCCACACAAAAACGTACACAAAGCCACTTGGATTTCACCGGATCACACTACACAGAATCAAATCGACCATGTCTGCATCAACAAAAAGTTCAGGAGGACGATGGAGGATGTGAGAACCAGGAGAGGAGCTGATATAGCATCCGATCACCATTTGCTGGTCGCCAAGATGAAACTAAAACTCAAGAAGCACTGGACAATGGCGCGGACAACATCACAAAAGTTTAACACGGCCTTTCTTCGAGATGCTGACAAACTCAACGAATTTAACATAGCCCTCAGCAACAGGTTCCAGGCCTTTCATAACCTACTCAGTGAAGAGGGAACCACCATAGAGAGCAGCTGGAAAGGTATCAAGGAGGCAATCGTTTCAACATGTCAGGAGGTTCTGGGCCAAAAGAAGCACCATCACAAGGAATGGATCACTGTTGGTACACTGGATAAAATTGAAGCAAGGAGGAACAAGAAGGTAGCAATCAATATCAGCCGAACAAGAGCAGAAAAAGCCAAGGCACAAGCCGAATACACAGAGGCAAACAAGCAAGTGAAGAGGAGCATCAGGACCGACCGACGTAAATATGTGGAAGATTTAGCGATGACAGCGGAAAAGGCTGCAAGAGAGGGAAACATGAGACAACTGTATGATACAACAAAGAAACTTGCTGGAAATTACCGTCAACCAGAAAGACCAGTGAAAAACAAGGAAGGCAAAGTAATCAACGATATTGAAGAACAACGAAACAGGTGGGTAGAACACTTCAAAGAACTCTTGAATCGACCAGCTCCACTGAACCCACCCAACATCGAAGCAGCACCCACAGACCTCCCAATCGATATTGGCCCACCAACAATTGAAGAGATCAGCATGGCCATTAGACAAATCAAGAGTGGCAAAGCAGCGGGACCAGACAACATCCCGGCAGAGGCACTGAAAGCAAATGTAACAGCAACTGCCAAGATACTCCACATCCTCTTCGGTAAGATTTGGGACGAAGAACATGTACCAACAGACTGGAAAGAAGGACTTCTCATCAAGATACCAAAGAAAGGCGATCTGAGCAAGTGCGACAACTACAGAGGCATCACTCTCCTCTCAATACCAGGAAAAGTCTTCAACAGAGTATTGTTAAACAGGATGAAGGATTCCGTGGACGCTCAACTTCGAGATCAACAAGCTGGATTTCGTAAGGATAGATCGTGCACAGATCAAATCGCAACTCTACGTATCATTGTGGAACAATCAATCGAATGGAATTCATCACTGTACATCAACTTCATCGACTACGAGAAGGCATTTGATAGCGTGGACAGGACGACACTGTGGAAGCTTCTTCGACACTACGGTGTGCCTGAGAAGATAGTAAATATCATACGGAACTCCTATGATGGACTAAACTGCCAAATCGTCCACGGAGGACAACTCACCGACTCATTCGAGGTAAAGACCGGTGTTAGGCAAGGTTGCCTACTCTCACCCTTTCTCTTTCTCCTGGTGATCGACTGGATTATGAAGACGTCAACATCTGGAGGAAATCACGGGATACAGTGGACAGGCAGGATGCAGCTTGACGATTTAGACTTCGCGGATGATCTGGCTCTTCTATCACAAACGCAACAACAAATGCAGGAGAAAACGACCAGTGTAGCAGCAGCCTTAGCAGCGGTAGGTCTCAATATAAACAAAGGGAAAAGCAAGACTCTCCGATACAATACAATATGCACCAATCCAATTACACTTGACGGAGAAGCTTTGGAGGATGTGGAAACCTTTACATATCTGGGCAGCATCATTGATGAACACGGTGGATCAGATGCAGATGTGAGGGCGAGGATCGGCAAAGCAAGAGCAGCATACCTACAGCTGAAAAACATCTGGAGCTCAAAACAATTGTCAACCAACACCAAGGTTAGAATTTTCAATACAAATGTCAAGACAGTTCTTCTGTATGGGGCAGAGACGTGGAGAACTACGAAAGCCATTATCCAGAAGATACAAGTGTTTATTAACAGCTGTCTACGCAAGATACTTCGGATCCGATGGCCAGACACTATCAGCAACAAGTTACTGTGGGAGAGAACAAACCAGATTCCAGCGGAGGAAGAAATCAGGAAGAAGCGCTGGAAGTGGATTGGGCACACTTTGAGGAAATCACCCAATTGTGTCACAAGACAAGCCCTCACATGGAATCCTGAAGGTCGAAGGAGAAGAGGAAGACCAAAGAACACATTACGCCGAGAAATAGAGACAGACATGAGAAGAATGAACAAGAACTGGATAGAACTAGAAAAGAAGGCCCAGGACAGAGTGGGTTGGAGAAAGCTGGTCGGCGGCCTATGCTCCATTGGGAGTAACAGGCGAAAGTAAGTAAGTAAGTAAGTTAATTTGTCTTGGACAGGAAGATACATTTTATTTACGAAACCAGTTGATCTAAATTTGTACCACATAAATTAACGTTTGGACATATACCTTCAGATCCATGGGAATAAGGTTACAATGCAGATACATAAGTATAAAGTGTACGGACCGCGTCGACTTGTTACACTTCACATTAACATAATGATTAAAAAGATTAATTAAATGACAAAAGTAAATGTAGTGATCCCTTCAATAGTGAAGCAATTAAAAAGAAGTGTGAAGACAGATGACAGGTATTCAGTAATAAGAGACTCATATTTAAGACAATACGCTAATGTAGTCGATTTTGTGTTATATGACAAATTATTTCAAATTAAGGATAAATTAACTACTTCAATCAGGAAGCTTATCATTTCCTAAATGATTCAGATCATAAGTCAATGGACTCAGGTTGATAGTGTTGTGACCTGTCCACCCTTTGCCAGGAGTTATATACTATTTTTTTCCTTGACATCAATACAAGAATAAATAAAACTATCGAATTCTTTTTCATTTATAACCTACAGGTTTACAGCCTATTCTATTCGATATAGTTGTCTAATGTTTCTAGTATTTCAACAATGTAACAGACAGACCATTATTCACAATATGGTTGAAAAGCAAAGGAATAAAATTAGAATGCTATTAGGTACATCGAACAGTTGTACAGTTAAAAAAATGTTAATCGTATTAAATCTTGTAGGCATAAAAAAGAGCGATACCTAGTATAGCGAGTTGAACATACAATAGCAATATCATCATAGACGTGTGATAAATTCTGATATAAAAGTTTATTTTAAAATGCAATCTTGAAAGTAACGTTTATCAAGCAATTCAAAAAGTGTCGACAGGAACAGTTGATGACTGGACAGGATGGAGCGGCATACACGATGCATTTTCTATAAACTGTACGCCAGACTGGCCTTCACAAAAGTTAGATGGGTCTAATTTATTATTTTGATCCTCATTTTCCTGATCCAGTTGAGAAATATTTTCCACTTGTTCTTCATTACCCAGTAAATTAGACTCTTCGTTATCTTCTGTAGGCTGTTCTGGTTCTGGACACCCATCTAAGAGACCATCACCCCAGTCAATTGGAAAGCGAGTAACACGAGGGTCTGAAGCTATTACATGTCGTTCCAGCTGGAAATTATGATAAATTCATGAGAACTTAATAAAAAAAAATAGAATTCAAACAATTGGAACGGTTGTTTACCACATCATTTTAGGAAAGCTTTCTTATCAATAGAATTTAAGTAAGCATATTACTAGACACGGGTTCATACATTTTAACTGCGTAATGACAACAACAAAAGTCAAGATATCAATTTTCGGTTATCTGCTTATGTAATGGGCTGGTAACAGTCAAATGATGGGAACCACAGAGAGACAATAATTTCTAAAACGATACTTTGAAAGTATGTAGTTGATACGGAACTGGTAAACATTTTCTATTCAATATCGTACTGAATTTATCACCAGGTGAAGCGATATCTAGCTAGAAAATCTTCATCCTGATAGGATAGCAGAAGCAGTTGTAATTTATTTGATAATCTCCTGGTAAATGAGTACATACTGACCCATTAATCCATAAACTGCTTTGATTCATCACACCGTACTATGAGTTACTAATCGATAGTTTGTAGGTTCTTTGTTTTAAATACTTGTTGATACATCGCATCAACTAGGCAAGTCATAAGCAGAAAACAGTGAGAATGTTTATTTCGTGTCATTTACTTTGACATCACCTTTCGGGTTTTAGTTAATATTATTTGACGGCACAATGTACTAATACAAGTAACTTATGAATTAGCTTCAGTCTGTATATAAACTTGTTTATGTCAGTGTTTATACTACCAAAAGTAATGTATGGAGTGCGTATAACATTTTCTGTCATATACGGTCTTCACAAAGATATTCCCCGATGAACTTTGAAAATTTTCAACAAGATTTGTGAACCTGATCTGACAGTGATAACAATGAATTCCTTAATACAACTAAATTTCTCATCGGCTGTTTGAAAGGTAATAACAAAACACCATTACAAAATGAGCGGCTCAAAAGAAAGTAGTCAGTATACCAACAAGTTGATGTTGTTGAAAAAAACCTTTTCGTCTATTAAGCTACTTAACTTGTCTAAAATATGTGAAGTAAGAATTGGAGAGATGATTGAAAGCTAAGTATAGAATTTACTAAGACATGGTTTTGTCACTTAGTTCGTTGATACGAACAAAAATGTTTAACTCGGCCAAAACTTTCAGCTTCAGATTTAGAGGCTGGCGATATGGTCAAAGGTTTGTACAAAGGCGGACTATGTTGACTAAATTTTAGAATTTAAAATAGTGTAAGACATAGATGTGTGCAATTCGTATGTATGCCAGAAGTATCCTGGCAGAAAACATAAAGAAACACATGTTTTCAACTTCATATAATTCGAAATTAGGGCAACAGTGAAGAATCACATTTCGAGATACCAATTATTCAGAGCAATAGAGCAAACCACCAACCACTTTTAAGTTCGTGTACTAGATTATAGAAGATAATCATTGAGTGGGAACTGAATGTTACCGAAGTCGAACGTTGAAGACATAAAATAGTGAAACTATAGCTTTAAATTTCTTTTAACGATTAAAATTGTTTTTATAGAAAAATAGTTACGTTCTCTTCGAGAAAATATGTAATACACGGTGTAAACTCAGCCAGTCATAATTAACGGAGAGCCTGGCACAAACCTGCATTAGTTCAAGCTGCTACGCAACAGTACAGTAAGATTGAATATTCAAGATGAATAGCAAAGCAATAGTAGAATCAGTGGTATTAAATATATGGTTCAAAAAGAAAGAATAAATTATCGGGGTAACAAAGTATAGAATGATTTTGGAAACTGGGGTCCAGAGGTACACAACGAGCGACTGAATCTGGGCCATTGGGACCGATTTTGAGCAACGTCACCAAACTTCTTCAACGTTGTTCAGAACAGTCCTGAGGACCTCAACCAGTCTGTGTTTGCTGACATGGATCAAACAACAAGATCATTTATGGTAATACATCTGATAGGTCAAAGAGCATAATTTGAAAACTGCAGTTTGTAGAGCCTTTTTAGTCTCAAGATTATACTTGTCTACGGTTTTAGCCATGATAGTGAGTAATAAATAATAGTTTTTAGCCTGGGTTATATAAGCAATTCGTCTGGATTTCGGAACTTATGTGTACTCTTATTGTATAAAACTTCCAGGAAAAAGTTTTAGTTTGGTACAAACAATATATGCGCTTTGAAAGCAGTTCTAATTATTAAATGTCCTTCGAACCTTAATGTTCAGTCAGTCAGTCAGCGACAACGTACGACCAGGCACATATATGCATCGGTCCAAGTTGCCATACCTCGTTGGCACAACAAGATGAACATCGGATTCATAGAAGTAATTAATTTAGTGGTGGTAGTATATAAAGAAAGGTTGTATATAAGGATATAGTATAGGGAGGAAAAAAGTTATGAAGCAATTTTAATCCCAAGGTTTAAGGGAAGATAAAGAGTGTATACACCTACGCCATTGTAATCGTTTCTGAGCCATGTCACCCACAGTCTCCGAACATTGGTTACGATAGTCACGCAGACCCAAACCAAGTAGTCTGCATCTACCAACATAGCTCAGACTAGAAGTTAGTGACTTCAAGCTCTGATGCCACGATTCACTTTAGCCTCCCTTAGCCCTCGTCCAAACATCCCCTACACTAGTCAGCATTGCGCATCGTGGTAATCGGCGTTCAGGCATACGTAACACATGGCCCAACCATCTCAGTCGATGAAGATTCACAACCTCATCAACTGATTTACCATCATTCCCTAATACCCTGTGTCTAATCTCACTATTACTTACCCGGTTATCCCAGCAGATGCGAGCAATATTTCTATGGCATCTGTGGCCAAATACTAGTAACCTACGAGTATCTTCTACTCTTAATGGCCATGTTCCGCAGCCGTAAAGTAGAACAAAACGAACTGCTGCGCAGTATACTCGTACCTTAATTGATAGACGGATATCTCGTCTTCGCCATAGGTGACGTAAGTTGGCAAAAGCCAAACGAGCTTTTTGAATCCGTGTTGAGATTTCGTTAGACACCAACCCATTAGGGCTGATCAGACTTTCAAGATAAGTGAAGTTGTCGACGCGTTCGACTACTTCACTCCCTATACTTAGTTCAGGTGTTGACGCAGGCCAGTCCTGAAGTAACAATTTACATTTGGATGGGGAGAAAGGCATCCCAAACATCCTGGCATTATTACTGAGTTCCAACAGAAGACTCTGCATTTTGTCAGCATCTTCACCAAACATGACTATGTCATCTGCGTATTCTAAGTCGATAAGTGAACCTCCTGGTAGAAGATCAATTCCTGAAAACTCAGTCGACGAGAGTGTTATTTCCAGCAACAGGTCTATAATGAAGTTAAACAAAAATGGGGATAGTGGACAGCCTTGTCGGACACCACTTGAGGTTGTAAAATCATATGACAGTTCGCCATAAGCTCTCACTCGACTGGTAGTGTTCGAGTAAAGAGCCTTCACAAGGTTTATGTACTTCTCAGGTACACCTTTCAATGACAGACACTGCCACAGAACCTCTCGGTCTACAGAGTCAAATGCTGCTTTTAAGTCAAGAAAAGCTATCATTGTCGGACGCCGATAAGCATGTCTGAGCTCTAAAACTTGACGAATGGTGAATATGTGGTCGATACAGCCACGACCAGGTCTGAAACAAGCCTGATTTTCTCGTGTTTGCAGTTCACGAGTCTTAGTTAGGCGCCCGATAATTATTGAGGCTAGTATTTTAGATAATATGTTAGTCAGACTAATCCCTGTATGGTTATCACAGGATGATTTTGGCCCCTTAATGTTGAGGTTTCATCACTAGGTTAGATACTGGATATTCGTTTTTTACGTAAGAATAGGGATATGAAGAATCAGAAATCGTTATTTTATTTATCAGTATCACAAGGTTTTTAGATAGAACATCATAAATTCCGCTTTTCTATGCACTTACGGAAGATGTCAATATATATTACAATTTGTTAGGGTTGCTCTTGTTAGCTCTAATTAAACTTTTGTACCAAAATATCGTGAAAAAAAAAACTAATTGTCACCCATATCCATGGTTATGACTGAGAAAGCATGGTTTTATATTTTCCAATTGATGAGTATCATATTTTTGTTTCACATATGCAGTTCTTAAATTTTAACCCACCTTATTCCGAAGATTAAAAACCTTGCAGGATAATATATATAGCCTACTTTTGTGTTCGTGGAGTGTCCCGAACTGACCGATCAAGTTGGTCGGGACGCTAAACTTTCAATCGCTGAGTTATAGGTTCAAACGCTGGTTCCACCCAATTTAATTTGGACAACTGCATGGTATTATTGAACCTTACATTATGTGCCTTAAACTAAGTACGTGGGTCTACAGTTGGTTACTGGGGTGTAAAAATTACTACTACTTAGGTTGAAAAATATAATTATAGTATAAGAGCCATGTGTAGTCTCATTCAATTAGTCATGATTACTTAACGTCCAAGATTGCAGGAACTAACAGAAACCACTAACTGATAATCACAAAGTACCAAAACTATAAATAGCAGTATGTTTGCAACTCATATAGGTGTGAAGGTCTTCTGAAAACATTTAACACGATGCTTTTATACCTTATTTGGGATAAAATCAAATAATAATATAGCATATTTATCAAGTATAGGTTTAAAGCTCCATGGAAAATTCCACTCCTGGTATGAGCATTAGTGAAGCTACCCGACCGCTAAGACTGAAAATAGTGAAGGTTTCAAACCTGGGACCTAATGGTTGAAAGTTGACTTGCTTTAAGCATTATTCTAGCACACCACTCGAAAGGCAAATCAATATTTGAAATTTTGGAATTTTGCTTAAGCTGATTTCTGCTTAATTCCCACACAATGATCTTGTTTGTTCTTACAACCCGTAGCTGCTACCTTGACGTGGTGGTCAGGCTTGTCTATCGTGATGACCCAAACGAGCTATATTGGCTGGAACATATGTTCCTGTAGGTTCTACCATACCAAGAAAGTCGATTGGAGAACGGTAATACGAATAGCAGCAAATCAAGGTCTGAGGGCGAAGTCATACTGCTGACTGTAAAGGGGTGTGACAACAGTAAGGTGTTTCCCTAGGACAACCAGCATCTGCAGCGATGCTACTTTCTCACAAGGAAGGAAGGGGTTAGAAAAAGTCGACCCTAAAAATGTCACGCCTCACATTACCTCACGGACTTCCGTCTCCCGCGATAAGACCCTTTCAAGAACGGAGCTAACACGTCGAAAACCTCCCACAAAAAGGCAGTGCGTGAAAGGCCGCAAGCAGTTGTCCTTTGGGCTCTGTGGTCACGCTCCCAGGTCGTTAAGATCAACTTCCTTTTCAGGTCCCTTAAGAAATACCCTTCCACGGTGTGGACAGCCGAGAAGTAATATTAGCCCTTATACCCGTGACAGCACATGAAACCAAGTTGGTTACATTGAAATCCTTCCTACATCTCGTAATAACTCTCGTATCTCCTCGACTAACCCTTTTCACGTGCATTTATCACCCCGTACCGCTAGGGCAACCGATTCGAGTACACGGAACGTTATTCCTGGCCTTCTGAAACCACGCTGTAAACTGCATGTAGGAGCTTTCAACGTCCGAACATTGTGCCAAATAGGACAACAGGCTTCCTTATCTAGAACTTCAACATCTTTTGACATGGCGACCCCCGAATTCGTTCAAACGTTGGACCCAACTAGATCACATTGCTATCAGCCACCTATGGAGGGGCTCGATAGAAGACTGACGCTCATTCTGGAACACATGCTGAAATTCAGATCATGCTCTAGTGCGAGCACGTATCTGTCTGCGTCTTATTGGACGTAGGAAAGACACTGCAGAGAAACCTCTTAGGATTCTACTTAATGATAGGCAAGCTAAGAATATATTTCAGGAACATAGAAAAACAGTTAGACAGCCATGTAAGTGATGTCCCTTCCCGAGGCGGAGTGGAAAGACATCTGAAAAGCTGTAGAAACAGCAGTGATATCTGCTAATACGGTAAGCCATAAGGTTGGGGAGAAGCACTGGATCTCCGCAGCATCTACCTCACTGATATATGCTCGAAAACTCATCCCATCTCGCTCTGAACATGGCGAAGAGCGGAGTCAGCTTAAGCACAGGCTGATAAGAAGCCTACGCAATGACCGCGAACAGTGGTGGGTAGCGAAAGCAAGAGAGATGGAAAAGGCAGGTGCAATAAGCAACAGCAGATAGCTGTTCAGACTTGTTAAAAAAAACGGTATTAGGAACCCAACTGTCAGCGAAACTATCTCGGAAAAAGATGGACATATTACTCATTCTGAATCCAGGAGCTTAGATCGATGGTCAGAACACTTTAGAGATCAGTTCAACTGGTCTTCAGTCACACTTCGGTATCCCACGATCCCCAGTCGTCCTGATTAGCAAGTTAATGTAAATTCTCCAACTCTTTACGAAGTTGAAAAAGCTATAGGAAATCTGAAGCGAGGGAGAGCAGCAAGCCCTGACAGGTTTACCCCTGGGATTTTTAAGGATGGAGGTCCAGTACTAGCAGTGACATTGACAGAGGTCTTAGGTAGAATCTGGGACCTAGACGTAATTCCATCTGACTGGTCCCAATCACTGATTGTGCCAGTCTATAAAAAAGGACAAAAGTCCTCTTGTAACAATCACAGAGGAACCAGTTTGACTAATATAGTGTCTAAAATATTAGTTACAATAATACTTCGACGCCTAACCAAAGCTCGTGAAGATCAGACTAGAGAAAACCAGGCTGGTTTTCGACCTGGACGTGGTTGTATAGACAGATATTCACACTACGTCAGGTCCTAGAACATAGACACACATTCAGACGCCTCACAATAGTAGTATTACTCGACCTCAAGGCGGTATTTGACTCTGTTGATCTTGAGGTTCTATGGCAGTGTTCGTCACTGAAAGGAGTACCAAAGAAGTACATTAACCCTAGCTGAGTGAGAGATTATGGCGAACTGTCATCAGAATTGATTACCTCGAATGGTGTTCGTCAGGGCTGTCCACTCTCCCTTTTCTTGTTTAGCTTTATCGTAGACGTGCTTTTAGAAATAACACTTTCCTCATCCAAATTTAAAGCAGTTGAACTTTTAGCGGGAGACTTACTTGTTAATTTAGAATACGTCGATGACACAGTTCTATTTGGTGAAGACGCTGACAAAATGCAGTCTTCTGACCACTATAAGCAACAATGCAGGCATGTTCGGGATGTAATTCCCCCCCCCTTCGAAATGTAAAATGTTACTTCAGGATTGGGTTACATCGACACCCGAACTAATGATAGGGAGTGAAGCGGTTGAGAGTGTCGACCGCTTCACTTATATTGGGAGTCCCATCATCCCTTGTGGTCTGGTGTGACAAAATCTCAGCACGGATACAGGTGTGACTATCTTTTGCCAACTTGCGTCATTTATGGCGTAGGCGAGATATCCGTCTAGCAACCAAAGGACGGGTTTACTGTGCAGTTCGCTCCGTCCTACTTTATGGCAGTGAAACATGGCCGATAAGAGTAGAGGATATTCGTAGGCTACTAGTATTCGATCATAGGTGTCTTCGAAGCATTGCTCGTATATCCTGGGACCACCGAGTAAGTAATGAAGTTGTTAAGAAACAAGTACTGGGTAAGGATGGCGAATCGACTGATGAAGTAGTGAAACTTCATCAGTTGAGATGGCTGGGACACGTGTTACGTATGCCTAACCACCGACTTCCCCGACGTGCAATGCTTTATGGTGTAGGAGTAGGTTGGAAGAAAGCTATGAGCGGCCAGACCAAAACGTGGCACAAATCCACGAAGGCACTGACAAGTGGACTGAGCTATGTTGGTAGGTGTAGACTTCCTGGTTGGGATGCGCGAGACGATAGCAACCGATGGTTAGAGACCTTGGATAACATGGCTCAAAATCGTTTGCAATGACGCAGGTGCATCCACTCATTGTGTTCTCCCGAATTCCCATCTTCTGAATTCTTCATGTCCCTTTTTTTCTCTTTCCAAATTTATTTCACTGGATTATAATCCTTGAATAACATCATCAAACCCTCATCTTTCGGATTACTGCTTATACTCTTACTACCTCTAAAACTATGGTACTTGAATTGACAATTCTATCTCTGTGGTAATGTGATATGGCAACTCGAACTGATGTGCGCACGTACGAAGTTCCACGTTGTGACTGACTGACAACCCGAAGCAACAAATAATCGGCATTGGATCACACCGATCATGAGTCTTATACCACAAAAAATACAAGTCAAATGGGCAATTCCGGGCAATCATGTAAAGAAATTACTAAGGCAATCCATCGTAAAGAACCATGACGAATCATCTTTCACGTATCACGAGGCTCATTAGCAACACTTTATGGTCTCGCAAGTGTATGTATAGTATTGGTTGAGAAGGCAGAAGTGGGAGTACAGGACCGGGTTTCAGTTGGTAGTCGCTTGTGCACTACTCTATTAGACAGAACAACAAGTCGAAAGGATAGGAATACACTCTTTTGCCTCTTATTTATTTATTTAAACACATAAATATTTGTACAAGAAAGCACCAGATAAATATGCGCCGCACAAATCTCGTTTGATTTGTGTGAGGGCTGAGATACTGCCCAGGTGCTCAGACTGAAGCAGATGGTTTTCTCAGGGGGCCACACCCCGAGCCTTTGACCTAAAAGTCTGATCCACAAGGCAGTGGAGCATCGTGAGGAGATGCAGTCCCATGGTAGCCGGTGACCAACAATAGGTTCATACGCCATTCGTTCCATCAGGATACTGGAGCCCATGTGCACCATTGGTTTGGAATCAGGGTTTTCCAACTCCCCTAGATGGACCCTCCATGTCCACCAACCCGGTTAAAGCGCCGGACATTCGCTCTTCGTCCTCTTACTTTCGTAAACAACACCCCCGCCACGAGAAGGCAGTGAGTAGGACTTCCCTGGCAGAGGCTATATATTCGCTGGCCATGTGAGAGCATTTCGAGAGGGAGAGTGGACTCTCCCCACTCTCGGCCGTACCATGGATTTTGGGGGCTTTTGCCTCTTAGAGATTTTCACAAACAACTTCACTGACTACGTCCTCAATGAAGAAAAAATCAAGTTATTCCTGGCTTTTATTGAAAAACTAAATCCTCAAGTGAGATTGTAGCAAGTGATTATATCGTTTAAGTAGACAGGCTAAGACCCAACAAAGGGACATTCCAAAAATTTGGATGTTAGTTAGACTATCGGGTAAGGAGACGCGACTGTGGTCCACTTTTAAAACATGTGACCGAGACGATGAATATAACACTATGAGAAACAATTTAACTGGGATTCGGACAGGCAGACATCATTAACATAGGCCTGGCACAGATGTGGGTTGGCTCAAGCTGCCATAACTCTTAAAGAAGTTAGCTCGATGCGTATTAGTACCAGCCCCATCCTGCAATATTACACTTTGGCTGTGATAAGGAACAGAATACACATAAATTTGAGTCATAATCCCCCACAATGTTCTGCACCTTTCTTCTGAACTCATACTTTCAAATGGGAGGTAACTAATCCTTACAGAACAAGTTAAGATCATGGAAAAATTTCGAAGCCTATATTAGGATTGGTCTAACCATTTTTGTTATTTTTTTAATGATAGTTGGTTATCTGAACTCCATTTATTCGGTAGATTAATGTATTTGGCTTTTAAGAAGTATGTGCTAGGTGACGATATAGCCCAGATGCCTAAACAGAAGTGGAATCGTTAGTACCTGCAACATAAACAGTAAACCATGGACCCGAAATTAGGTATCTGTAACTATCTGATATACAAATGAATTGTGTAATACTGTGTTTGGAGGTCAACAGAAAAAAGCGAGTGAAGATGCTTCCTTTAGGGACAACTTTACAGATAGTGAGAAAAAATCTGTACTACTATAGAAACATATTAGATGATTACTTCACTTATGAAAATGAACAAGAATAGAGAACTGTTTATTCAAGTAAACATACTTCGTTAAGCAGAGGTTCAGCCGGTGGTTCAAGACGTAATTCTTCTGTTTTGTACTCATTGTTAACATAATAACCAACACGTATAAACTCTTTATCTCTGTACAAAGCTTGTATAAGCACAACTGTTACGCCAACAATATCTTCATTAGGAATTATTTTTGGATCAGGAGCATTAGCCTCAAAAGAAAATTGATGACGACCAACTGGAATTGGACCAACTAAGATGGAATCCAATGTCTGGTCTAAAGATGGGTTGTATGCGCTGCTAACGTACACTAACTTCCATTCTAGATCTAAATCCATCAAAAAACACTAACTGTAATATGAATTATTGTGGAAGTATTTTATTTTTCGGACAAAACCAATTACCAAGATCACATTTAAAAGTGGAATACTGATTTGAGCAAACCTGGAGAATGGAATGTATATTAAATCAGCATCTGAACCCCATAAAGTGCAGCTTATTAGTTCAAGCAAGTGAAAAGTGGAATAATGGTCCAAAAACTGCCTTACTAATCAAGGTTGGGGGGTCAGGTGTAAACAAAACAAAGATAACAGATGCGCCAACCCAAGACAATCACCTCTCCTGAGTACTTTAGATTTTAATTGCTTGTTGAAATCAGTACATAATCACTTTAACCTGACATAATCTACACTTGTAAATTAATCTGGTCAATAGTAGCTATAAACGAGTATTCACACAGAATATCCTAATTATTCGATGTTCTTACTGTCTACTATCTGATTAAGTTCTGTATGATCTGTCAACAGTTATGTCGACCTATTATAGTTTGACTTTCCATAGTTTATATTCTACTGCAAATCCTTAGGTAAGATGTGGATATGATATTATGTATTGCTTCAGAGGACTAGTTGCGTCACAGGTGCATAACATAGACTGCATACGATCAAATTATGTTGGATGCAAGTCATTATTAGGAAGACCTCACGTATAGTAACAGGTTTATTATTACAACGGGGTTTACAGATACCATCAACGCCAGAGGGAATGGTAGTTTGGAAAACCAGTAGCATTTACTGTTTTGTGTTGAGCGGTACTTAGGAAAGTTTCAAAAACATCTGGATACACAAACTTAATCTGATTGTTGTCATACAAAGCGTCCTACGTTTATTCACAAACCAGACCTAGCGACTGAAGTGATACAAAAGCGGCCTTTCTGAGAACTATAATGCCTAGATGGCAGAAATAATTCCTTAATTTCCATTTGATTAGCTGCATTACTTGCTCACATAAGATCGAGATAATCACTGATAGGATTTAATCTATACACGGCCTTTTATATGGTGCGGGAAGCAGTTATTACTACCAACTGGTAACGGCTCGAATAGAAGATTACAGAGACGCATAACAGCTGGCCGTTTGCTTTAATCGTCGTAACTTGTCCTTTTACTATTTCATTATGATCTGTTACTCTAGATGAAGATAAATTGAGGAATGAACCTGCCAATGCGAGAAACACAAGCTATTTCCTGAGACAATTATTTTAATAATATTTTAATGACAATGATGGTGAAGTGTCAACATCAGACCTGAGTTTCGAGTGCTTTTTCCGTGCACTTCTTCAAGTAGTAGTATAACTTGTAGATCTTTACAACTGACTACATCACAAAAGATCTCTGGGTGGTGATAGAATCTCCCAGGACTGGTTTCCCATTGGAGTATGAATTTGTCTTTACCTTTATGAGGAGAGCTCTACTAAACCTCCACAATTTGGTGCTACTAGTGATCATTTAAAAAGTATATGGGCTCACCATCATCCAGAGGTTCATGACACTCGAATGTTATACGGAACTTAAATGGATCAAAAAATGAAGCAGGGTTGTCCAAAACCTCAACATTACAAATGTTGACCTTCGCCATACAGCAATCCCCGAGTGTAGCGATGAGATTTGATTTACGTCCTGCGTAATACGTTCGAAACCCTTCACTATCGATGTTTTGTTTCAATTATCAAACTGTCCTAATCTTAGACTCGTTTTATTTCTGATTGTTATCACTCGCTCACGCTATTAGATGTAAGTGCATTCTGCGTGCTTACTGAGCTTTCTGCCCAGCTTTTCTGTTGTTGTTGTAGGGTCGGTGAAATCTCACTAAACATCGAACAGATCATCGATCCCTGTCAAGGATAGTCAACGTGCACCAGTCAATCATACGCCATGGACTGGCCCACGCGGCAGTGGCTGTACTTTCGCTCCTGTACTTCCGTGGTTGTACCTTAACTAATATATTCTTGTAATAACGTCCTTTGTGTTGTACAGTCTCCATAGCATCCATGGTCCCTTGTTACGTCGATGGGGGCAATCCACGTAAAGTGCTGGTCGCGAGGTGTGACTTCAGCGTTAGTTGGTTCGTCACCATTCTCGTCTAACTCTAGTAAGCCCCCAATCATTTCGACATAGAACATCAACGTTGATGTTCTACATTGTATTCTCCTCTAGATAATCTCACCGCTTCCAAAGCTCTCCAGCTTTCGCTTGATGTGCTCCTATGCTTAATGGTAGAAGGTTACCGACACCTCTCATATGAGATGAACTCAGGCAAGAGAAAGATTAGTACATTGGTGTTGTGTACTACTGTAAGTCCTTAAATAAATAATTGGTTCCCTCTTTAGGGACTCCTTAAAAAGGTGGCTTGGACTTAGACGACAACAAGTCCCAAGACCTATGAGGACGGCGTGCTTAAAGTCCAGTTCTCTATATTTTGCCACGTTTTCTTTTAAAACTTTTTCACAGTTAGCATATGATGAAGGCTAAAGGATACCAAAGAATCTATGTCACTTTTTGATATGTAAAAGGTCTAGAGGAGGACTGTCGAAAGGGTATATGTGGTAATGAAGTATATCATAAACTCTCATATTCTGAAGTGCTGGATATATGTTCATTGTTACCTGAAGAACTTCGAATTTGAGTCGGATCACTTCGAAATTCTAACCTGTCACCCTGGTTTCACATTGTACTCCAAACCTTGGCGTCAAAAACGAGCAGTAGTTGCAGATGTTCATCCATACAAATCAAAAAGAGAAAAGTTTTAGTATGAAACCATGAGGATCCTGCTAAGGCATCCTGTAGCCTGTGAAAGTGAGAAAAATGCTCTGATCATAAACAGCCCTCTATTCAGATGTGACGTTATTCAGCCCATCACTGGTGAACGCCTATCAGATTGAGCTTATTGATAAGACAAGTATGACAGAATCTATTGAAAGCTTCTGAGAATACATCTACTGTTTCCTCAAAACCAAGGGTAATAGTTCATCTATTCATCACAGTCAACAGATTAGCTTTATAGTCGTTGTAAAGCAAAAAGAGTTTGATATCGCCTGTGACCTTGACAAACGTATGCGTTAGGTATGTGACCCATGCCTATCTGATTTTGTTTATCAGGATGGTAGGGCATAGCAGCAGTGATATTGAACATGAAAACTGTGAGGTTACTTATACATAGGGCTGAGTTAACGGATATGGTTGATATTGTCTTCGTAAAGGTAAAATACTGCGATGACGCGCGAGAGGTGTTGAGAGTCTATCAGATTACAGCAATACGATGCTCTGCAAGGTTTGAGGATAATTAAAACTCTAGAAGGTTGTGGGTGGACGGATTTGTTGTTGACTCCGCATAGCCACTTTCTGTTAGTCCATTTTTGATTTGTAGTGATTGTCTTAACGATTTTAAATCACACATAGTTAAAGAACCTACACGGTTGTGTGTTAGAATTTACTACTTTAAAATCTATCTGCCTAACTGGCCACAACTGCAGTTTGATTGGGGCTAATGCGTTGCTCTTAGAGTACGGTGTACTGCGTATAATGTGATATCTTATGACTCACATTTCAGCCGACATCTCATTAGTTCACATATCCATTCCCCCATAGTACGCAGATGATTACACAAATAGCTTAAACAAGCTGTTCTTGGCTTGAAGCACAATGCAACTGCCATCATTTTTTAACATATTGAATCCATGGAGAGAAGTCATATGATCACTCTTCACTTCCATTTACCTCCAATGTGAATCATCGTACAGAGGTGATGATAAAATCGAATTTGCGAGATACACAAAATATAAATGCCTTGTCTCATTTTACTGAGCTATCACCATCAGGGTTACAGGTCACTGGTTCTGTTTGATGATATTCTGCACTGTTACAGTTTAATTTCAAACGTTATCAGTGCAAAGACCTCTTAAATCTAAGTTCTTCACTTTGCTGGAATAACTTTTATTTCTCTTTCTTCAGACGGTTGTTCGGTTTAGTCGAAAAGATTGAGAAGGATGCGAGCCTCAGTTTGAATTTTGCGAAGTTGTAAAGGTCTTTTGTATGATATCGTTGTAAAAGCTAAAAATGCTTTCAAGAGACGTGGACCACCAGCTTTCAATTTTCATTCGCCTATGTACAGAGTATAGGAGTAAGTTCAGCTTGACTGATGTTAACTCTTAATTACGAGCTTGCCAGGGATGATGACGAACAGTCGAATAAGAGAACCATAGTTGCCTGCCTAGATGATGAAAACAATTTCCAGCGAAAGAAAAATGTAGTTATAGAGAGGAGACAATTGAAACTTCATGCAATATCAGGAAGTTACAACAAAATATTGCCTGGTATTTAAAGTCCGCAAACAATTTTATAAAGTTCAAATGATTTTTTATCACTGAACTTCCGATTCTGCCAAATAATATTCCTGGCCAGTCTCCATTACAATTTATCTTCTGAGAGAACAGGCAATGTCTCTTCAGTAGACTGAGTAGAATACAGCCAAACAGCTGAGTTCAAAGATGCCACAGGTATTGATAATTTGACAACACTTTCACACGTAACACCTATCTAATACAAATATACCGACCCAGTCAAATCGGAAGTCAGAAATGAAGAAGCTCAAAGCTATCTATATGCTGAGAAGTGTTTGACATAAGCCGGCTAGCGGTTGCAAGGATGCGTAGCACTGGGCACTCACTCGTGATGTGGTGCAGATGCGTGGCCGAGCGCCTTCAGTTAAGTGTGTCCAGTTAGACTAATGAAGCCAGCACCAACATCGAAGACTTGTAGAACTATGTATTGTGGAGATTTATTTACCTCTACAGGTACTTCAGTGGTATCAACGGAAGTTAGACTTTAACAGCAGGCGATTCGGCTAGTGCTTGATGTTATTTCACCAACATAAATGTAAAATGTGGCAGAGATAATGAGGAATCCAGGTTGTACCACATTTATTTATTTCGTGTGCCTCAGATTCAGCTTCCTGTATTGAAGATAGAAGGACTACGTTCTATGTTAGTCCTTTTCCAGTAAGTTTCTTAGTGTCTAGTCTTTCCTTAAATGAGCCGATAATTCTGTAATTCGATTTTAATAAGGCTTTCGACAATGTCTCACAAAAACTTCTACCAAAACTCTCTTCATTTGGTATACGGAATCCCCTCTTATTTTTACTCAAATCTTTTTTAGCAGAACGTAACCAAATCACCCGCTTTGAATCTTGTTACACTAAGCCTGTGAATATAACTGGTGGGGTTATACAAGGAAGTGTTATTGACCCATTACTCATTCTCCTTTTGATTAATGATGTATGTTCTCTTTTTCAATATGGTAAACTTTTCCTTTTTGCCGATGACCGAAAAGTGGTTTATTCGTTCTCTTCTCCCATACAAAGAAAGCTATATTTCAGTGGTAAGTCAAGAAGAAGTAAACAAGTTGTACGAATAAACTGTTTGGCGGAACCTACCACTTAATTTTGACAAAAATGGATCCATCCACATCGGCCGCTGACTTAACCCAAATCTGGCAATACACAAACATACACTGAAACCTCTCAACACTGTCCGTGATTTGGGTTTGATAGATAGCAACAGTTTGAACTTTTCAGAGCGCATTGCATCTCAAGTATCCAATGCTAGAAAGCTCATTGGATTCATAATGATAAACTTCAATAATATCGAATGGAGAATATAATTATACAAAAAATGTATCTTACCCATTCTTGAATATAGTATTTTAGTTTACAGTAATTGCAGGCATAATGGTTTGATCAAAATTGAAGGTGTTCAACGAAGATTCATTAAAGCTGTTTTGGGATATTCCGACAGCAAGGATTATCACCAAAGATGTCAACAACTCAAATTAAAACTTCTCTGGACCAGGCGTATAAAATTAAATCTTGTCTATATCTGCCGTCTTCTTCACTATATTTTCTACTCTTCGGTAGCTAATCCTTCATACTCTGTGGCATCATACCACAATCTACTCAGTAAGAAGAATATTCTAGCGACTCCGAGATCCTACATAAACTTACTTCAGAATATTTTCGTTATTCGCTACTTAATCATGTGGAACAGACTGCCAGAGAACTTCCGTTGCCGTGAAACTACGACTTCGTACAAAAGTCCCCTTGATGATTTTCTTTCTAAAAGTGGATTGTGTCACCTATAGAATATCGATGTGTTTAACAATGATATATACAAAAAAGGTCCGTCATCTATCCAGTTGACTGAAAAGCAAAGTAAAACCTTCGAAACTTTTCTCGTTTATTTCCTTTTCTTTCCATTCATCTTAATATATGAAGTTCGCTTATGTTCATATTTACGATTACTATTATTATTATTATTATTATTATTATTATTATTATTATTATTATTATTATTATTATTATTATTATTATTATTATTATTGGTCTCTCGACACCTTAGACACTCTTTTTGTCCATAGTCTATAATTAAAGACAAATTATCTCATGTTACTACTAAGTAAACTAACTTCTCAAATTCATTTTATCTTCATCACATATATGTATAACCCATAGAAATTTATATTTCTTTATACATTACTGTTCATTATGACATCCATAGCATCATTCTAAATTATTATTGCACAAGATTTTATGCTGATATCAAGTTTTACTCGGTATCCCATTACATAAATTTAGGTGTATTTACCCAAGTGGAATAAAAAAAATGAATTTTCTAAAACTACTGGCTTACTTCAGAGGTCAATATTATTATGCTTGAACCGCTACACTAGGTGTTCATTTTTTAAAATTTTCTCCTCTCTCTTTTCCTTCTAAATAACCATCATTATTCCAAGGTATCCGAAGTTTGTAATTAAGACAATTTATTGTGTTATACTCAAATTAACTACTCAGACTCGTTTTATCTTCACTATATATATATATATATATATATATATATATATATATATATATATATATATATAATTATTTGGTTATTTTTTGCACCTGATTGAGACTTTTCATAGCATCGCTCCAAACCATTACTGCATAAACACTTATCCTACCATCATATCTTACTGCGGTATCCTTATTTATTTACTTATTTACAATATTTTTTGTCTTTTATTTTTGTTATTCACCTGACAATACATACATAGTCGTTTATTCTTGTTCTGCATTCACAAACATGCTTATTAAACTATTTACGTATTTCGCGTTTCTTTCACTCCTCTTCCCTTATTTTCCCCCTTTCCTTCCTCAAAATCAACTCAGTATTCTTCTCAATTACACAAAACCCGATTTATTATTATTCTATAATAATAATTTTTTTCTTTTTCCTTTTTTCTTTTTTTAAATGTGGTAAATATTACGTTAACATTAATGAAACTTGTTTATTATTGTATTTCTGAAGAAACCCGAAATGGTTTCTTCACAACACTTTTGTACATATAGGATGTTTTTGAATAGTAATAATAATAATAATAATAATAATAATAATAATAATAATCTGATCATGGGATAGAACATATTAAGTACTACAAGTCACCCTGACATGCGAATCCTGCCAGAACACCACCACTACACTGCTTGAAGCAATCCCAAAACAGGTGTCCATCAGAGAGCAAAAATCCAAGTATGCCCCCACTTTTTCTGACCAAGAGTTGCTCCTGATTTGAATGCTCCATTAGCCGAAGAGACCAGGTTCCCTTCAGCTCTGGTTTCAACACACTAGATCATGTGAAACTTGCAAAGGTGATAGACGGAGCAGTGTCGAGGTAATTTTCACTTCAAAGGCTTTCTTACAAATAATAAGCACTTCCGAAAGTTTGATCGATTTAGATGATCTGTATTGGATGATTGGAGACCTACTCGACTTAGACGGTAAGGATTTTGTAGTGAACAAGAACACACACACGAACTACAGACTGTCATACTAAAATCTAATAACCATACAGTTAACAGTTAATTTGCAAACTATCAATCAATTGTCTCAATCTTGAATGTTTCTTTTGCAAATATCTGTCCATTTTCTCTGATTTCATTATTAATGCATTTTCATACCGATTGAGCTTCGTTCCTGTTCTTTCCTTATCGATCTTCTGCCCAAATACATTCTATGCCTGACCTACATCATATACTACTTATGTGGATATAAGTAACCCACACCACAGTGTGACCAATAGCTGACTTCGAAGTCACACCGCTCAGTCATCACCTAACGTGGATTACCTTTCGTCGTATCAAGGGACTATGACTGCTTTGAATGCCGTTTAACACAAAGGACGTTATTACAGAGATATAGTAGCAAGAGTAGTTACAAGGAAGAGAGTGCGACCACCACCACATAAGCCAGCCCATGGCGTGTGGCTAATGGATGCACGTTGTTTGTCCTTGACGTTGACGAGGATTGGTGAAATGTTCGTTATTCAGTGAATCAACTGCCGTATGATTTTACTAGAGCTCAGTCACATTTCACTGGCCCTACAGTATTTTCGACACTCCTTAATCTGATTTCTCAAACATCACATTGGCACATATGGAGTTCATCAAGAAGGCTAAAGCGTTGACTGGTCAAGTGGAAGCTAACTTGGAAAAAAACCAAATTATTCCCAAGATTATTGGTAATTTCATTCGATTCTTTGTATCACATTGTGCACACAGGATGGAATCAGCTACAGATCACCTCAATGAGAAAAATGAAGTGTTTAGTTCCTCGCGCGAAGCATTGGTATGGAACAGTGCTGAGGAATCAGTCTTGTCATATTCCATCGTGTTTTTGGAGTTCAGCTTTTTTCCTCGACACCTGTTATGTTTTGAAAGGAGGCAGCTGCTGTCCGATTGTCCAGTTAGTATATGGTTCGACTTCAAATCCGTCTGGAAAGTTTGTTAGTGAGTAATATGAAAGATCAAATGCCCCTTTAAGGTGTAAAAGCATCCCATTGTACGTCTACCTATAAATGAAACCTGTCATGCCACGTCTAAACAGCCTCCACGAAGAAAATCAACAAATATTTAACCTAAATTTATTTCGCTTCATTAGTCCCGATAGTAATTGCATGCCATTGAAGCTGTTGCGTAATAGATCACTTTGCAGGAGACGATTTCCATCAATTGCTTGAAACTAGTATTCGTTGATTCGGAACGAGGCAATAAAATTATCAAAGCAGACAGTCATTCCGTTTTTTATTCAAACCAATATGTGTTGATTGTACTATCAGGACAAGTCGTATGGCTCAACAAAGTGGACTGATCAGTACATCTTTTTGATTAGGGGTTTTGTATAAATTTTTCACTTCTGTTGTTTTGTATAACACACTAAACAGTTTTCCCACACTTTACTTGCTATTTATACATTTATGTGTATTTTTAAAAGACCATATTTCCTCATGTCAGATATATATATATATATATATATATATATATATATATATATATATATATTCCATTAATCAGTGTCCTATTTTTGTTGCCAGGTATGACAGTCTCGAAAATTAAATTTTCCAATTTTGCCCCAGATGTATATAACTACAGTGTCCCATATTATCGTCACTCAAACTTACAATATATAAATATATAGATTCATAAAATATCATTTTATTGATCGATCTTGTATCATAGTATATCTTCAGGGAAAGTAAGGAAGGACCTATTCAAAAATGACAAAAACCTATTGCGTAAATAAATTATGTCAATTTTTCTACCTAAATTTCATCCACTTTGCTCATCTTTCATTGTTAATCGAAAACCGTTTCGTTCAAAATTGCTGCCATTCTCTTTAATGCTTTTTGGTTGACGACTTCTGTAAAGTCTGTTAATGTTAATATTTTGATTTATACTTATTGTGGATACCGTATTATTTTATGAATGAAGGCAAAACTTAAGAGACAATACTTTACCGCACTGAAAAATGTTGTGAGTTACTAAGAAAGCAGTCATCAAAAATGGTCTAGCATATCTGGGATTTTCAAGGCAGTGTTTTAGTTGTTGAATAACTCAAGATAATCAAAATAAGCCTTCAATTTAGAGTTAGAAATTTTGAAACTTACAGTTATTTACTTATGCCTGTTAATGTTCTTGAAAGCATAGGCCACCGATCATGATTCTCCAACCAACTCTGTCATAGGATATCTCTCCCAGTTGTTTACAAGTGCTACTCATTCCTTTGATGTCTGACTTTGATCCCTGTGGAAATTTATTCTTTGGTCTGCCATGTCTCCCTTTCCCTTTGGAATTCCAGGTCAGGGCTTGCTCATGATGCAGTTTGATTATTTCGTCAATGTATATTCTATCCACCTCCAGCATTCTTCTTCAAATGGAAGTTGCTTTTTCTCTCCCATAGTGAGTTATTGCTGATGGTATCCAACTAACAGATATTGAGTATCTCACGCAGACAATTCTTCATAAGTACCTGTATGCTTTGATGATGGTTGTGGTCGTTCTATGAGTTTCAGATCCGTACAATAGAACTGTCTTGATGTTCGCACTGTAGATTCTGACGTTCATGTTGTCTGACAGTTGTTTGGAGTTCCATATGTTCTTCGACTGTAGAAATATTTCCTTTGCTTTAGCAATTCATGTCTTTACATCGACGATGCTGTCCATGTACGTAAAAATTTCCACCTCTTCCTGAGCTTCTTCATCAAGTTTGAGTTCCCTGGTGCTCACTGTATATTACACTTTGTATTACAGGATCTCGCATTTTCCCTTATATATATTGAGACCTACTGCTGCTATACTGGCTGTCTTCACCTGGATTTGTTGATGTGTATGGGATAGAAGAGCTAGGTCATCTGAGAAGTCCAGATCTTCTAGCTGTATCCATGCTGTCCATTATATTCCGTGCTTCCCGTGAGATGTGTAGGTCTTCATAATCCAGTCAACTATCAGAAGAGAGAGGGATAGAGTAAGAAGCTTTGTCTGACACTGATCTCCACTTGACATGTATCTGTCAGCTGCTCTCCATGCATGATCTTGTAGTGTTCTCCGTCATGTGAATTCGGTATTATGTTGGAACTGATGTTCATTGGATATCTCGTCTTAAACCAAATGGTGTTAACAAAAAAATTCTAGTTCGCATTATTTGGCGTCACTGCTGAATACGTTACCATTCAATTACTTAAGTCTGAACCGAACTGTTGTGAAAGTGATATGCTCGCATAGATCATTTGCTACGCATTAACTAACCTCATGTTGGTTAGTCTTTATAAGTGATATAGAATCATCAATAAAGTTTGTTATGTAGCCACCTGGCTGAGTAAATCATCGTTTTAGTTCACCTTCCTTGTTGCTCACAAAAAGTAATCTGCAGAACTCAGTGAAAATAGTTTCTTTATTATCCAGAACTTAATAGCAAAGCTCACCTTTGCTCCTGTTTCTTGAGCGATTTCGGGTCTTATTACCCTACTATATAGTAATAGGACTAACATACATTAGGACAGAACTAATTGACTACTCATCAAGTAGTATCTAGAATTATTGAGTTTCTCATCTAAAACCGGTTAAAGTTTGCAATTATTTTACAGTCATAGTTGGAATTGTACAAACCGAAAACTAATAGTAACTGAATCACTTATTTTATCATATTAATCACTTTTAATGGTATAAGTATGGTCACTGTATGTCATGTGGTCAATGCAGATTCACCTCTCTTAGCCATTCGTTTTTACAGATTACATAAAATCTGTATTGAACGACTCCTGAGGAATATATAGGCCACAAAAAACAACCTAAAAAAATAAATACATTTCGTCGTCCACCTAACAGCATCTCTGTCGACCTAATGCAATAACAAGCTATTCATATTCACAGTCTAATAATAACAATCTGGAACCTTCTATTTGTGATCCTAGGAACAATTATATACGCAATCACTGTTCAACATGTGCTATAAAAACCATTTAAATAGCACAAAATGAGTAACATGATAAATATGTCGTTCTCATTTGATATCACATGGAATTCCTCAAGTAGCGTGTTGTAGTTCTCTGTTACTTGTAATTTGTTTGCAATTATTTCCATTTCGTTTATCAGATTGTCTCAAGAAATGAGTTGTTTATGGACTTTCACAATATGTATGATATTGTAAGTGAATGCATTCTATCTACTTTTACAAATAACCAGTAGGGTGCCTTAATCAAATGCTTATTGACATATTAACTACTATGCCGGTGTCACTTCCTAAAATATACGAATACACAGTAGCTGTTTACATGAAATCCTTTCGTTATTCGAACCTGTCACTGAGAATCAAACAAGATTTCCTTTCAGTACTACTAGAATTGATCTGGTGCAGCCTTGACGTTAAAATTCAAACTAATGAGTTTTACAATTCTTATTATTTGGCAAATCTAACTTATGTACCGAAGCTTGTGTAATCTCTATAAATTATCAACCGATATCATGTATAAGCCTGTACCAACTTAATTCAGAATAACAACGCTGGATAAGTGAATTAAGTTTTATTTCATTTTTGTTTATTGAAATGAAGATAAATAGATGTAGAAACCAAAAGGAAAAGACTTGGACAATGAAGTAATCACAACTCATTTCAAAAGTAAAAAAATTGCAGTCATAAAGAAATGTTTCAGTCATTAATAAATGATGATTTTGAGGGAAATAAAATGTATGAAGTAATTTGTAGCATAGAACATGGATACAGCATAATAGTAATCAAAGAATACAAATAATAACGAAATTCCGATCACAAAATATTATAGATTATACCTTCAAAGTAAATATAAAATAGACCATTCAAATAAGAATGATGTTTCTCAACAGAGTAAAAAAAATGTGGCAACAAACTTTCATATACGTCAAGTGAATTGATAGATAGACTTCAAAAACGCGTATGTATGACAATATGAGACTAAAAATGCTACAAAGATATTTGTTGGTTTAACATTATATGGTTACTGGATAAGACATATCACATGCTTGATTATAAGTAGCATATAAATATCATAATACTACTAAAATTACTAGTTGAGTTTGACAAAAGCAAACAAATCAACAAACCAACTAACGAACGAATAAATGGAGCAGAAGAAACCTATATTTCACTCAGCTCATTTCAATCAAAACAAAATAGACGTATACACAACTTTTCCTTACTTGGAAAAAACGTTACCCTATTTAATTTTTGCGGAAAGGATATAAAACAAGGCATCATTAGTAAATGTTTAGGCATTCAGCGTACTTGATTATTTCAGCAGAAATAAGAATATAAATAGGTAGTTGTTAGAATATGAAGAGAATAAGAGATAGGAAAGTTAATTTTATCCCACCAGGCATGTGCATGTTTTTAAATGCAAATTATTAGAATTTTAAGAGATAACGGAAGAAACTAAAATCCGTACCATCATTATCATCATCAAAAACAGAATGTAAATGTTATGTACAAAAACATAAGTAGACATACATAAGCACATACTTGTAAAGTGATATACACAAACAGTACCAGAAGTAGCAGAAAGTGGCAGCAGTAGCAATAATCAGTCACATTTCAAAATTAGAGTGCATGCGCCAAACACAAAGACGTACTTAACACTCAACAAAAAGTACCTGAAATGTCTGCTTTTCGTTTAGCTGGAAGTCATCAACTCTCAACAGTAAGATATACAAGCAAACTGAATGGACAGACAAGCAACAGGTGTTGCTTTGTGCATTTCATATATTACATTCACAAGAAATTGCCTCCGATATACTTTGATTTTTCATATTTGCCTTCCTTTCCACACATTCTAGGTATTCAGCATAACCTAATAATGTCAATCAATCACGGTAGGTAATAAAAAATGACTCCTAATCTCAAAGGGAGAATAAATTACTGCTTTTTGTAAGCAGTAATATCTATCCTATTTATGCGTGGAATCAACTTCTTCGGACGAGCAATGCACACCAAAACTAACAGGAAATAAATAAGGGCAAATAAACACGAGCAGATGATTATAACTGCATAAAATGAGCTTTACAACTGATAATCAATATTAACAGAAGTGCATTCCACCTAATAGGGCTAGCTATATAACGAAAACGAAGAAAGGCTGATGGAAGTACATTCGATTTTAATAAGGGGAGAAACGTTGATAGCTTGAATTAGTTCGATATATTGCAGGTGTAGTGACCACTGCATTATTTATTGCATAGCCCGCTGCAAGTCTGTTTAGATAAGGGTCCATACTAGCTGCTGCGGCCGCTGCTGCATTTAAATCCGGTAAATAACTGAAATAGAAATTATTACAACATATTATTACATCGCATAATTTTTTATTTTAAAGATACTTCATTAGAAGAGGTTAGACAAAATTACACAGAACCATTGAGACGTTAACTTGTATGCTTAACAACTTAGGTAATTTAAAGATTATGAGGGAGTATATAATCCACTAACCAGTCATCAAGTAGGTTCATTTAACACCGCAGCATTAAATATTTATTATTGATTGTTATTACTAAGAAAACTCCCACCAGTCGATATTTGAATTTCTTGGGAAGAGTAAGTTTTCTATTATTTCTAAGCGAATCCTTTTAATAATAAATATATTTTTTGTTATATCCCAATCAGTAGATGATTGTATTTCTGACGTTTCGTAACTTAATGTCACCCACTTCTTCGGAGTAAATGATTAACCGAAGTCGGTTATTTATTTTCTCTGAAGAGGTGGTTTGTATTTAGTCACGAAACGTCTGAAATCCAATTTTCTACTGATTGGGATGTATAGCTGACAATGAATTGTGTCAGCAAATAATTTCACTGTTTAAAAAGTATCTATTTTGTCAAAAATCAACAGGAAAGTGTGTGACATTGAAAGATATTAGTATCTCTTTTTAGTTGAATATCGAGAATTGGTTTAATATTTTTACTATATTGTATTTGCAAATGATAAATGATGACAGTTAGGTTCACGATCAAATAATTTATTTTCGCAAACCAGTTTAGTCAACAACCACAAAGCATAAACTTTTATCGTTTCTTTTGGTTAGATGCAACCGATCTAACTGAATTTAAAGATTACAATTTGTTGACAAAGCAATATACCTCATATTGCTGGTATTGAAGAATATATAGATAAACCAATAAACTTCGAACCAAAGCCTTTCAAATCAGTTTTAATTAGAAATCCGCATAATAAGGCATTTAAACAGTATAACGAACACCTGATTTGAAACCATAAACTTACGACATCACTGTTGGACTAACTGGTGTTTGTGTGGGAAAATGTTGAGAAGCTACAGCTGCAGCTGCCGCAGCTGCAGCAGCCATTGCAGGTTGATTTGTTCCAGAAAGTGAGGCTTGGACTACCCCTGGTGTATTTGACCCACTGACTGAGACTTGACTAGCAGAAATTGAGGTATGAGCACCATTTGCCTGAATTTGTACAGCATTAGCATTCTGAGAACCGGAAGCTGAACTAACAAGTACATTTGAGTTGCTAGTGACAGATCTGTTGGACGTTAAATTAGTAGCATTAAATGAATTCGTTGAATTTGAGAAAGCCCTCAACATATTTGCAGCTACAGCTGCAGCTGCTTGAGAAGGTGAAAAGGCTCCACACAATCCAACTGGATTCCCTGAAATCGACCCCGTCAAGCTTTCAATCGTATTCGTGGCAGGAAGACTTACAGGAGTAAAACCAGCAGCTACCGCCGCTGCTATAGCCCTTTGATTTGCTTGAATCTGTTGCTGCTGTTGTTGAATACGATGCTGTAACTCTAGTTCAACACCCATATTTGAACTAGGATCAAACCACTGAACCTATCAAAGTGATGGAGAGACATACATAAGATTCTCAGTTCATCAATCAAAAATAGAAATAAAATATCCACTAATGAAAATTTAGAGTTTCCTCTTTTGAGGTATAATATAAATTTAACTTTTATCAACAGCCGGTGTCGTTTGAAGAACAGGAATAAAAAATAGTTAGTGGATATATATTATATTATAGTTCAAGCTCCTAACGACTACGTATATATAGTAGAATGTTTTAGTTTTGTGACCACCACTAAATCAGTCAGTCACATTTTCGAAACCCCAAAAATCTCTACTTATTAAAAAGTTTACTCAAAAATGATATTACTTCATAAATCCTCAAGTCTATTCAACACAGATGTGTGAGTAAAAATAACAATAGACTGAGTTAGAAATAGCTTACTAAATATTACCTTACTTACTTACTTACGCCTGTTACCCCTTGTGGAGGAGCATAGGCCGCTCACCAGCATTCTCCATCCAACTCTGCCCTGAGCCTTTCTTTCCAGTTCTTTCCAGTTGCTATTCATCCTTTTCATATCGGCTTCTATTTCCCGGCGTAGTGTGTTCTTTGGCCTTCCTCTCTTCCGCTTCCCTTCCGGATTCCAAGTTAGGGATTGAGTCGTGATGCACATTGGTGATTTCCTCAATGTATGTCCGATCCACTTCCAACGTCTTTTCCTAATTTCCTCTTCAGCTGGAAGCTGATTTGTCCTCTCCCATAAAACGCTGTTGCTGATAGTATCCTATTGGGGTTAGGCTTCCACACTAAATATTACCAGTTGATGAAAATTTCAATTTATTTTGACTGCTAGAGTTTAACGTCTTAATCATAAAGCACTCGTCATCAGAATTCAGGATAATCGATTTCCTCTTCGAGAAAGCTTTGGGTGTTCATCGATGAAACTTCTTTAGATAAAATAGCGGTAGAATATATTGTACTAAGTAGTAGTTATCCTGATGATTTCGGCTCGTGACGAAGCATCTTTTGAACTTTTTGTTCACAAAAGACAGAACTTTTGCAGGTATCCAATGTGATTTAGTTTTATTAGAGTAACCTAACATTCTATGATCAAGAGATAGAATTGGCTGAATTAACCAGCATTTCAGATTTACAAATATTTTAACGCGCTTACTAGATTCATACTGAGTGCTTATGGTAACATCATATTGGACATAATTGGAACATTTTTAACTAATATTAGTGCATTACTCAATACTTTTACATAACATTATGATCCTCGTCGAGAATTGTCTGAAAAATCACCCATTTCCAAGATTACAAGATTTTATATTCTCAGGTACTCCGCAGATAACAAACAAACCAGAGATATAAATATATAACTGAATCAGTCAGGACACAAATATATATCGTCGCATAGCGAGCTTGAATTAATAAAAAATAACACATAACTAGTTGTATAAATACCAGACTGTACACTATTTTAAGTGAAATTATGTTGACTAGTGTCATATTATTTTACTTGGCGCTTGTCTGAATCACTATTACTACAATAAGGGATAGATTGCTTACCAGTGGTGTATGACCATTCGGTCCTAAAAGAGTTCCCGTCTGGGGGAACATTGCCATAGCAGCCAAAGAATTTGTCAAACCGGGTGCTTGAGACGGTGATCCAAAATTTTGGATGGCGGTTGATGGTGTAGTTCCACTAACGGGCCCATTATTGGTCCCAAGGCATCCAGGACTTGGACTTCCAATCCCTCCAAACGCTGCAGCGGCATAACTAGCAAGTAAAGCTGCGGTGTTTGGGTCAGCTCCAGCTAAACAAAATGCAGCTGCAGCTGCAGGATTGTAATTTACCGGTGTTCCTGAAGCACTTGCCATTGCAGCTGCTAATAAAGCTTGATTCGCATTAAAAGTATTACCAGCAGGCATAGCAGCTATATTTGTAAGTGTTGGGTTGGTGGCTGCAAAACAAGCTTGATTTTGTAATAGTCCACCAAGTCCTGAACCGACAACCATAGATGCTAGGTTACTGGGTGTTGGCATTGAAACTACTGGTAATCCACACGTAATACCTGCTGCACCACGCAACGCAGCAGCAGCCGCAGCTATCGCAGCTGTCGAAGACGTACTTGGTACAAGCGCTCTGACACCTCGAAGCGTTGTTGCTGCTAAAATAAAAGAACAACCAGAAGATACTTAGGTTAGTTTGGGTTTAAATCAGAAAAAATATTACAATGAAATGTTCAATATCGATTTTAGTATATTCTTAGGCGACAAAAATTGAAATTAATGACATTAATAAATAAAAATGTTTTGAAATACAAGCACTATGAAGTGTTTATGAACTAACTCTATTTCTTATTGAAAAAACCAAATAACATTTCCAGAGTAGGTAAAAACGTCGAGTAACTTAATGTTTCACAAGTGATGATAAACGGACCAGTCAAATGCAGCAGTGAAATTTTTCGAGAAATGGGGAAATGGATGAGTAAAAGGAGAGTGGATTTGCTTCTATTTTTGTTCGCGAATACAGCCGAGAAATATTATTAGTCGTATAAAAATTTTATAAATATTATTCGTTTGGTGGTGCACAAAATGGATTGATTATGTCCAAACAACCAATAAAAACTAGACAACACTGGACAACTGTTTTTAGAAGAATCAGATCCAGTACTCTCAATCATCACATGGGTAATTACCCTTCCAACCAATGAGTTGGTAATCAGTGGCTTACATTTTTGACTTTAGTCGACGCGTGGTGTTATGCTAACACTATAAATTGCCATTGGTGTTATCTGTCCCACAGTCGGCACGCATAAACTTCATCGGTCACGGCTTCTCAATAGAACTTTGAGGATCTCCTTTCGAAACTGACCAAACATTATAAGTGAGAGTTTGTGGAGGTTGTTCAATACTTAGTTTACATTGAATCAAGTTCCCCCATAGGAAAGCAGTTCATTAATATACTTTGAAATTTCTCTCTTCCTTAGACAGTGGGCAGTAAAAATTCACGTATTTGTATAGCATAATTAGAGTAAGTTAAATGAAGGCTTTAACCTCAGTCTTTGAACCTTATGACGTTCACTGATATAGTGTATCTAAAATTCTAGTGAAATTCACCCTTCCTCAGAAACTGAAGCTAATCGTTTGACATTGTGCTCGCATAGGTTGTCGCTAATAATTAAAAGCAAGAATCTAACTTAGTTATGACAACTGACCATTGTAAAGAAGGGTGTAAGCTCAAATTTTAAACTAAAACGTTTTCACATGTGCTTTCATATTGATTACCAAAGTACTACACTCTTTACAGGCTATCCTTAACGTTCAGGCACCAAAGGCAATACATTATGATATTAAGTTGTAATGCGTAATGTTCACGCCAAACAATCTGATTGATATACCTGATCTGAGAACTCAACAGATAGATCTCACTTTTTATGTTTACACTAGTAATCCTTTGTTTAATGACAGTGAAAGCTTGATAAACAAATTATTCGACAAAGTGAATATCGTATCATTAAAAGTAACAGATGAATTTCATAATTTTGTTCATCTTAAAAAGTCACTAACTTAGTAGATTCTACAATTATTCATAATACTGAAGATTACAGACTTGATATACTCAGTGAATATAATCAACATGTAATTATGCAACATATTTAGTAGATAGACACCAGTCAGATTTATAAATTAAATGCTGGTAATCTAATCACTGTGTTGATTGACTTTTGTTTCCTGATCCATAGCTAATAACATGATTTTAAAAAAGCTTTCTAGCATGGCTAATCATTATTAGTAACTGGATCGTTCCAATAAAATTAATGGAGTGATCTTTCTTATATTAAGTAAGATTTCAATGAGAAAGCAATATATTTGAATCTTTGCAAACGATATACACGATTAACATGCACTTAAAAAGACATGAAACTGTTGAAATAGTCTTATTATCTACCACACGAGTGGTTATGTTGACATTTCTAATGATGCATCACTGTTTTTTGCCCAAAAGAAACATAATAAATATATTCTTATCTAAATTACAATTTAAAATCCCATACTTTATTGATGAGATGAACTTACTTTTCAGGAGTGTAGGTGATTCAGACTTTTTCTTTGTCATAACCCGTGCAGTAGCATTATTAATCTAGTAAGAAAATGGATAGACATGCAAACACAAAGGTTCAGATTTTTAGTACGAACATCAGAGTATCTAACCACTATGTAGATACCAATAAGCAATTGAAACAGTAATGAAATTAATTACCAATCCAATGTAAAACAAGCTAAAGTAACCGTTTTGAAATGTTCAGCGTAAATAAATACAAACCGCAAAGACTTTGCCGATGAATCTAGGACAAAATAAAATTGTATAACAGATGTAGTTGATAATTGTCAATCAATTTGTATTTCTTATCACTTGTAAATCGGACTTGCATCTATCTAAACATCTCGACGTTAAGTTATTACGTGGTAGAACTTGAGTTAGTTACATAATAGGCTTGTACAAGACTTCGAATATACCTAATTAATGAATCTTAACAAACATAAAACTCATATCTAAGGCACCTTTCAGCTGTCTTTTAAAATGAGTAGCAAAAATTTGTTTTAAAATTTATTTTAGGGTGAAAATTTACAAAATATAAGTAATAAGCTATAAATAATTCATTGAGCATCAATTTTATTCGATGGACATCTGAAAACAAAACAGATGGTTAAGAATTTCAGTTTGTTTCTACTCTTTTTATTTCAATATAAAACCTGAATTGTCACCAGCAGTATTTTGCTAAATGTGCCTGAATTTTATTAGTTCCATTATCAACAGTAACGAAGTACAGCTTTGTGAGTGAAGTGACCAAGGAGTGTTCATCTGTTGTATCAAACTGAAAGTTGAAAATCTTCTATACTTTGCTGAATGACTAACTTTCGAAGTAAGCAATAGGATAATGCCAGTGTTCCTTAAGGATAGTGTATCTTCATCTTAGTTAAATTGGAGATTAAATACAAATGCCAACGTGTGAAAATAATTCATGGTTCACTAACCTCTCTGCTGATCCTACCTGAAAATTATCGACAATCGCTTAATGCTTTTTAGATATCTACATAAAACCATATTCATAATCAATTGTATAACATATATCAGTGACAATAATATCCTATACGATGTAAATCGTAACTTTATAAAGCTTATAGATCATAACCAAACAACAAAAATAACTTCATAACTTACTCAACTATCCTTTATTAGATAAAAAGAAAGACACTATGTTTTTCGTTAAAAGAGATGAAGATAACTAGGCCAGATAAGGTTTCCGGTTTCCCCCACAATTCGCATAATCAGTCTCAAATTAGAAAGATTTCATGTAAGCCTCCTGATTGAAAGACATAATTAACCAGTACTTTAGTTAGTAATATGAAGCTGTGTCCATCACTGGACTTAAACACATCAAATACTTTCATATTATTGGTAGCCTAACCACATAACTCCTGAACTCCCCTTAACCTAGTTGAAGCTGATTTTCTCAACCATAGTGCACTAAATTTAAGGTAATGCAGCATTACATGCATCAACTGATCAGTCTATCAAATGTTACACGTATCAGCATTAAAAAAACACTTTATTAACATAGAAACAGATAATTAATTACACATGCGAACCTGATTAAATCGCTTTCCTATGAACAAATGACGTGCCTCAAAAGTCATGCGTGTCAAAAAGGTGTCGAAAAAACTCTAAACGTGAAACATGGATTAACTTTAAGCTGAAGGGTTTCATTCGATAACAGGAGCTTCAATATATATATATATATATATATATATATATATATATATCGTCCATGAATGCCAAAAAATCTACAGTCACTCGAAAGGGAAAAACTAAAATGTCCTAAAGTTATATGTTAAAAAATCAAATTTTAAAGCTGCCATACAGATAATTTACTAGCTGATTACTTTTTTCATTAATTTACAGAACTTTTATCAACATTATACAACAGAAAAAGAATTGATAATGTACATCAGTATGTAACTTAAGCATCACAAATCAAAGATGATTCAAACTACAATCAAGTTTACTTTTCAAATTATCAAAAAGATTGAGATATAACTGTGATTCATGAAGTTACCCACTTCAAGCTCTAAGTTATCGTTATACATTAATCTGTCGTAATTATGGTATTAACATGCTTACGTAGTGAGTAGTTTCACTCTATATGCACTTGTGTTTAGTGCATTACCATACACACAAACACATTCACAAATGAATCAACAAATATTTGACTAAGTGACATAGGCTTTGCACACAGAATTGGGCATTCAAATACTGAAAAAGCTTATGTTCATTGACTGATAACATACAGTGTTGTTTACCAGTATGTCGTCTTATGGGTATTGGACCGGTGATGTTAGTGAACGAAAGAGAATTTCAGCATACTAGAAACAGATCGTTTTGCACATAGAAAAATTATCAAAAATTAAAATTACTATGAAAATAATACAAAATTTATGATATATTTCAAATATTTTGTTATTCATTCTCTACTATGTCATCATTTTACTTGATTCATGATGCAAGATCTAAATATTAAAGTGTAGGAATGTTTCATCATGATGCCTATTTTGCTCTCTGATGCTTCATTTAAGAGGTGTAGTTGGTTAACTTAAACAAACGACTATCACCAATTAACAAGATGTGTTATCAGAGTATGAACACATGATATCTTGATTAGAAATTTTCTAACTCTTTTGGTGGAAAATAATTTAAAAATCAATCTAAAATATACACTGTAATTTGACATTTAGTATTCTCACCTAAAACATTGAAATCTGGCCAAACAATTATCGTGTTATTTTCAAAGATCACAATTAAAGTCATGTCACCACACTATTAAGTGCAAATAACAGTTTTAGACAGTGAGTCATAACATGAATCTTATGAACTGGAGAAGCCAACTAATTTTCACCACTAGCTTAGAGTATATGAATTGTATGGATCTCATTTCGATAATAATTTCCAAAGGGTTTTTCCACAGCACAACGGCTTTTGAAGTGATTCATTTTCAGTCATCTTGTTCATCAAAGACTAATCAAACGTTGCTTTTGAGAGATTAATTCTGTTGAGAAGTTACCAAGTCGCTAAATGCTTTCTAATATCCCACTGTCCATTAAGTAGGTTGACTGTATGACAAAGTTTGTTTAAGTACTAGTATATTGGTCTAAGGGGTCTTCAAATGAGCACATAATGTTCTTTAAGGAATTTCACAAATAGTGACTGAAAAGTGGAGTCGGCATGTCAACTGGAATTTGTGAAACATTAATTTTTAATTTTTTTTAAAAACATAATCGGTTAACAGTCAATAAGTTAATTCTAAAATGAGTTTTAATTCCACGCTTAGGGTAACACAACATTAAGGGGATTAAATAACAAGTTGACATAGGCGGGTGGTGAATTTCAATAATTTACAGTATTTTAGGGTATCCAGAGTTGTATCAAAATGGGATTAGATAAATCCCTGAACACTCACCAATGGCTGGCCTGCAACTCAGCCTCTCAAATCTACTTTACGCTTGATCATCACAGTAATGTAGATGACACTAAGAATATATTTTCCTATATAGCAAATCACTCAAGCAAAACTATCAGTTATTACAATTTGATCCGATGATTCTTCAACCTAAAGTGTTTGTATCAGTTTATAGATTACAGATTTTTAATGAACATGGGTTATAGATTAAAACTGATGAAAACCTCTAAAAAATGAAAAAGCAATGGTCCGTTATTTTCTACTTTCAAACATATGGAAACTAACTCGAAGTAGTGAAACAACCTCAAGTTCATTAGAAAAATTTCCATCTGTTGGTTAATAACTACTTGACTATTGGCAGTAAACGGATAGTTTTAAACAGTATGTATTGTTAAAAGATATACAGTATTTTAATTCCCAGAAGCGTTTTGTCTAATCTGAAGATTTTACCCCATCAAAGATACAATTTTCCATCATAGAAAGTACGAAGTCGATGCTTTATACAAATATTGATTCAGTGAGGCGAATTTCAATAGGTTGTAATAAATCAAACAAATGAACACAGTTTTAATGTAGCATAGAGTTTTACACTCTTTTGAAAATACATCAATACGAATTGGAACATGTTAACACATTCATTTATTTCACATATACACTACATTAACTAAACTGATTTTTTTTATGTACCCCCACTAACAAACAAACAAGCATCAAAGGTCATAGAAATAATTGTGTGTGTGGTTAGTATGATGGACTGAAAGTGAAATACAGAAAGAGTGACTCAGTTAGTTGAGGTCATGATTTTCTTTGTAAATATGTCTTCCACAAATCCTTTTCATAAATAAGTGGAGATTTACTGTGCCAGTAACCTCAATTTAGGTAAACAAATATCGCATAGAGTGGGATGTTTAAACAATGTTTTTTTTTCTTTTTTGCCTCGATAATTGAAAGTATGTCATTTTACAATATCACAGTAGGATCCTACCTCAATTTTTCTACCTTCAACTACTGTGCCATTTAGATTTTCTCTTGCATGATCAGCTTCTTCCCCCGTTGCGAATGTGACGAAACCAAAACCCTATCAACAAACATAATGAATAGAGAGGAGGGTACTTGTTTAGATATAAGGCTTACGAAAGAAAATCAAAGTTTGAAAGAAGCCCCTGGAGCAAAAAACGAGCGAAATAATGAAATCTGAACTAGACTGTCCAATAATGATATAAATAGGAGGAAAATTACTACGATTCTTATACCTTGACCAATCTTATTAAATAACTCTAATGACCGACTTTAGAGTTAATCTGTTAAAGTTTAACATGGAATAAGTAAACATTACCTACTCAGTACTCGACGTAAAACTCACAAAATTAATCTCTTAAGTATTCATCAAGGTTAACTGATTCATGGTTCCCAGAATGCCAGGCGATAAATATCAATGTGAGGTGGGTACTAAACAATAATCTTATCTGTCCACTTAGAATTAGAACCCTAGTTTCGACTTTATTTTATCGACTGAAATCCTATGGTAGTTAAAGTTAAAATCGGCTGTTCGAGCATTAAATACCTCCATTGAAAAATTATAAAATATGGTCTTAATCCTAACAGAAGTCGGGGATGCGTTCTCAATAGTAATCATAGAAAATAAGGAATATAATATGCAATAGACTCAGCAATTTAGTTTTTTCCTATTTCTGATCTAAATTTCTGTTGTCAGTGATTTTTTACTTTGGATAATACTTCCTGATCCTTGGAATTTCAATTAACCAAAAACTTTCAAAAAGTATTTGCAGAAACAAAACCCGCAAATGTCAGTTACTACCAATAGTGATCGTGAAGATTACTACTTCTTTCAACATGACTAGTGCGAGAGGATACAGACTATTGCAATCATTGATGCATATGTGGAGATTTCGCCAGGACTTTAAATAAAAAAGCATCACACTAAAAGTCACTTAGTTAAACGTTTTATTATCCCTCGAAAATATTAATCAATGCAGATGATGTCTTCAGAATAACTAATAAATACTGCTAAAATTAAAAATGATAAAATATACCTTGGAACCACGTTCATTGAAGATAATTTCTACATCCAATATTGTACCAAATGGCTATAAGTGATTAAAAGAAAGGAAAATCAAGGAAGATGCGTGACTAAATTTGTTCTCTTCAGTTACATTTCAAATTAATCATAAATATTAAAAAGTGACCACGAAAAATTGGATTCTTAAATTTTACTGTGATTAAAATTGGTTAATAGGTCAATGTAATTGGGCTTATGTTTGATAGTATTGGTTAGCTACCGATTTGTTTGCTTGCATACTTGTCATGAGGAATGACCTCTTTATCAGTCTAATACATCATGAAAAGTTTTGGACATTTAGGGGATTAGTTATATCCAGCATACACTTGACCAAGTGAAAAGTATATTCTAGTCTAACAAATGATACTGAAAAATAAAACTACTTATAATAACCTTATTTTTAAGTTTAATGTAAAATTTTGTACAACTTACTCCTAAAAGCTGACGAAGGTCTGCCTCTCTGAATCTAAATGGGATATTGGACACATGAAGACGTTTCGGCCCAACATTGACCAGATTAGCTGCTAAAGCGGCTGCTGTTCCGGAATTCATGATTGAACTAGTAACCGAAGGTGAAGCACTAGATGTGATTGTAGTTGAAGTAATCAGTGGCAAGTTTAAATCTCCACATAAGGAAAATAATGGAACTTTGTGATTCTGAGTTATAGAAGAGCTTGATGAAGTAAATGAGTAGCTCATTTCTGTTTTATCTTGTACATTAGAACTAGCATCTTTTGTTGACAAGTCAGATAGGTGAGCCGGGTGGTTAACAGGATCAACATACGTAGAAACCGGTGATATTATTGTAGAATTTTTCGATGAGACGACCAAGGCCGCAGCTGCCGCTGCTACAGCAGCTTCCAATGAGGCAACCTAAATCAGATATTCAAAAATCTTTTAAAATTGTGGTTTTAATTAAATTCTTCAATTAAATACAGCTTTCTTCACACTCGAATGTAAGTAATAACTTATGTAAATCCAGAGGCAAAACAGTTTTAATATGATTAATGGTAGTTAAAAGAATTATCCCTCTGATAATTAAACTATGTGTTCACAAAATACTTTGGTAAGTAGATAAATAATGGTTAAAAAATCATTTTCAGCTCAAATTCCTCGAACTGCCGGTGAGATTTTAGACAAATATTTAATTGTCGTTAAATAAATCTCAAAACTTATGATTATCGTCTACATAAGTAGGATAGGTACATGTGGAATTGGTATATATTTTCTCAGCTTTACTTTCAGTTAAGAACTTTGTTAACCACAAATACTTTCATCGTTTCTAAAAAATGACCTATATCTAGTATGATTTTTCACTGTTTATGGGGGATTCATAAGCCTAGCGCGAATACAAAGCATATGAGTACTTAAAAGTAGTCTAGTATTCCATTCATTTAAACGTGGAGGAATACTTTCTCCATTTGTAGTATGCTGAGCTTTTGTGGTGGCCTTTAAATAATTTTAGGACGTCTATAATTTTGTTTTATGAAATTTGTTTGAAGTCATGTAGTACTCTATGTTATGTCGTGATCACAAAGCTCATTTTAGTCATTCAGAATTATAGAATAAGAAATTTTCGACCGGACAAACATACTCATAATTAATCAAAACAGAAATTAGGTGTTTATTTATATGTGCAATTTATTCCGCTTAAGTATTGGATCGTGACTTGATGGAAGGTAAAGGACAATCAAACGATTAGTGCTTAGACTCTCTTGAACTATTTTAACTAAATTATGGACGATAACAGAATGGACAATAAGATTTTTAACAACCTGGTTACATCTGGTATTCTCTGACTCATCAATTAGAACAAAGGACTAGTTACTTGAAAACCGAACTACAGCCTAATCTACGGATATCAACGTAAGGAATTTAGTTATCAGGAATCATATACTTAATGGCTGCAACATAGGAGGGAATGTTAGCTCTTTACTTGACAATGGTATAGCACGAATCATCCAGGCAGTTATCAGTGTGAACGGTTAAAGAACATGAGGTCTCTGGATATGTAACCTTTTTATCTTTTGGTTAACGTTACAATGAGTAGTTAAATAGCGATCATATACTACAGAAACTTGTTGACATTAGGTTTATAACTTTAGTTCATTATCCTACTGTTACAGATTTAAAAATGTAGTTATTAAACGGTGATACAATGATCTGTAACAAATTTGCAACGTATAATCTTGCTCAAAAGTAGACTAATTCACGTGTGACTTATGCCATAGAAACATTGCATGTATAGTGGCTAATTGCTACAATATATTTATACCTATAATAACTTACTTGATGTGAATTAGTTGGATCTAATATATTGGCTGCTTCAACTTCATTGATAACTTTGGTACAAATGTCTGCAACGGGATTCAAGCATGTAGATGTCGTGTTTGAAAATTGAATGTCTTCATGGTCTTTTGTATATGTAACTCCGGTTGGTTGAGCAGTTGATGAGCCAGTGGAACTACTGAAATTAGCTGGAACACCAGTAGTTGAAGAAATAATAGTATCACTTGATGAAGATGATACGGTACTGGGCACCATAAGGTTACTATTTATAGGACTAGTTGAACTGAACATAATTTCTTTTCTTCTGATACAGTGAACGCCTTAATAAGTGATCTAATTAATTTTAGAAACTCCTTTACAGAGAATGTTGCTAATTATTCGTGGAAACCTTCAGCTTGTGTACCCTTGTAAGATAATAGAAAGCATATTGATGCAATCTTAACGACTCTTATGTATAAGAAAATGGCTTCATATTTCATGAAATTAGAATTGTTATTAGTCATTTCAGAATTAAAATCATTCGGACAAAATTTGGAGAACTGGTGTTGAATGAGTTTTTTATAACTTATCAGTAAAATAAATCATTGACTGTCCAGATAATATTGGTCTCCGAAATGGTCATAAAATTAAGATTCTTAGGATTGGTTGATTGGGTGATTTACTAAAGAACAACAATAATTTCCTTCTTACTCCGAGAGAATAATACTAAATATCAGATGTTTGGTGAACTGAACGATTAGCTAACAATCTCTTATGGAACACTGGATATCAACTTGGTGGATAAATATTGTTGTCTTGTGACATGTAGGTTATAATCTGTTTAAAATTATCATTGAGTGCAGCTAAAGCTTTCACACTGGTATAAATGGATTTTCAGTTCTCCATTAATTTACATGGTTCTTTAGCTAATGTTATCGACGAAAACTGACTTCAGAACGTTTTCTAGTCAACAACAAATGGGTGTTTGATCTGTATGTCATATCCAGTGAGCATATTGTGATCGGTCATTTTTAAATAAACACAAATTACAAACCTTTCGTTCTACATCAGCTAATCCTTCTCACTAAGTAAACATGACAATTTGAGTAGTTGAGTATTTGATAGTGATGTATCAATCTATCAGTCATTTATCTTACAGCAGCTTTTCTTTATTACCCTTCTATTGTTAATAATGGATATTAAATCCCTTTTATTTCCAAAATTGAAATGATTTCTTGGAGACATATTACTTAGTAATTGGTAACAATAATTAAAAGTTTTCACTGAATATTCAATAATATGTACCAAGTAAATTATTGGCAATTTAGGAGAGCCAAACCAACCTAAATTACTGGGCTCAACAGCTGATTAATGAGAACTATTTGCTACAAAAGGATTTGATTCACTGAAATACATGATTGATGCTAATTATTACCGGCTTTTTAGGTTTATCGAGACTCATATACATTTTTACTTTTATGTAGATGTTATATTCTGTCGTATGTTTAAATAGTGGAAACCTCATTATTTCATTCAATAAGTGGTAACTATGATAAAATAGAAACTAGACATAGTTGATTTTCTAATTCTATTATTTATTTGACTGATGTAACAACACATATGTTAATTTTTATCCAACAACCTGACACTACTTATCTGACATCCAGCTTTAGTGTAAACAGGAAAGGTATTGTTTATCCAGACGAAGTAAAATAAGTACCTGTTGAAGATTAAATAAATAAATAAATAGAACAGTCCTCCAATTGGTCACCATCAAATGCATAAGCGTTAAGCTTTAGATTTCAGGAAGCTTTTATTACTGACATTATTAATTACCAGTACTACTTGGGGAAATTATTTTTAAATTCCTTTATGATGACCTAACTCTTTGAACTATCAGTGACCTTAGATAAACAGACAGAAAAACCAGTAGTGCTGGCCGTAACTGGTGATCCGTTATTAAAAATAAGTTGCATTCGAAAACTCCATGATATACATCTATTAATTACTTAACATGTTTAAATCACCAACTAATAGAGAGTTTAAGTTCATGACAGGAAGCCTCTTCAATAAAGTCTGAAATTTTGTAGACTCTTTAAATGAAATGCGTGGAAAAGAGTAACTTCTTTAATATATTCATCCTTCACAGTCTCATAAGCATTACGCATCCGGTAAAAATCTCAAGCAGCAGATAATAATTATAAGGCACTGAAATACAGCAATCCTAAATTTTGTTTAATGGCACTATTGAACTCTAAACATAGACTAATTTGAAAAAAACGGTTGAGATTATCCTAAACAATATAACGTAGATTATCGGAGATTAAACAACATAAGCGTTAGATTTTTCACTTACCAGATTCTTCTTTTCGTTCGAGACTTAATAACTGAATTACTAAAATAGCAAAAAGATATCTGATAAACTGAAGCTTCTGTTCCACTTTTAGTTGGAAGAAAGCTATGTGTGCAATCGATAAGATTCACGCAAATAAACATTAAGGTTCCTAATGTGTTTGTGTGCTTCCCATTGTGAATGTTAGTGAATACCTGCGCACAAACATAAACACAACGAATGCATCAACTTTTTAATGAATCAGTCCAATCAGGAACCTAAAAGAGGAAGAAAATAGGATATTTTCCAAAAATATTTGAACATATGCTGTCTGGACTTGCGGTCTGCCCTGCTGGGGCAATAATCAAAGTAATGAAGCACACTACCCTTTATAGGCATTTCGACCATGCCCAGTTCTTATTTAGAAGTTTTCAACAATTGGTTTTTGTTGAGGAAGGGGAATGCAGCATAAAAGTTAGTTTAAATGAAAAAATATTCACTTGGAGACAACATGTTATAAAAAATTAGTTTGTTTTTAGGTAGGTAATACATTTTTCTTTCATACAATACTTGTGAAATGTTAGGAAAGGTAGTGTCCTAAATAATTTTTGACAGAATATGAATAGTTTATCGATTACAAGCACCTTAAATCACTATGAATATGCTGATTATTAAAGTGGGCAGATTCCTAATATTTATTTTAGTAAGTGTGCATCCACATATTAGTTTGGTACTGCTTGCATTTTCATCATACCAGTCTACGAACATACTTATTTAATATCATAAAATTCAACTGGACCTGAATAAATAAATCCAAACATATTTTTAAATGAGTCACTACTGCATAGTTTTAATTTAAAGTAAATAAATTTTTATTCCTTGGACCACTAGTAAATTATATATTATGCTCGACGTACATACACCGTTTCTGCAAATTGAAGATAACACAGTCAAGTGAATTCACTTAAATTATCTAGGTATTGAGTGTTCCTGAATAGTTAATTGAGAGTGTTTGTTCAGGTAGCCAGTTCGTTACCTTTAATATTTTGATCAAATATCCTCCATCAACCTGTGTTTCGGATGGTAGTATTATGTGATCATAACGAAATGTAATTGATACAACAATATGACTAAAGTGCAAACTCTGACACTTAGAAATAATAAAGTGAATGTTCTCTTGGATCTGCATTATGAATAACAGTGGTACCAGAAAAATGATTCAGTAAACACATTGTTTGTCCACTATTAAAAGGTTTTACAAACTACGTATAAATGTTAAACTCCTTTGAAACGTGTATATAGTACAGAGTCTTAGATACCCTTTGTATATGTAAACCACAGTACATCAGTAAAGGATTAAGGAAATAGATAAATGATGTAAAAAGTCACAGTTTAGTTTAATTAGAATGTTAGTACTTCAGCACAGTAATTTTTATCTGTAGACTCGTAGCTATTGGTAAAGATTTCACTCATAATCAAGACAAGCGATCGAAAAATTACGAAATTAACTGCTATGAGAAAAAACGTACACAATAATCCATGTCACAATCCTTTTAAGTGCATTGTATTAACTTTAAACTTCGTAATACTCTGTGAATTTAAAAATATGAATTTGTTGGTTGGATGAAAACTGGTCCGCCTCTGATCGAAATTGTTGTATTATTTGTACTTAACTGGATTTACTTTGCAAAGTATATAACAGTCAAAGATAAGATACTGTATCAATACCATTAAGAAAAATACTGAACATTTTTGTAGAGTTCGAAAAAGACAATACGAATCAAGATTATAAAAGTCATTCAGAAAGAAATCAAAATTAACCTAACTGACAAATGATGAATTCAGTACTTAAGGTGGGAGATAAGTAGTGGGAAACTCAGTAATGTTGGCAGACAGAATTGGGACACTATAACAAGTGAATAAGTTATTTATCAAATATCATCATATACCATATCTGGAATTTCATTATATATGTGAAATTTTTTAAAAGTAACTGAGGCAATAGTAAATAATAAATCAGTACACATATATCCCAATTTTTCAATTTCTTATGTCTACAATATAAGTATTGAATTTACTTTCATTATTTGTTAGTAGAGAAGAACTGAAACGAACAATTACTATTTGTCAGAAGGGGTTTTTTGTGGAGATTTTAGTAATTTTTTATATAGTTGAAATCATGAGTCAATTGAAGCTAGACCACCATCGAAAACCTGGAAACACTGGACGGCTGTTCCGTCCTATTGTAGGACTCATCAGCAGTGCGCATCCACGATCCCGTCTCGCGAGATCCGAACCCAAGATCTATCAGTCTCGCGTGCGAGCACTTAACCACTAGACCGCTGAGCCGGCATCCAACGGTGTTCATGTCTAACTTCAACCAATCCACGAAGTTGAGCAACCATTCACCAGTGTCTTCAGTGAATTGATATCTCCCAACAGACGTGGTTGAACTACACTGTTCACTGCTTCTCACTAGAACTCCAGTAAATACCTCATGGGTCCAGTCACTAGTGAGCATATGATGTTTTACTAATAAAAGTAATATGTCTGATTGTATAAATAAAATATGTGTGTGGATGCGCGCTGCTGAGGAGTCCCACAATAGGACGAAGCGGCCGTCCAGTGCTTCCAGGTTTTCCATGGTGGTCTAGCTTCAATTGACTCATGATTTCAACTATATAAAAAATCATTTGTGTTAGAGAACAATAAATTCTTGTAGATAAATGTTGATAGTTAATAAATTTAGTAGTATATACTCCGTAAGAAAATAGATGTTAGTTTATTATTTGTAATTTTTATACTCCATTACACAAATTTGTAACTAAACGTATTGGTCAGTTAACTAGAGATAACAAACGTACACTTTATTCATATGTCTTTTCTAGAACAATACGGATAATAGTTCCGCAATTCATAATTCAATTCATACGAATTCATCAATCATCAGCATTGATATAACTATAACTTTAATACTAAACAAAAGTATAAGATAAAGAATTCTGCATTCTATACATAATCTGGAAACAATGATGCATGGAAGAACCTGTTCCATGTTCGATTTCGATCAGCTTCGTGAATAAATTATCGTTGTTCAACCGAGTGAGATTTCCTTCAATTAGCTTACTACAAATAACAAACCGAACTGTAAACAATGCAACAAAATTCAGATTCATAATTCATTCTTGCTATAAATCATTCACAGTTCACTACATCAGAACTTTCACAACTTTCACAATCAACAACTGAGTTGATTTTCATTTTCTAGTTTATTGTCTGTGTTTAAAAAACAGGATTTCTCTATGCATGTTTTGGTCCTCTTATTTAAAATCTTTTGACAACAGTTGATAAGAAGTATTAGGATATTTTGATATTGTAAGGCGTTTCAGATCAGTATTCAACATGCTACATGGTACACTGCCCAGAGAGTTCAGTGTATGACAAGCATTAATATCAAGAGATTTCCATGGAGTAAAGCTAACCTGGAAGATTGGAACTATAATCGAAAGGAAAGGATATGTGTGCGACATCCGAACCAACTACGGCTGACCAGACAAGAGTGGAAGGCTGGAAGTGATTTAAAGCCGGATACACTGCAAAACATATTAACTGAATCGCGATATACAACTAAAAATAACTCACGTAACAAGAGAAAGTGTACAACACCGCCAAGGCAGTCGCAGAGCATCATACGAAATCTTAATCGAATAAGAATAAATGCTTATGATCTTTGTTATTCCTAATACTTTAAAAAATGGAAGTGTTATATCCGAAGAAAATTAAATTATGAGTAACTTCCGAGGACTGTTTATAAGCTGTTAGAATATATATATATCTTTTATCATAAGCTTTCAATTGACCAGTTGGCTATTATTATATGATTTACTATTAGTAAGTTATTCCCTATCTATTAGTTATAACCTCTCACTCACAGCCACTTTTTGGCTTCATCCTGTATATTCGTTATTTTTTATTTTATGGCGTGTTCGGTCTGGTTCGCTTATACATAAACTACGTATGTCTGAAATACATTATTCATACAATGGAAACTGAGATTGCTCTCTGGACTCAACGGGCATGGTTAGGCGAGAAGGATCAGTAATGATTTAGAGTTGAAACAAGGCTGCTCGTGCTGTTCTGACGTGCCATTAGTTTAGCGCAAGAATAAGGTCATATAAGTCAGTATTCGGATTGACGATTTTGTCACAAGATAACTAACAGGGCAAAAGTCATAACAGTAAATATTGACCGGAAAGAGATATAAAAAAAGGAAAATTATATTTTCTTGTAATTTGAGGATTCTTCCAAATACAAACAAATCACGAGATGATATTTTGTAACTGTTAAGAATAAACTGGAAAAAGAATGTTTAAAAGATCAAAAGAATATTTTCATTTTTTCATCATACTACTTAATCGTGACAAGCAGCAAAGTCTATTTCGTAATCACTATTTAGTCTACAATTCGAAAAGCGGTTCTCATAAACATTTTGAGGACTGTGAGCGAAGGAACATTTCCACTCGTCCCATTGTACTTAAGAATTTATGTCCTGTTTAATTCTAGAAAAAATTAATCTTATGCGGCGGAAGTGCGGAGGACGAAATGTTTAGCTCTCAAAAAGCCCTTTTTTAAAAACAATTTTTATTCATTTGTCGGTATACCTCATTAAAAAATTGAATACCTCCACGATGAAACAATTATTCATTTCCCCCTAGTTACATAACTTAGTAATGTTTTGATAAAATATCAAGGAAATACTTTCGTTCAATAATTGTAAATCGAGAAATTATTATCAGTAAATATATAACCGATCCCGTTTGTTATTTATTGTAAAAACAAGATTCTTAACTATGAGTGTGAGTTTATAAGCGCTATTACAATGTCTCAGAAGGATAGACACTAAAACTGGTTGTTCTGAGGTATATACATTCCAAGGTTGTCATCGATAATGCGTTTTGTTGTTACTTTAGTATAGATAATTATTTTTGTTAACACGTATACAAAATAGATTCTCTTTGGACCATTTTCTGTTCAACTTGAAAACCTATAATAATACCTCATCAGTATTTCTAGATATTTGTTTTCTCTTGATCTAAAATATCTTATGTCTGAATGATTGAAGGTATGTATGACTGGTATATTATTACTACATTCCCCAATATTATAAGTTGGGTGCACTTTGGTTTAGTGGTCATATCTCCCTCATCAACTGATGGAATAAACTGGCATACGAAAACCACAAAAACTAAAGTTTAATGGTCAATTTACTCCAGGCCTACTTAACACTGTTTCTGCCCGTTGTTGGTCAAACTGCATTATGTTAGGTCACTTATCCTGGTGATAACCCTTGGTTTTTTTGTTAGTAGACTTTGGATATATATATATATATATATATATATATATATATATATATATATATTAATGTGACAATACGAAGCCTATAATTGTATTTAGCAGGTTTGTATTGGAGATGGACATGTATTGTTCATTTGAAATCTACTTTTCACAAGCTATTTTATCAGGTGAAATTTTGTTCTCTGAGCTGGATGATTTGGTCGCAGAGCTTTCACTGTTCACCTGAATAACATCATCAGCACAAACTTCACGTAGAAATGAAGTGTCCGAATTTCTCCACATGTGCCTCACAGCTTGTCCAGTCGACCTTGGTCTTGATTGACATTTAAAGATCAATCAAACTCCAGTACCAATCCATCCTGGTCTTGAAATACAACATACACGTATTTCCTACTTTACTTTCGCACCAAACTCTAGAGACTCTAAATTCACTTATGGAAAAATACTAGTAATCTATCATTGTCGCCTATCTTTGAAGATTATGTATTCTTCAAACAATTCTTTACAGACTTTATACAGAAAGGATTAAAGCTACACAGTTATTTAGATAGGTTTTATATTCTATTGTCTGGGTACTCAGTTATGATCATAAAGATATTTATTTCCTGAACTCTACATAATATATAACATATAGTATCTTATGGTTTTGACTTAATCACTTAAATTTGTATATTAGTCGGGTGTAACACAATAACCATGTAAATTTTTTCTGTAACACTTTTTCTCGTAACATCCATTTATATATCAACAGCTTGCTAAAACTAGTTCTGTTTGTCTTTTTTACTCTCGTGATAATCACAGTTAAGACAAACAATCAAGCTGATATGAACTGAGGAGTTTAACATTTTTTTTCTCAATGGTATTGATACAGTATCTTATCTTTGACTGTTATATACTTTGCAAAGTAAATCCAGTTAAGTACAAATAATACAACAATTTCGATCAGAGGCGGACCAGTTTTCATCCAACCAACAAATTCATATTTTTAAATTCACAGAGTATTACGAAGTTTAAAGTTAATACAATGCACTTAAAAGGATTGTGACATGGATTATTGTGTACGTTTTTTCTCATAGCAGTTAATTTCGTAATTTTTCGATCGCTTGTCTTGATTATGAGTGAAATCTTTACCAATAGCTACGAGTCTACAGATAAAAATTACTGTGCTGAAGTACTAACATTCTAATTAAACTAAACTGTGACTTTTTACATCATTTATCTATTTCCTTAATCCTTTACTGATGTACTGTGGTTTACATATACAAAGGGTATCTAAGACTCTGTACTATATACACGTTTCAAAGGAGTTTAACATTTATACGTAGTTTGTAAAACCTTTTAATAGTGGACAAACAATGTGTTTACTGAATCATTTTTCTGGTACCACTGTTATTCATAATGCAGATCCAAGAGAACATTCACTTTATTATTTCTAAGTGTCAGAGTTTGCACTTTAGTCATATTGTTGTACCAATTGTATTTCGTTGTCACATAATATCTTTAATATTCGCGAATAAAGTACGTTTTGTTACATTATTCGAGACTTTTTTAATTTAACATGTTTTGTCTGTCTGTCTTTTAGCTAGTTTTGTCAGTAATGCCAGAAATGAAATAAGACATATGTATTTGATATGTTATATATGTTCTACATTTGACGAACGACCTAGATGCTGAAAATCAATTATAATCAGTTATTGGCCAATTCTGTCATTTTAACCTAAATCGAGACATTATTTAAGCAGTTGATTCTTTTCATGGCAAAAATAGCTTATAAGGTGTACGTGTGTATAGCAAATATTCTTCCCAAACTTCTTCCAGTCTGCTTTTATTCCTGGTCTCACCATGACCTCGGTATTTTTGCCTGCTGCTTCTTATGAGATTGAGTATAAGAATCTCAGCAAAATATCAGTTGTTGGTTGTGGAGCCGTTGGAACATCGATTGCATTTTCTCTACTGGATATAACTGGTGAAATTGCTCTGATTGATATCAATGAAAGTAAAGTAAAGGGTGAAGTCATGGATTTGATGCAATGTCAGCTGTTCTCCAGATATTGTAAAATTACTGGTGGTTCAGACTTTAAATTGACGACAAATTCAGATATCATCGTAGTTACAGCATGTGTGACCAATAAAAACGAAAAGCCTGAACAAAAACTAGTAAAAAATGTTAAACTTTATCAGGAAATAATCCCTAAGCTTGTTTACCATAGCTCTCAATGTGTTTTGTTGATTGTCACAAATCCAGTTGATATAATGACACTTGTAGCCGCCAAACTCAGCGGTTTCCCGAAACATCGAGTTTTTGGTACTGGGACAATTTTAGACTCAGCAAGATTCTGTTATCTTCTTGGTCAAAAATTTAGTGTGGATGCCTCATCAGTTCATGGTTATATAATTGGAGAACTTGGGGAAAATAGCATACCTTTATGGAGTACCGTGAATATTGCTGGTGCACGTCTAGTCACCAAAAATCCACAGATTGGAAGTGCAAGTGATCCTGAAAATTACAAATTGATTTATGAATCAGCAATCAAAAGTACAGAAGAACTTAATCGATTAAAAGGCTGTAATTCATGGTCGATTGGACTTGCTTGCTGCGCCATATGTGACGCTATAATACACAATCTTCATACCATTTATCCAGTCTCAGTATGCGTTAGAGATGTGAATGGGATTCAAGAAGACGCTTTTCTAAGTTTTCCTTCTTTGATCAACTCTAAAGGAATAAGTCATATAATACCACAACAGTTAACTCATGATGAAGAAAGAAAAATAAAACAATGTGTTCAGGAGCAAATAAATATTGTGAAACACCTAGGCATATGAAGCTTCACTGTAATGGACATTTTCAGTTTTCGCTGAATGAATTTTATTATTTATCCGTGAGTTTTTGCCATTTTGTTAAACTAGTTTTAATACACTAGTGCAATGGAAATACTTCAGATGAACTGTCTTTCGTTTGGGTGTGTTTGTTATGGTTACAACTAATGATTACTAGTAATGGTTTTAGTCTTATACAGTAAGAATAGCAGCATGTGTTCTAGAAGTATGTTTCATAAAAATGAGTGTTCATGTAGTAATTTAAGTACAACTTTACTATGAAAACGGACTCATATGATGTAGGTTTTATTAGAGACAAGTTTAGTACATGAAACTTCCATAGCATATCACAATCACGGGCAGTTCTTGTTCACCGCTAGGTTTATTAAATATGTACATGGAAAATGCTAATTAGTGTGGGAGCATTTCGAAATAGATTGTTGCTAAAAATATTTTAAGAAGAATGGTACATTATAATTTCAGGTCTCAACAGAGACCAGATGAAATATGAATATCGATACTCCAACGGGAAATTTAAATATCCCGACATCTCTTCTAGGATTCCCCGCAATACAGAATGTACGAGTTTTGGTTAACAGGTCATACATGAACAGACGTAGATATTTAGCCTTCAGCTTACATTTACTTAGTTATCCAAATAATTTCATGCGTTGTGTTAATTTATCTACATGTGTAAATGCTGTCAAGTCCAGACAAACTTTGATTAACCTGCTTAAGTAGAAAATTATGTTGATTCAGTCTATCCATTATATGAAATACTGTAGTCACAAAAGAAACTTTGATACTCATTCATTAGTTTTGATATTTTAAATATCTAGAAAGATTATTCGTAGTATAACATTAAGGTGATAGTTCAGAAACTAGTACAAGTAACGAATGATGACTGCAGAGTTTATTCTCTAATTAGAAATTCAAATTTAAAAAAATTCCTGTTAGTGGTTCTTTCCTGATTTATGGACTAAAGCTATTTATCAGAGTCTGTGAAGTGAGTAACACATAAGAAACATAATATGGTAGTGAATGAGAACACAAGTGGGGACAATCCAATGCATCTGAACGCAAAATCACAGAAGATCTTAGTTAAATCTGAGAGCCATACAGTAAATACTTCATTGGTGAAATGTCAATCAATTGTCTCAAACTTGGCTGTTCCTTTTGCAAATATCAGTCAATCGACTCAGACTTTATTGTTCTTTTGTTTCCACACCAAGCACGTTTTGTTCTTGTTCTGCTTTCTTTGATCTTCTTAACCTTCTGCCTCCAGGCATTTCGCTTTTGATTGATGATACATACTACTTATATATGTCAACATCAGTAGCACACACTACAATACTTGATCCAAATTAAAAAATATGACAACAAAATAAGGCTTGGAATGAACGTTAAATTTTCCTTCTTTCAATAATAAATTACAACTGAGGATAAATTTAACCAGAAATCACAAGATAAATAACCAAGTTATGAAAGTATGCACTTCTATAAAGTGTTAAAATTTAGGGTGTTCATACAGTATTTGATGCGTCGCAAACTGTCTAGGTAAACTTGTCACTTTTAATATGTAAGCTATATAAATAATTTCCAATGAACAATATTTATTTACCTGTGAACAATCAACATTAACATTAGTACTCAATTGAGAACTGAAACAGTTACACTATTTACCACTAAAATGGAGGCTGAAATCTAGAACATTTGGAAAGGGATTACAAAGAATTCAAACTTGAAATACTTTTTATGAATTTTCATCATAATAAATTATGCGAGGGGGGTTATTCATACATTTTTCCGCGCTAATTAAGCTACAGGACTTTGATAATTCACATAATAGAAGTAATTTCTATCAAGGCTACGTACATTTAAAACCATGTTCAGCTTGTAATTGTTTCGTCATTGTTAACTTCCTTCAATTGCTTTTCTTCTTATATATGAAGTTATCTTCTTCATAAGTTTGAATCCTTTTTATTTATTTGGTCTAGATTTTTGTCTCAAATGTACTAACTATCGACAACAAATTTGCTCACCTATTTACTAAAAATCGTTGTGATAACTCACTTATTACGTAATCGAAAATTTACCAATGAATTACCGAACGTCATTGAAATTTTAGCATTTGACTACTTTCACGACAAAATTCTGAGCTGATGAGTTAGGTTGATAAACGTTTTGTTTCGTCTAAATCAGTTTACCTCAGTAGTGGATATAAATCAGTGTTAATGGTGTTTTACAAATCTAACTTTATATTTTGTACTGAATTACTTATTTATATATAATATATGTACAAATCATGTAACAATGAACTTGACTTTGTTTTAATCGTTTAAACAATACAACCTTGCTGTTACGCTCATTATATACAATTCCATTTTTATATTTTTCTCCCATATAACGGCAATAGCGATATTCGTACTTTTATTACTGTTTGATCAGCTATTTTCAAATGTTTATTGATCGGCTGTGAACAGACAAAAAACAATGTTAGGAGGGGTTTTCCTGGAGATTTTAGTAATTTCATAGTTGAAATCATTAGTCAATTGAAGCTAGGCCACCATAGAACTTATTCCATACTGAATATAGGTGGTCAACACACATGATTTTAGTTTGAGTACTCTAAAGGTTGGATCATTATTAGGAGCGGATAAATATAGTATAAATCTGAAAGAGGAAATAACCTTTTCGAGTTTACAGACATTGTTTTAATTTTTACTGATCAGCTTGAAAATAATTTTCAGGCATTTACCAATCTACTAACAAATGTATACTTTATGAGAAGTTATTGTTCATTTTGCTAAGATTTCTCCGCTCAAAAAATAAAAATAAAAATTGCTCTACCTCGATATAAGACCTTCTGAGTATTTGTTAAGTACAGCTTTAGTTATTTTCTCACGCGCTTTTCTGATGGATCCCATAATATAGCATGGTAATTCCAGTGGATGATTCCAACCTTCATGCATTCAGTTATCCTGTAAATGATGAACAAATTTCAGATTTTGTTTATCAATAAGTATTGTTTGAATCTTCAGTTATTTTGGATAGCTAAACTTATCTGCGTAGATAAGTTCTTAGATTTTACGAAATTGTTGGACTAATTCCCAGGAATTTTATAGCTTCCTAGATGAAAACTTACATGAATAGCTTACAGATAAAGTATTACATTGCCATCTAAATTCTCTATGGATGACTTAAGACTTATTTGAAGAATAAATTATTCCAATTGCAGACATTGAATTTTGCATACTCAATTTCATCTTTAAAACAATGTTCAAAACAATTCAAATTGAAGATACATAACAGGGTTTTTTCTATTCAAACAGTTTTCTCTGAAAAATAGACTTATGTGGAGTCCGAGTAGAAAAAAAAGACCTATCTTCAGTCAAATTAGTCAGTACACAATAAAGAGTAGAATATATTTTTGAAAAAAAGAACTATATCAAAGGCTTACATATAGACTTTAATAATCTACAGTTTAATAATTAAAGATTTAAAGTACATTTTGCTAATCAGCTAACGTTAACCCATCTCATTTCGAAGATATATGAAAATATGAGCATATAACTAGTTAATTTTCATCACAAGGGGTTTTTGTGGAGATTTTAGTAATTTTATATAGTTAGGATCATGAGTCAATTGAAGCTAGACCACCACGGAAATCCTGGGAACACTAGACGGCCGTTTCATCCTATTGTGGGTAGAGACAGGTATCTACCTCAATACAATGGAATGTGGTCGCGCGATTTCGTGGATTGGTTGAGGTTAGATATTAACACCGCTGAATGCCGGCCCAGTGACCTATCGGTTAAGTGCTCTGGCGCGAGACTGGTAGGTCCTGGGTTCGGATCTCGCGAGGTGGGATCGTGGATGCGCACTGCTGAGGAGTCCAACAAGGGGACGAAACAGCCTTCCAGTGCTTCCAGGTTTTCTATGGTGGTCTAGCTTCAATTGACTCATGATCTTAACTATGTAGTTAATTTTTAACTCAAAACGTTTAACGAAAATGAACATTGAAGAGCATTGAATATTAACTTAACAGCCTCAGAAAGTAATCATGAAATTGGAATCATATGGTTATATATATATATATATATATATATATATATATATATATATATATAACTATGAAGCGAGTTATATTTCAATAAGCTCAACCAGATGCAACTCATAAAAAGGTCATTTAATAAAACTAATTAATTTGTATTCTCTTATTTCAGTATCTTCAGCATGTAAGACACAATTTTCACTTAATGTTTTGGAGAGTACATAAATATCCTGAAAACCACTGTGTTATGTTATCCTATCTGATTGCGTCAGTCTATGCTTCCTAACGCTTTTTCAACTATTTATGCCTAGAAAAAAGATCATGAATGTTTAGAGAGTTCACAATAAGTGTGAGCGTTATCGTAGCTCTCATTATGTATCATTATACATTATATGATTTGTTTGGTCATTACGCAACTTGCTATTTATCTGAAGTCGTTCGACCTATCATATTGTTTATCAGTGTTATTACTAATAGAATCTATGTCACAAATTCAAGTAGAATTCACTGGTGACTAACGCGCTTTAATAAAAGTTTAGTTATGTTAAATCTGAAGAGCCGTATTCCGTCTTACTTTTTCCACTATGACTTACTGTTTTATACCATCAGCTTCTTATGAGAATTGATTGAGGAGTTTTAAAGGAATATCATGCTTTAATCGCGCTTTTTAATTTGGTCTATCAGGGACGTTCTGTCAGAAGATATTGATCCTGTGTCTTTGTCTAATTTCATTTATATTCGTGATGATGAATGACTAATGATTTTGTGGCATATTTCCTCTTATGAAACTAAAACTGTTCTATGTTCATATGCTTACAAGGTTTTTGGTAATTAGATACATTTGAAGATACAAATGGGTTTAGTAAGAGTCTACACTGCAACTATCAGCTTATAGACTGAAACTTATCAAAAGTAATCAGTATAAATCAGTTTGATTTTTCACTTCACTTCAAGAAAATGAAATGGTAGTTGAAGTAAATGTTTCACCACGAATTTTGAATAATAGCTTATTTGCTTTACATTTTTAAATCCATGTGACACAAAGCAATCGATGTGAATTTTCTTTAAGAATTGTTTACATTTCATTAGGACTTCTCCTTTGGCTCCAATGACTACATTTAAAATGGTTGAAAGCAATTTAAAAAATACAAGCAATGCCACCGTCATCACCTAAGAACAGAAAGCTAATACTTCAGTCAGATCCTCATCAGACTTAACTCTAATACACAGTAATATGAACAGATGAAAAATATTAAACCAATAAAGTCAGTTTATGAATTAAGGATAACAATCAGATAGACTACCTAACTCAACATACTAAATAAAAATATTGATTGATTATTATAATACTTTTCATATATCCATAAAAATACTACTGTATACTAGAGTAAAGCCTGATGAAGACTTAATTGAAAACAATATTTTTCGCACAGATAAATTGATTTATTTCACACCATAGGAGTTTTTAATATTTTATAATTCAGACCAAGAAAGTTCGATTGACCAGGGGAATAATTTAATATGAGAATTTGGATAGACAACTGGTATATCTCTTTCCCTTGTAATTGAAACGAGATTCGGACAACCACGTCCGCTTTTCGTCAGTTAGACATACTATTATGAGTGTAAAACGAGTAAGTGATATGGGGATGAACTTTGTGTACGTATCCATAGATCGTATACATAAACACGCAAATAGGAATTATTTCCAATCCTTCCAAGGTCGTGTAACGTTATGTTTTCAAGAATTCATAGTTATATAGTTTCAAACAAGTAGATCTTCAAAATGAAAAACAGGGTGGATAGAAAGTCAGCAATAAATAATAGGACTAATATCTTATTTGATCAACTTCTAAGTAATCTGCTTTCCTATATCTTTGTATCAAGACACACAACTTTAAAACTAAGCTAGCAAAATAGTCAACTGCTAACACACACAAAAAGAGGAATTTTTAACGAGATGAAGTAACGAAATCTGGTGGTTCGCGGTGGAAACAAACTATACTATACCTATGTCTATGTAATTTGAAATACTTTTCATTTATCAGGCTTAAAATATTTACGCCTCTAATCGTGAATAACTCACAACCACCAATCCACCTTTAGTTTACATATTACCCTCTATATTGTTTTGCTATTTTATTCATAAGTTAGCCACTAGTAGAGAATTCCCAAATTACAATCAAATCGACTAGTGCTTTTCACCTTGTGAATTCATAAATGATTGATGGTATGCTGACATACCATTACAGGACAGCAGTACACACGAAAACTTCTGATTTGCTAATAAACAAAGAAGTAGCTTTCAGTAGTACAATATTCTGAGCTAAAAGCAGATAACTCAGGTATCATACATTGGGTATGTTACAAATGAGATATTTATTCATGTAGTGGTATACAAGTCATATCTACCAAACGAAGATACTTTTAGTAAGTTTTTATCCCTAGTTCCAATCGCTCTTATTAACCTGATGTCTTATTACTAAGTCGTTGATACATCACAGTACATTAGGTATTAGAGTTCGTTAGTATACAGAGTATTCATAGTAATTTTGATGTTAGTTTGTTCTCTGAGCTGAATGGTTTGGTCTTGGAGCTTTGATCGTCCTTCTGAACGACATCATCAGCACAAAACAAAGAAATAAACAATGACAGATTTAGGGTCAATAAGAACCAATCAACATCGAGGAGCAGAGGACAAGCTGTGAATAACATGTGGAGAAATTCAAACACTTCACTTCTACCCGAAGTTTGTGCTGATGATGTCGTTCAGAAGGACGATGAAAACTCTACGACCAAACCATCTAGCTCAGAGAACAAACCAACATCAAAATCACCCACCTGAGCTACAAATCTTCTCCACCATCTCAAAATTCATAGTAATGGATATCAACAGATCTCTTCAATTTGATACGAAGCTTATATTCAATTAGAAATTTGGCATTTTGTTTACTTGGGAGACGTTTTCGCGGTCTAATAATGACTAAATCGTTCTTTGTTGATTTGGTTTTTCCAGTGTCTTCAAAGTTCTTTTAGCCTTCATTTTATCATAGTATTTTGGAATAATCAAAGTAATCATAACTAACAATTCGTCTTCTTAAAGCATTAAAACATTTGTTAAAACCAAACACAGAAAAAATACTTAAATTTGCAGTTACATGAAAAGCACCCATTGAGTTATGAAAAGTGGAAAATGGTTTTGAGAAAAAAATAAAATAATTCTGAAGTGAACTTATTTAGCTTATAAATCGATATCAAGATATCCAACTATTTACTGTTTAACGGAGGATTACAACCAGCTTTAGGTTGGTCCAAACTGTTTACATTATTTTACATCAAAATGGGCCAATGGAAGACATTTGTACAGATACGTGTGTTGATCCAGATAATTTAGTAAACATTAATATCGACAGTTTAGTTATTTTGTATAACTATACATATATCAGTCAATCCCAAGTTGTGAAACATCCGACATATACGAATAACCCATTTGATCTATAGACTTACGATAAAACGAATTTATTTCATTAAACCATTAACTGAGTGGTAGTATCTCTTAACCTAAGGAAACGACACATACTGTTAAAATAATTATAAACCTCATGTCCATTGATCGAATGAAGAGAAGCAACAATCCAGAAAAAATGTAATAATATTTAAATAAACCAGATTATAAATGAGGGGAGAACAAAGAACTCAAAAATAATCAGGAGATGGACATAAGGCGGTACTTTATTTTGCATATTGTTGTATGTTGGTCTAATCATACTCAAATACAGACTAAAGATTATAGTTTTTCACTATCCCTCTCGATTCTTATGACAGTACAGCATTGAATAAATGGAATGAAAGATTTCGGGTAACATAATAATTAAAGATTTAAGTGGATTTGTCTATTGGCATGCCCTGATCAATTGATGTGTATTTGAACAACAGACAGATTCTATTCTTAACATTTAGATTTCTCAAAGACTTCAATTCCGAATACCTCTTCAAGTTCGTAGCAATAATTGGCAATAAAACAGAAGTTCTTGATAAACTTTTGGATGGTTTATAAACATTGTTTCAGCGAAAACAAATTTAGAGCTTACGGTAAAAAGCTCAATTGAATGAATTTGTTTTGTGTCCCTGATCTCATGAACTACGTTGTTTGGTAAAACGGTGACTATGAATGCTGAATCTACTTCAAAACAACTCATTTCTAAACCACTTTTGGCTAAGTGGATGGGAAGTGGTAACAAAAAAACTTTACTCACAAAAGCTATCTGAATAATTTATGCTACTTACAAGTAACTAAACCTGATAGATATAAATACTTCAACTTTCCGTTTAATGCTACGGTCATAGCAAATTTTTATTATTTACTCACTACTTTTCAGGGATTCCACAACTAATCACTAATCCCTCGGTTGCTGTTAAAATACTCTTAGTTCAGAAAGAATTAGTCTAGTTTTAAAAATCGCTAACTATACTAAGTACAGAAAGCATTATTAGAATAAGGAAAACGAATGTACATTACAGTACACTAAAATCAATTAATATTATCAAGGTAGATTCAAAGTCCTGTTTGCATTAACTAAACTAATGAGTCAAACGAAAAGCTCGTGAGTGAAAAATCGATAAGGAATGACTACTAACTGAAGTTCAAAAGCCTACAGAAAGGTCACATATGCCTCCGACCAGGATTCTCCAACCAACTCTGTCATAGGATATCTCTCCCAGTTGTTTACAAGTGCTACTCATTCCTTTGATGTCTGACTTTGATCCCTGTGGAAATTTATCCTTTGGTCTGCCATGTCTCCCTTTCCCTTTGGAATTCCAGGTCAGGGCTTGCTCATGATGCAGTTTGATTATTTCGTCAATGTATATTCTATCCACCTCCAGCATTCTTCTTCAAATGGAAGTTGCTTTTTCTCTCCCATAGTGAGTTATTGCTGATGGTATCCAACTAACAGATATTGAGTGTCTCACGCAGACAATTCTTCATAAGTACCTGTATGCTTTGATGATGGTTGTGGTCGTTCTATGAGTTTCAGATCCGTACAATAGAACTTTCTTGATGTTCGCACTGTAGATTCTGACGTTCATGTTGTCTAACAGTTGCATTGAGTTCCATATGTTCTTCAACTGTAGGAATGTTTCTTTTGCTTTAGCAATTCATGCCTTTACATCGACGATGCTGTCCATGTACGTAAAAATTTCTACCTCTTCCTGAGCTTCTCCATCAAGTTTGAGTTCCCTGGTGCTCATTGTATTGTATTATAGGATAACACATTTTCTCTTATATATATTGAGACCTACTGCTGCTATACTGGCTGTCTTCACCTGGATTTGTTGATGTGTATGGGATAGAAGAGCTAGGTCATCTGAGAAGTCCAGATCTTCTAGCTGTATCCATGCTGTCCATTATATTCCGTGCTTCCCGTGTGATGTGTAATTCCTCATAATCCAGTCAACTATCAGAAGAAAGAGAGAGGGATAGAGTAAGAAGCTTTGTCTGACACTGATCTCCACTTGACATGTATCTGTCAGCTGCTCTCCATGCACCACTTTGCAGTGTAGTCATTGATATGAAATCCGTATGATGTTTAAGATCTTTTCAGATACACAATAGTGTCGAATAAGTTTCTGTAAGGTTCTCCTATCTACTCTGTCAAACGCTTTCGTACGATCAACAAAGATGATTTGTAGTGACAAATTCCATCCAAATGATTGTTCAACAATGATCGGTAGTGTCATGATTTGGTCTGCGTACATGCGATCCTTACGGAATCTAGAATGTCAACCAAGAAGTTGAGCTTCTGCTGAAGGAAGGTCTATATGTGCTGCTTCAATGTCTGGTTGGTCTAGTGGAGTGTTCTCTTCAGATCTTCAAAGTTCTCTATCACCTGTTCGTGAGTCTCAGTGATTGGCTTGTCTTCTTCAAGTGTACGTCACTGAATTAACTAACTGCTATTATTACGGATGGACCAAAACCAGCTTTTTACTACATAAAGAGAGATGTCATTTGCTATGTACCCAACAGTAGACATAAAAAAACAACGCTGATTTTACATAGTTCGCTAGTAAATGCACACATACATATACCTTCTTGTTGATCGCTTAAAGGATGCACAGTACGTACAGGTCCCGGCCCTCAATTAGTTTTTTGGCACTGTATTAGTATTCTAAGATTGAACCCTATAATTACTAAAGCATCTCTCTGCAGCTGAATTATCTGGAATATGACGACCAACACTCTTAGGAATTTTATTCGATGTCAATTTCAAGATAAAAATAGAATGAATAAATTGAGCGACACTGCCCAAATCTTCTTCTGGTTTAGAAATGATTGTGTTATTTACTGTTAGTTATTTCTGATGGGTTCTGAAGACATTAATGACTTCACATGAATAACGCTTTCTGATGTATAATTCACAAAAAGCCCAGTCTAACTGATATAGTTTTTAGCGAGATAATAGCTGCCATTGAAATCCCATCACCTTGACACTTAGATACCAGATATAACTGTATTAGTACGTGGCTATATTGATCTAGAACTTAGCTGAACTGTATGACTGAGAACGAGAACATACTGTTTTAATGACACTAAGAATATGTTTAATTAAATTAGAAAATGACAAGTTAAAAGGATAAAGATACTTGTACAAAAATACTACTAGTTATTTTTACAGAATTCATAAGCGGTGTCCTCCCACTGGTAGATTGGATAGCAATGAATTGAAAGCATAAACTAAATCTCTCTCCAGCTAATAAGATTACATAATTACCATACCAGACGGAATTTATCAACTCCATATCGACTAAATTGGAATGAAGATCACTGGGAACTATAATAATTTAACTGGATACTTAGAAGAGAGCACAGAAAAGTCACCAGGCACAGCGACCAGCAAGTGTAAGATTTATGCTCATTGTTGTATTTTCGGACAGTTGGAACAGGCTGATATGCATCAATAAGTTGGAAAAAATTATGTGCCGCACGTCCTGAGAGAATCCAAAAGAAGTTACAAAATATTTCTAAGGCATTTTGTAAACACACCAAATGTTCGGTAACAGTTTTCAGGCAGTTGTAAGCTTCCTCAGGACCCATTTCGGCTTGATGTTTTGGTGCCGGGGTTGGTGGAGTCGATTGACGTCAACCGATTTACAGTGGTGAATTAATTGGACGGTGAAACGCAAGATATGCTTGACGTACAGAGAAGGGTAACCTAAATATACAAAAGGAGTATTGTACACACTCGCGATCCGTCAGAGACGTGGTAGCGTAGAGAGTTCAGTAAGGTGATGGGTTTATTTGAATTTAAGATAATTTACGCAATCAGAATTTACATTCAATTAGTTGCTATACCCAAGAATGTATACCATTAACGAGTGTCCAACCGATTTTTTTCATTTATTTGAAGTGTGACCGAGCAACAATCTCTCACGAAAACACAATTGTTGATCCGAAGACCACAAATGGACAAACGTCAGAATATAGGGCTATCAAACAGGACAAACACAATACAAACCCCATGAAGCGTATTTAAACACAGAAATATTGGTCCAAGGAGCACTAGATACATATGCGCCACACAAATCTCATTTGTTTTGTGTGAAAGCTATGATACTGCCCGGGCGCCCAAACCGAAGCAGGTGGTTTTCTTAGGGAGCCACACCCAGAGCATTTGACCTAAAGGTCTGATCCATAAAGCAGTGGGGCATCTTAAGGAGATGCAGTCCCATGGTAGCCGGTGACTAACAGCAGGTTCATACGCCATTTGTTTCCTCAGGATACTGGAGCCCATGTGCATCATTGGTTTGGAATCAGGGTTTTCCAACTCCCCTAGGTGGACTTTCCGTGTCCACCAACCCGGTTAAAGCGCCGGACATTCGCTTTTTGTCCTCTCAATTCCGTAAACACCCCCGCCACGAGAAGGCAGTGAGTAGGACTTCCCTGTCAGAGGCTATTTACGCGTGGCCATGTAAGAGAATTTCGAGAGGGAGAGTGGACTCTCCTCACTCTCGACCGCACCAGGGCACCATGAAACGTAAAAATTCAATGAATCTAGCAATTCGGTTACCAGTATAATTTCAGTCTGTTTGTTTAAGTCCGGGATTTTTTGGATTCGTGCGGCCAAAATAAGCGTTCGAATCTATTCAGAGCTACGATAATTAATGAACGAGCTACATCGAAGTCGTTTCTTAAGCGATTAATTCTGGACTTCGATTGAGTCCGGGAGTGCATATATACAGTGGGAAAGAATTAAGCCCAAGTCAGATTTTAAGCAATTATAGTGACTCCGAAACACACACACAGAATCCTAGTGTGGTCATTCAATTGACTTCATCTAGCAAAAACAGGGAACTGACAATACACCCTCCGTGTACTCGGTGGGCCATGTGCTGTTCGATTAAAAGGCTCCATAAGAACTCGGAAGGATAGGGACACACGTAGTTGCCTATTCGTCGTTTCTGTCTACGCTCCCACTAACTGCGACCCGGATGAAGTGAAAGATGAATTTTACAGAAAGCTCTCTGAACTTCTTCATAAAGTTAAACGCTCAGACATAGTACTCGTAGCAGGTGACTTTAATGCCCAAGTAGGTAGCTTAAACCAAGCAGACATTTAGATGGGTGTTCATTTTTAGCAAGCACTAATTTTAAGCATAAGGGGAGATATTGTCTAGTTTGGTGACCCTTGGCACCAAACCAACAATGGATTCAAATAGACCATAGTGCCATCAGTCATCGTTAGAAAGGCTCGATGGGAGACTGTCGCTCGTACATGTATGAAACCTGATCATGCATTAATACGAGCACGCATTTGATTGCGTCCCACTTGACGCAGAAAAGTTACATTGAGAAGACCTATCGGAGTTGAACTCAACGATGAGAAAGTCAAAGGTAAACTTCAGGAACAACTGAAGTTACACTTAGGCAATTTCGAAAACGAGGCTGACCTAGATGCTGCTCGGAAAGATTTACGAACAGTTATGGAAACGGCAGCGACATCTATTAGTGATTTGAACCAGAGTCACGAAAGACCAGCAGATATCTGCGACATCTATTGCACTGACAAATTCTCGTAAACTCTTCCCACCAGGCTCTGAACACGATGAAGAACAAAAACAATTCAGATCTAGGTCAACCAAAAGTCTAAGGAACGATCATGAGCAGTGGTGGGCAACGAAAGCAAAAGAGATGGAAAAGGTAGCGGCTGTACGTAGCACTAGACAGCTTTTCAGACTAATAAAAGAAACCGGAATTAAGAAGTCAAGTGTGAGACAATATCGAAAAACGTTGTTAAAGATTCCCAACATTCAAAGGTTAAAATGTATCACTGTCAGTAACATTATTTTGTGCAAATAAACTATTTAAAGCTGTGCTGTTCTTCTCTGTAATATGCAGAATAATGGCAAAATTAACAGATAATAAATAGTGGCAAAAACAATTGCGCTTTTCGTCAATAACCGTAGTTACTATGCTGTGAACTGGAATTGTTTCAGTTAACTCCACAAATAACCGCTCCGGCTTACAGTCAAAACTGAAAAAACCAATATCAACCTACAAGTGTGAACCATACTCTAGAAGCTATATTGCAAGAAAAAACCCCTGATTATTTTGTGGGCTGACACTTGAATATAAAATTCTGGGTGACGAGATTGTCGAAGATCACTCATGATGATCTTTGGAAGTCGATGAGAGCTTGCCTCGCTTACGTGTGGAATCCTGAACGAAACATGAAACTAAAAGCGAAGCAGGTAAACTTAACTATCGATTCTACAGAACTATTTTCGGTAATTGCAGATTACAGCTAACCTTTTTTCGATTTTCTATGTTCACGGTTTAAAAGTGCGACCTGTCCCTAAAAACAATTAACACGATTGTTGAATTTCACCAGCCAGACTTTCTTGTGCGACGCCGGAAGGAAAGTAAATTAGCGTGGATGGCAATACACAGAAGAGGAGAGTTTAATCGGATTTAAATGTATTATCAAGTATTTGTATGTTTTTATTACTTTTATAAGAGGTTCATCTTTAAATTTCTGTCTACCGTATTTCTTTTATCATATGGTCCCACAAGTTTTTAATTCAGCAAGCACTTTTACACTACATTTCCTTCAAATTTTACACTTCATACTGCACTATAGGCTTTGAAAGAGAGCATTACTGGGTTGTTACTACATTAGGTAAGTGTTTTCCCACTGTTAGCACGAAAACCATATTGATATTTTGCGTATTATATGGAGGGCTAACATTTCTTCTGTTTGTAGAACAATGCCAACAAACTTTTAAGTCCTACGTGACAAATACATCAAAAAATCATCTTGATAGAGTTGAACATGAATGCATGAATTATGCTCGAAAATGTATGTACATTTTTTATATCTTAGTACACAATCTCATCTATAATACATTGGTTTTTTTAAACTATGAAGTTGTCGGTATATATGAAGTTTTTTATTACAGGTGTTGAGAAAATAAGAATAATTCTGTGAGTTGGGTAGATTATGATTGTGAGTTCGCATAATGTTGTTTTTTAATAATCACTTATTCAATTTCGTCTAGAATTCCCTTACTTTCAATACTTGCTGGGTAGTGTCCCTTACCTTCTCACTCTTCTGATGATGGGCTCTTTTAAGGTCATTTCCAAATAAAATATTCCCTGCTCGATGCTCTATGTTACATGTCTTGTTAAAAGACACTATTTCTTTAAACAACAGTCCACAAACTTACCAGGTGACTACAAATTATAGGCTGTGGATATAACTTTAATGAAGTGCTTTAAATGACTATAGCAAACAATATGCTTTCCTAGACAAAGTATTGATATTTAGGAAGACATAACAGCAGATAAATTTATACTAAAGAAAGCGAAAAGGTGCAGAATTATGATAGCCTTAAATCAGGCAGTGGGTAATAAGACGAAGTTAACGGTAAGTCAATAAGTTGCACATGAAGATAGTAAACCGATTAAAAACAGACAAGGAGGAACTCACCTTAAGTTCATGTTTAAGGTGTTTCATGCCACTTGATCTGGTGATAGTTTGCAGGCTCTGTGTATCCAAGAGTTATAGTTGAGCACTATCATTAGGCCCCTTTGAAGAAGAAAAGAAAGGGAAAGACGACTCAAATTACGATACGATTTAGACATATTCAGAGTCTATGGTATCTGAGTTGGACACCAATGTGTCCACTCATGCTAGGAGATCAGTGCAAGCGAGAGCTTGATCAAGGAGTCTTGCAAACGTACATAATTCGTCTGTTGTGAGTATTTCGGGAAGAAGACTGTTCCATATTATTGCGTCCTTGATGGGGAAAAGCTTACTTCAGTTTTTGCTTGGTATTTTCAAATTTTGACGACAGATAATTTGTCTTGACGGTCGTATTTATGTGGGCCTTGAGTAAAAACTATATTACAAGTGACGTAGGTACGATTTCAGGGAGCTTAAAGTAGAGCAACAAATCGAATTTATTCCTTCTGTCCCAGAGGAATTGAAGTTCCAGGGTATAACATCTGGGCTGATAGTCAGTGAGTGAGTCAATTTTAGGCTGTCTGCGAGCGAAATTCCATTGTATTCCTTCGACCTCTAGTATATCGGGTTGAAGTAAGTCGGAAAATATGGGTGAACAGTACTCAGAGTTAGGTCTTAAAAATATCTTGCAATGAATGATTGTAGACTCATTTCGAAAGAAGTCACTAGGAATGAAGCCTAGCAATTTTCGCGTTTTAGATGCTTCAGTGAATATATGTTCCGGAATGTTTAGATTTTGCTAAAGATTAACTCCATGGTCAGTTATTGAAGAAGATCTAGGCGGGATGTTCGCTTTAAATCTGTTTCATTTTAATAAACTTATCCGGTACACAACTAGTAACATTATTCTGTGTCCATTTCTAAGCTTAAGTGTTTATACTAGCTATCTACTTTGCTGATTTCATACTGGATTGTTTGTGCAGTACTTTGTACGTCGCAAAAGTAATAACAGGTCTCTCCTGTGTTGAAGTGCCTGAATATGCTGATGATGTACATTGTAAAAGGCAACAGAATGGAGACAATAACCCAGAATATAACACCAATCAAGGTGTAGACTTCGTGGAATTCATTTTAGTCATCGACTGACCGTCTGTGACAGAGTTCACTCATAGCAGTGGAGAGTTAGTAATTCCGACCGACTGAAGTCTGTTGATTAGGGGATTATGTGGTATCTTGCCAAAAGCTTTTTTGATATCAAAACACGGCACAACCACTAATGGTTTTCGGTCACGTATATGAGTAACCTCGTTAAAAAAGTCTATCAGGGTTGTAGTGCATGACCTTATTCTAATGAAACCGTGTTGCGATGGGTCGATTAAACCTTCATTAAATAGATGATCAGAAAAAGGATCTCGTATCAATTTCTCCATTGTTCGTGATATAATTGGGTGATATTTGTAGGTCTGCAGTTCTGAATTAGGTTTTTCGGGACCAAATAAGTTACTTTCCTGATTTCGGGGTATACATCTACTGCTTTTTTGGCTGTCCTGAATTTTTGGTTAATATTAAGAGTTATTGTTTTAAAAGCCATTTTGGATCGTATAGTAGCGTCTAACGCGTGTTTAATGGTAATAAGAGTTTATTACTGAGTGTAACGGAAGGAAAACAACGAGAATTTTTTCACAGCATTTTTTGGACAGTATTGTCAGTTGTTTGTTTCTTATTCCTGTCTTGTATTTTAACCTTTATTCAGGCCTCTTGTGAACCACACTTTATGTTCTTCAGTCTTCTTTGTTGAGACTCCCTCCCTCATTTTTAGATGTGTATATAAGAGAGCCGCAAAGGAAGAGCTCATAAGTGTCTGCTTGAAGGTATGAGCCTGTGACGTTGTAAGGCAACCAACTTCCTACCTTCAGAGCAAGTGGAGGGTTGTTTAACAGTACCAGAGTACGTAGGTGAGACATTTTATTCAGTACAGATTGAGCATTGATTAACATCAATGTTAGGTACGTTGAGATGTAAACCTATTGGGCCATTTGTTTTGACATATGGAAAAAGGGATCAACTAACTTCATATTATTATTCGTTTAATTTGTTATCGGAATGGCCAATGGTAAATAAGTAGTCGCAGGTTAATTTGTTGGTGACGACACTTTCGCTTTCAACACGGTTTCGGGAACACGTCCCAGTTTGGTTCTACAAAGGTGAGAGGAAAGCAGTTAGGAGTTTTATGTTTGAAAACCTAATCGCCTGTAATCGTTCTACGGATAAGCAGTTTGATTTTGATGTGGTATATATGATTCGTACAAATCTACCTAGTGAGGATGATGTGTTTGTGTTCTGATTCTTAAAATCTTCAAGGTTAACTCCAAAAATCTTACTGGCGTATTGAGGAGGCGTGGTGTTAGACAAGCGTAACCTCACGTTAGGATGATTCAGTACTGTCAGTCGTCTGTGTGTTGTAAAACATTTTATTGCTGTGGACTGGTTCATGTTGACGACTTACGATACTGGGATTTTTGAGAGCTTTTTCAGACAATTAAGCATCATTTTGTATCTCGGTGATTAAGCGGCTGCAGCTTCTTGATCAATTTCCAAGAGAATTTTTGTATGGCTGAGTCGTCAGATCTTCATCTTTGCCGTTGAATCATTATAAAGATATAATTGACTTGAGCTTCGGATGTGGTTGACCATTTGGGCTCAAAACGAACGGTAGCAATTGTTTCATGCATGGTTTTTATCTTGGGACCAGTAGCCATTCTGGATGTGTCTTCGGTTTTGAGAGGGATAATGGGTTAGACTCCAGAGAATAAGCAGTGATCATCGCTGTTACTGTTCCTCGTGCACAGACAGGGTCTATTAACCTAGAGTTCATTGTTTATTTGACGCTAGATAGTAGTCTTGTCATGGATGATTCTAATAATGATTCTAATACTCTCAAATGACAATATGCCACTGCTGGTCAGAGGCCAATGCTCCATTGGGAGTAAGAGGCGTAAGTAAGACAATATGACACATGAGACATGCTGGTTTATAGACAAGGTTGAATAGTTACAAATGCTACAAGCTTTACTTTAGTTGGCGACTCAATGAAGTTGATATACTATCAGGGCTAGTACACAAAAATATTAATGTTAGTAGAACTCTAATATTCGATACAAGAGTAGGCGCGCTTCATGAAGGTTGCGTTGCGACAAGCAATTTGTGGTCGAGAATGAGTGCAATTTAAGTTCAAAGTTGTTTGCAATAAAAAGTAATACAGTAAATGAATAACCAGCCAGTCAGAGATGTCAATTTCGACGTATTATTTTGTGCCTCTTGATAGTGTTCCGAAATAATAATGATATATTTCTGCAAGCGCAGGTACACACCATTTTTACAGGCATGATCTACAAGTTACAGATATACTGTGTAGTCCTCAAAATATTTTTCAAATGGGCAGCGTGTCCACGCTACATACCAAATCAATCTTGGCAAAATTGTGTTAGGATTTTGGTCGTGCTAAGTTTATGCAATGCAACTTTTTAAGTTTGTAGTTGTTATAAGGTAGACTTGTAAAGTGCTTGGTGAGAACCATGACCTTCGGAAAACGCGCACGTTAAGTTTGTTCCGGATGTCAGAAATTCTTTAACTTGGCCCTCAGATCAAGATTCTGAGAAAAGAGAAACCGATGAGCAGGAGGGCATTTGGATATGATCGATAAACAATACTTTACATTTAGTAGGGGACCGGCAGTGGTATCATAAATTATTAGATCAAGTTCATACTATCTCTTGTTGCTGGAGTGAAATGTGATAAGGAACTCCAGATCGGAGAATACAGTAATAAAGGACAATGAATTGTGACATTTATCAAGGTGGATTAAGTTGAAACGAAGGAAGGGAAACCAAGGTTGGGATAAGGAAGTCTATTTATTAGAACAGTGGTTGCATATAGAGCGTAAGGTGTTAAGAAAACTAATAGCTATATCTTTTATTGTCTGTTTTTTTCCATCCAGTGCCTGCCACACAGTGCTAGTGTAAAAGTCCAAGTTAGCATGTTTTAGATTGTCTCAGTCGAATAGCTAATCCAGCATAAAAATTAGAAACATGAGTTTGAATGGTGAGCGTAGGATAACAACCTCATTATCACAGATTGGTTTATTTCTTCTCAACAACATAGAGCCTGGTATAGACAAAATGTTCTGCCCACGAACATGGATGTATTGAAGTCATTGCCTTCACTATCAATACTTGCTAGTCAGTAACTCAACCCTCTCTCCTTTTGTGATGTTAGGTTCATTTAAGCATATTTTTTGATATAAATCATACCTCACACAATGCTCTGTGTTTCACATCCTGTTGGAAAACACTATTTTTATAAGCACCATTTTAGAAGCTTATCAGACAGTTACAAATTATAGACTGTGGGTAAGGTTTCGATGCAATGCTTTAATTGACTATGGTATGAAGTATAGGTTACCAACCAGAGTATAGACATTAATAAGGGTATAATGTAGGATAGTTGTTTACCAAAGTAGGCGGAAAAATATAGAAATATATTAGTTACAGAAAAAGTAACGAATAGTGAGACAATACTAACGGCAAGGCAACATAGTGTACAGAAGAGTAAAAAGCTGATAAAGAACAGGCAGAAAGGAACTCACATTAACTTCGTGCAGATGTTATTTTGTTCTATCCTAACCTGTTGATGGGTAACAGGTCTCACAGATGCAAGACCACTGGTAGTAGATCTTTTAGAGTAGAATTAAGAGTCTCTTAGCGACTGAGTATTGATAGGTCAGATGAGTTGCCTGTTTACTTTGATTTAAAAAAATAAGGGAGGGGAAAGTACCTGATGCAACTACAAAGTAGAGAAATAAGGCAATTTAGTATATATATGTAGAGAGCCTATGATGTCTGTGTGGGACGCGGATGTGTTCGTTTGTACTAGGTCTGTGCAGGTGAGGACTTGATCGATAAGTCTTACAAACGTATGTTCTTTATCTGCCGTGCGTATTTCAGAGTTAAGACTGTTCCATATTATTGAATACTTGATGAGGGAGAAGTTCTCCGGAGTTTTCGATCTGCATTTCCCAACTTTGACCGTGGATACTTTGTCTCGAAGGTAGTATTCGTGCGAGTCTTGGGAGAGAACCGTATTACATACGGAATAAGTAAGGTTTTTGAGGAGTTTGAAATAGAGAATCAAATTAGACCTAAGTCTTCTTTTCCAGAGGGGTTCTAGTCCTAAGATATGTCATCGGGAACTGTAGTCAATAAGTGGGTCGTTCTTAACTATTTGACGAGTTAAATTTCGTTGTATTCCTTCCACCTTAATTATAGGCATAGGTTGGAAAATAAGAACGAGCAATAGGTCTTACACAGAATGTCGGAAGTACTAAAGATGGCTCGGGACGAAGTCATACGTTCCATATATTTACTAGGTGTTATGCCACGATGGTGCCTAAAAAGAGAAGGGAAAATGAAGGGTAAGAAGCAAAACAAACACTGTGACTGATGAATTTTAGTTATCTGTGATGGAATGATGAAGGTGTGACCTATCCTCTTTTATAAGGCCAATTTTCAAGCGAGTATATTTAAATAACGGATTACATCGAAGCAATGACTGATTAGTTAAGCTTCCGTGATACTATCAAAATAAGATAGAACAAAGCAGGAAACCTTAGCCTGTACTTTACGTAATATTTGCGTTGCACAACAGAGCTGCGACATTTCACAATCTTGTAGTGTAGTATTTTTAACGGAATTTGAGTCCATACTGTCAGGCATTAAGTAAACGATGGAATTATGCATACACTGAAGTCTCTTCAACACTCCTGAAGATATATGATCAACTGCTTTTTCAGTGTTTTTCATGATTTCTAGATAACGATTTTCTGGGGCACAAATTCGGTATTTGTATGGTAACAAACCATGAATCGTTTAAGTGAAGTTAAGTTTCCTTTGACTGTCGTTAGGATTGTTACTGATGGAAGAATTGTGGTTTACATAAAAATTGTCGTGGTCGACGTGATCTTATGTAGATTTTTTGCAAGTGTCTATCGAATGGTCAGCTTGTGTAAACTCCTTTGAAGAAAGGAATATACCCACAAGTGACTTATGGAGGCCTACATCAATAGATTGTTTACTGCTGCCAGACTTGTAGTCTGTTAAGTACTCTACAGAGTATCCGATTTCGGGCTTGCTGTGTGTTTGGGGTCAGTCTTACATTCCAAAAATTACTCGCAGTCAGTGACGCTTCTGTTTGGACCGGAAGAAGTACCAAGCGATGTCGTTTCACACAGTTTGTTGTTGGTTTTATTTATATCTACAAGCGTGATGCATAGGAGTGAGATGTTATGCGCAAATATATTGTGCATGTCTAGTTGAGCCGTAGAAAGATTAGAGTACAGTTCGGATTGATCAGCATGCTTACACAGCTAATTGTCATCTACTTTTGTTATATCCAAAGCTTTGATTTCTGCTATGCCGCTTATTAATAGACTACTTGAACGATCGAACCCACAACGTCGCAAGAGAGAAGACAGAAGACTAGTAAGTAGGAATGTATTTTCCAATACTGTGTCAAATATAGTAGAAAAACCTCATGTATTTGTAGTTATTGACTGAAAGCAAATCATCATTTGGGAGAGCCAACAGGCACACAGGGGGTACTTCTTATTTATCCAATAGGGAAGCTATACATCGGCATATTGGAATATTCCTCTAGCGGTTATTGAATGAAACGTCTTCAGCTCATTCTGGGCTTCTTGAGGCTTCCTTGAGTTCGCCAACGAGCCATCCTTACATTTTAGTGGCCGATTTAGATCATTTTCAGTTGCTGTGTGCATTAGAGATCACATGTTTTTTAGATGACCTGGACATAGTTTAAAGATGTGTAAATGTTGTAGTGCCGCGATTCGTTAATCGTTCGTTTCGATAATCGATCTAATTCTAATCTTAACGGCGCGTAAAATCAGAAGACAAAGGATAGCAGCAACAACAGTTTAGTGGAGATGGCTGGGAAGCCAAATCGAAAGCGAGGCGAAAGATGATGCGTATTGGAGATGGCTGGGAAGCCAAGTCAATTTAAACAAGCGTTAATCAACATTTATAGTCGGACAAAAATGAATGACAGACATGTGATAGGTAGGATAAGAAGGGTACATACACATGCGCTCATATAACAAGGTAGTCAAGGTTAGTAAGCGAATAATAAACAAGATCAAAATATGACTCATAATGGATAAGCGAATTGGCTTGGCCAGCAACTAGAATAAAGTATATGGGCTTAATATATAAACTGATACTACAATGTAAATAATATTTTCATTTACTGAACAAAGACCGTTAGAGCTTGAATAACGTGATGACAATTTCTCAAAGGTAGGAGTAAATACAATATTCGTTATGAGGTACTATATGTGCGTTAATAAAGGAAAAGAACAGTGTTGCGCAAAGCCTAACAGACTAAGTCAAACGCAATGATGAAGCGTCAAATAATTGAAAACACTATAAATATGGTATTGTCTGCCAACAAATACTGTCGTTTTCAAATGAAAAACTAAAAGGAAAAGCCACGTGAAAAATTACAGACTTCAAGGGTCGTGGCGAAATTATGATAATTAGTGTAACTTCACAAACTTAGTAAACCAGATCATTCATAACTCAAAATGAGTCTCGAAATTACATTAGATTTCCAAAAGGCAAACCCTTATTTCCTCTACCGTTATAATAACCAATCATTTACAAGTAACACTACAAAGGTTTGATTTGATAATTTTGGATTATTTGGACATTGGCACTTCTGTTAATAATAAAGGTAATATAGTTGTAATGCCTTAATCAGTAGAGTTAAACTTTTGACTTTTTATGGCTTAGTGTGAACAACATAATATGTATATTGACATATATTGATAATCTATCAGTAGTCAGTGTGAGTGGCGATGATACTCCACCAATTATATACTGCTTGGTAGAATCCGGTATCGCATTTTGCACCGGTGAAAATGATCTTGGCTCCAATGATTTGCATAATTCAGGTGTCTCTTTCCACTGACATTCTGGAGTCAGGAAAGTATACTGGCTTTTAGGCAATTATTCTCCATTTATCTTTGTGAAATTAGTGCATTGATAACCATGAGGAACGTTTAGGCCATCAAGAAAATATTTTGTGATCCTAAAACGATTTAAAATAAAAAGCAACATTTATATTTGGCAGACATTTTGAACACAAGGAATAAATATATACGAATTATTAGGCTTTTCATCACAAGCTCACATAATCTAAATTGCAAAGATGAAGTTCAAGCGGAAACTTGATTGGTTCAAACATGCAGTAAGATTGTCTAATACCTCGAGGTGTATAGTTGGTGTCTCTATAGGAAGCCCACTGGCGACATCGAGTATGACAAACGTCTGCTGGAAGGATTAACTCGCTCTACGCGTCTCGGATTCTCTCAAATCCTGATTCTAGGGGACTTCAATCTTCCTAGAATCAACTTCGTGGAACATACATACATTGGAGGTGACAACTCTACTGAAGCTCTGTTCTTCAACCTCATCGGTGACCTGGGATTATTCAAACATGTGAAGTCGGCAACTCGTTAGAGAAACAGTCAGACGCCGTCGCGCTTAGACTGGGTATTCACAAATGAAGAACTCCTAGTTGATGACCTCTCAATCCTGGCTCCCCTGGGGAAAAGTGATCACGCCGTCCTATCATTCAGCTTTGTCAGCAAAACGGAGCTAAGATATCCTACTAGCAACAAGCGCTGGAACTTCAAACGGTTGAATGTGTTAGCTTTACAGGACTATCTACAACAGGTGGATTGGGATGTTCACCCTCAACTTGAAGTGGGTGCTCATTAGGATGTTTTATTGCATACGATCTGACGTGCTACAGAGCATTCAGTTCCTCAAATGGTCCCAAAAAGCTACAAACAACCTCCAATCATCAAGAACCTCACTCGTCGTTTGCTAAGCCGCAAAAGGCACTGTTGGGCCGAATATAAACGAACCGACAATAACGACGCATACAGGCAATATAAAAGCATGAGGAACATATGTTCAAAGGCAATAAAAGAAGACAGGCTTCAGTTCCAGACCAAGCTCATCGATAAATTTGTCTCCAATCCGAAAAGATTATTCAACTACGCAGCTTCTCTTCGACAAGACAAAACTGGAGTTTCCTAACTGCTTGGTCCTATTGGCCCGACCAATAACGATGGTGATGCCGCTAATTTTTTGGCTGAACAATACTCCCAGACATTCCAACTGACCCACATCAACTATACTGACGATAGCTGCACCTGCACCTGTACAGGATTTTCCGAAGTGGGCATGAGTGCTGACCTGGTGCTCCGTAAACTGCAGCACCTAAGAAAGGACACTTCTCCCGGTCCGGATATGGTTCATTCCGCTGTATTGAGGGAAGCAGCTTCAATCCTGGCGACACCACTTAGAGTGATGTTTGCACACTCGCTAAGCAGAGGCAAACTACCGGAAATTTGGAAGCTGGCCCACATCACATCAATTTTCAAAGGAGGTTGACACAGTGAACCCTCAAGCTACCGACCAGTGGCCCTTCTCTCCATACCTTCCACAATTATGGAATCCCTAATATACGACGGTATACAAGAATACTTATCATCCTTAAAGTTCTTCTCACCTCAACAACATGGTTTGAGAAAAGGTCATTCTTGTATGACCAACCTGCTGACTACGGTGGATAGATGGACAAACATCCTTGATCGCAAGGGGAAGGTTGACGTCATCTACCTGGATTTCTCAAAAGCTTTTGATAGGGTCAACCACGCATGTCTTATCAAGAAGCTTGGACTATTGGGTATAAAACCCCCTTTGATTGACTGGCTCTCTTCATATTTAGAAAACCGACACTTTAAGGTCAGGATTAACTTCACTCTCTCTCACGCTATGGAATGTCCTAGTGGGGTCCCCCAGGGCTCGATACTAGGACCTCTTCTCTTCTTGATTTACATTAACGATCTTCCTCAACAAGTTTCATCTGACTTATTGATGATGATGTGAAACTTTGGAGAGAGATACGTAATCATAATGATATATTAGTTCTTCAGGAGGATCTGACCCGACTTCAAAGTTGGGCAGAAGACAACGGACTTACCTTCAACACTTCAAAGTGCAAAGTAGTCCATCTGAGACATGTTGCAGACTATAGTTATAACTTAGGTAACTTCCCTCTAGAAGTTTCCCAAGTCGAAAAAGATTTAGGAGTGTTGGTACCCTATGACCTGAAATCGTATGCGAACTGTGACAAAAACGCCTCTCAAGCTGACCTTGCACTGGTAACATTGAAGCGCATTTTTGGCCAGTTTGACGGTAGAACCTTCCATATAATCTTTAACAGTTTTATTCGTCCCCGTTTAGAGTACGAAAACACAGTAATCCCTCCCTCTCCCCAGAGGATAAGGACGCTCTGGAACTTATACAACGTCGAGCCACGAAATCAGTTCGGGGACTCAAATTCAAACCTTATGAAGAGCGCCTCAAATCACTTAACCTTTACCCGTTAGAGTATAGGCGTCTTAGAGGTGACTTTCTTATGACTTACAGTATCCTTAATACTTCTGATCATCCCCTTAAACATCTTCTTAAGCTTAGTCATAACGCTAACCTAAGAGGTAACACCCAGAAATTGGAGGCCTTACATAGCAGAACAGACTGCAGACACAACTTCTACTCCGTTAGAGTTGTCAAGTGCTGGAATTCGCTGCCGACTGAGCTAGTCCAAGAGACCTCCCAGGAGTCCTTTAAGAGGAAACTTGACTTATTCTTAAGGACTAAGGATAACATAATATTATGACTTACCAAATTCCTTTTTCTCCTCCATTATCGTTCATATACCTAGGTTTTTGCCTGGAGGTATTGGTGATCCACTGCTACTAGACACGGAAGCCCGTTAAGCGAAAGCTTCATCTATTCCATCCTCAACCATTTGGAACCAAGAATTGATTACTCGGCGTGAAAACCTATACGTCATGGGTATTCTGTTCTTTTATTTCGTCCTCAACCATTTGAACCATTTATGCACTTCACTCTTGGTATCACTTCATTTGTTAGCCTAATTGTTTACTTCAATTACGGAAAAAATATAGGAGTGATAAAAACCCCCCTTTTAAGGAATAGCGCTCTTCCAAAGAACAGACAGCTTGTTAGTTCTGTCAAGAAATGTTTAAGTCCACGACAGAACTTTAGAGGTTGATTTGTACCGGTCAAGGTCGTTCAGGTCATCGATACAGTTCTTCACTGCAATTTTCTCTTCAAAAATGATTTAGTGACTTATAGGATTTCAGTGATTGAAATTCAACAACAGAGTTGTGAGACGCATTTTTTTTTACCGATCGTCATCGTCACGTCCAAGCTTTCTATGCAGTAACAAGAGGGTTGCAAAACGGTGTGGAGAAATAGAATTATGATTTAGAGTTGGTTAGGGTGAGGAATTAGATCTAGGTTTTCCATCACGAACTGTCTTCATCTCAAATGCCAAAACGCTATTCAATTAAATAGATTAATGTATATCACGAAAAATATACATACGTCTTGTTATCTTATGTCTAATTGGTTCGTCCATAAATTATAGTCTCGCCGCATTAAGTAAGCTATTCACAAGCTAGGTCTAACAAGAGCGATGTTCTATACGGCCACGGGAAAGTAGATATTTTCAAAATCATGTTATTTTACTCCCGTCTTTCTAAGCCCTTCCTCTGTCTTTCAGAGATTAAAAATATCGTTCTTCACGTTTGCTATATCATTTACTGTCCCTTAGTACTGGGGAAATTTAAGGAGAAATGTTTTGCGTTTTTAGAAGCGCCGATATTTTGTTAGGTTCAGGAATAGGAAAGATTTTTGTTGGCAAAAGGCACTTCCGTGTACTGGTTAGTTTAATAAACCGGTAAAAATCCCATAAATCACCGATTTATTTCCCATTTGAGCCTCATCACAGGAATTCCAGTCATAAAGAACTTGTATCACAGTTTCTCAAACTGCTCATTCAAAGAAAAATACTGGAGATACTGCACTGGACATAATAAAAAACAAAATTGACAGTATTATCAGCATAACATCCACGATTCAGAAAAAGCTACAGTTCTTTGTGGTCTCCTTTTACCTACTACATGGACCTATAAAAGCTGACTTTTGAGCTCCCATGGGATCTAAAGGAATAGACTACTCATGGAATGGTCCTAAGGGAAGTGATTTTAGGGCATTTGTTTTCGAATGCCTGTAACCTACGAATATATCCAGTCCTCAAAGACTACATTTTGCAGCCATAAATTAGCATATAACAAACTGCTGCCCAGTAAATTTTTTTAGTTTTTCGTGTTTTCTAATTTAAAACTCGATATTGAATTCAAAAAGATTTTCTTACGGACTTTAGTGTTTTGGATGCCTTAACAGGTGTTATAAAACACTCAAAGTATATTGCAACTTGCACTTGACATTTAGAAGTTGACTCCAGAATCTACAGCATCCAGCTTGTCAATCGGGATATAAATAAAGCATGTTCCTAGTTGATTTTGTCGTTTCTCTCTGAAAAGATAGTTTTAATGCTCTGCGTGAGTAATTTATTGAAAATTCCTTCATATCAAAGTAAATCAGTTTAAATGGAATTAAAGATTTAGGGAGTATTTGGGACTATCATGTTAGTGAGTAAAGACTGTTGTTAGATGGTATTTAAAATCAGCTAATATATCTTCGTCATTGTGCTGGATATTGTGATTTTTGTTTGTTATGTGATCAGAAGAATTGTTTCAACGCTTATCACGCAGCTGCTTCAAGCGTTTGTGAAGAACACTTCTCATCTTGCTCTTTCGTTTAGTACCCGTACTTTTTCTATCTTTTTCGATTTCTACATTTAACGACTTACAACTTTGGGCTCTATCTAAATTATTTGACTAATCTAAACGATCCCACCATAATCAGCAAAGCGAATTAATGTAAAAGGCTTTAGGTCACTATAGTGTGGTAGAATATATTTTACTTTCTCCTTGTAGTTCTCAAACTTACTTCTTTTTGTTGTTTTCATAATAGGATGGATGTTCATTGTGAGATGAATCAAGAAGGCGATTCTAATTATCAGAATTCATACTCTAAAGAAGTTGAGGAAGCGCTTTCCCGGCTTAATTTAAAATCGGACAGTTTAGACGATCCTGATTTTAATGTTATTTCTTATATTAATGAGGTTAACTTACTACAAAATGCTTATAACATATTTTTTAGAGATTTCCCAGCGAACAGTCACTGGCAAATATAGATGAGTTGATAGCTGAAGGAGAAGAAAAAATTCGCGAACTAGACGATGAAACTAGAGACCTACTACGTGGTCGCTGGCAAACAGAGGATAAAGGACAAGAGATTGTTCAGGATGCAAAGGATATGATAAAAGTACTATTCTCTAGGTCGGTTTGTATTTATGTTGGTGTGTCACTTGCAGATAAATGCATCATTTAAGTAAATGCTTTCATAATTACTAACTCATTTACCAAGTGGTAGTTTGCGTACCATACTTTGGACTGCGTAGTGTGAATACAAGTGATACTACTCGCCTCAAGCATCCAAACTAATGACTCAAAGCTAAGTGTTAAGGCTACTGATCCATCACTGTCATGATATTCAACGTTTAATTTCCCCCTCGATGTTCTATACGTCAATTCATCGTTCTTTCACTTATATTCATATAAGGGGCTTTTATGAATATTATACCATCCATTTACCTCGTCATGACTTTATTAATTAGTATTACTCGACGTTTTATCGAGAAATTCACAGAATTAGGTAGTTTGTGTATATGAAATAACTTATTTGGTATGTTGAGCTGTTCTGAATACGTGAAGAAGAATGATTTAAAGCCATAGTTACCTGAATCAGGTAAAACCCATGTTTTCAGGTAATATTGGTACGACAAAAACTTGATACCTCAGCGTTGTCATTGGGTGACTCGTTTTGCATGCAAGTTTGTTCTATCTTCTTAATAAGCTCCCGGTTCCATCTACATTTCATATGAAATGCATCTAGGATTGTACATATCATGAAACAGACCCTAAGTAATATATATATATATATATATATATATATATATATACAGGGTATTAGGGAATGATGGTAAATCAGTTGATGAGGTTGTGAATTTTCATCGACTGAGATGGTTGGGCCACGTGTTACGTATGCCTGAACACCGATTACCACGACGCACTATACTGACTAGTGTAGGAGATGGTTGGAAGAGAGTTAGGGGTGGCCAAACCAAAACGCGGCATCAGTGCTTAAAGTCACTAACTTCTCGTCTGAACCATGTTGGTAGATGCAGACTACCTGGTTGGGGTCCGCGTGTCTATCGTAACCAATGGTTGGAGACTGTGTAACATGACTCAATCGATCACAATGACGTAGGTGTATACACTCTTTATCTTCCCTTAAACCTTGCGATTAAAGTTGCTTCATATCTGTCTTCCTTCCCATACTATATCCTTATATACAACCTTTCCTTATATACTACCACCACTAAATTAATTACTTCTATGAATCCTGTGTTCATCTTGTTGTACTAACGAGGTTTGGCAACTTGAACCGATGCATAAATGTGCCTGGTCCTACGTTGTAGCTGACTGACTGACTGAAATCATATTATACTTCTTATCAAAACTAGTTTAGCTTCCTTAAGTAGTAATATACTCAGCCAGTATTTGTCAAACAGCGATTTTCGTCGAAAGCTGGCATAAGCTGGTTACTTTCGGGACACAACTATCTAGGGGTTACGCTAGACCTGAATTTACCATAGTTTTATCTGTTTACTTGCAACACTTCAGGTTTGAGGGAACTCCATAGCAAGCTTTCCAGTTGAGCGGTGATAAAATAGATATATAATTCTCTTCTACTCATGTAATCATCGATTTGCGTAGGTATGGTGTGTGATTTCTTATTAATTATGTTTATTATAAACTAATTTCGTATCTAAGTATTTTGCATATATTCACCAGGAGTTCTACGTGATTGCTCTCAAAGTCCGATGTGTTTTATTGGTCATAGTAATGGTGGAGGGAATTTAGTCAGTTTACAAACCTAGTTTGGTTGGTTCGTATAGTTTTCCATATTGAACACTATTAGTTGGCAAAATGAATGTTTCAAACAAGCAGAAAATAGATTGTCTAATAGTATCATAGCGTGGAATAAACAATAATCATTTCACCACTTTAGTTGTAGTCTTTGTCTTCACATCTTTGCGAAGTTTTCATGAGTTATGTGATTCATCTCTAAATGTTAAGGTTGTTTTAAACAAGGTACTGAACTAACGTAATCTTGTGTAGTACAGTGAGTATCCCAGCTGTTAACTCTAGTGGTTATCCGCCATATGGTACTATATGAATTTACTCTATATGGTAAAATTGGTTCTTTTGGTTTTAAACCGAATGCCAATAACTTTATATTTACCGAGTGTCAGACACATCTTCAGCATCATTATTTTTGCTAATATGTTTACCAATATGCTGACGATGTATCATGACAATTCTAATTTTCAGCTTTTTATAACTCATTTTCAAGTTTTTATTGGGGTTGTTGTGATTAAATGACCTAACGTTCTGCGCTTAATCATTGAAGCCACAAATCATAAAGTCTTTTATGTTCTGGTATGTTGTTACTCTGAAATGTTTTGAAAGTTGAATATATATATATATATATATATATCATTATCTCTTGTGTAATTTTATCCTTCGTTTCTTAGTTATTACTATTTAAAAAATCTGTCTTGAAACTAATCAAAATGTGGTTTCATTCATTATTACTTTATTTTGATAACTTAATAGAAAAAAGGACAGAATAATAATGTTATCGCTAATATTACTGCCACTTTTTATTGTTCTACTCTATTTGTCTTTAAGCAGAATTTTCAGTAAAGTCATTGTGCACTTCATCTTATAGAATACAGGATGTTCAAGATCGAGCTACTAGATCAGAAGAAATGGTACAAGACATCACTCGTGATATACAGCAACTTGATCAAGCTAAGCGTAACCTAACTGTTTCCATAACTGCCCTCAATAATTTAATTCTTATCGTGAACGCCATTGATCGTTTGAATGAATTGCTCGGAATACAAAGTTCAGTGAATGATCCAATGTCTTTTGCAAGGGGCAACAACACAAATGTCAGTGCACAGAATCCATTTTTAGAAGCCGACTCTGGTAATTTTGTTACACTTCCATTTCACTAATTATTCTGACAGGAATATTGTTTTCTCGTTGTATATATATATATATATATATATATATATATATATATATATCGGTTCTAGTTGCCATACCCCATTAGCACCGTACCAGTATTAGTGGTAATAGAAAAAATTAAGCACCGAAGATACAGTCCAAGAAAATGTAAATTAGTGAAATACAAAAATTATGGGGAATTCAGCAGCTTACAAGTTGTGATAAGACAAAGAGTGGATGAACCTGCGGTATTGCACACGCTTTTGAGACATGTCGTTCGAAGTCTCTAATCACGGGTTGTAATAATCACGCGGAGCCCAGTCAGATAGTTTATACCCGTTATCATGGCTCAGTCAAAGCTTCGACCGTTGCTGCTACCTTGACGTGGTGGTCGGGCTTGCCTATCGTGATGAACCAATCGAGCTATGCTGGCTGGAACAATCGTTCCTCGAGGTCCTACCATGCCAGACAGGTCGGTTGAAGAGCGGTGAGACTAAAAGCAGCAAACCCAAGGTCCGAAGGCGAAGTAGTACTGTCGACTGTACAGAGGTGTGACGGCAGTAAGGTGTTTCCTTCAGACAACCAGCATGACAGCGATGCTGCCTTCCCACAAGGAGGGGTGGGGTTAGAAAAATTTGACACCCTTAAAATGCACACCTCGCCTTATCCCACGGATTTCCGTCTCCGGCGGTAAGGTTTTTTTTGAAGAACGGAGCTAACACAAAAACTACCCACAAAAAGGTCGTGTGTGACCGACCTCAAGCAGTTGTCCCTTGGGCACTGCGGTCACGCTCTCAGGTCATTAAGACCACTTCTAACCCAATTTCCTTTTCAGGTACCCCCAGGAGAACCCTTCCACGGTGTGGGCAACCGGGAAGTGATAACTGCCCTCATACCCCTAACAGCACTCAAGACCACCGTATTCATAATCAATCTTCTTCAATTCCTACTATTCCTTCTACCTTGACTTTCAGCACTAAACTTCCTGTTCCGGTTTCCTCCTCAAGTGTCACCATGGCCAACGATTCTAGTGCGCGAAACGCTGTCCCAGGTCTACTTAAACCTCGCTCCAAACTACACATTGGAGCCTTCAACGTACGTACCCTATGCCAAATCGGTCAACAGGCCTCCTTAGCTAAAACCCTAGAATCTCGTACCATTGATGTATGCTGTGTCTCCGAAACACGCATACAGGATCCCAGTGTGGTCATTCACTTGACCTCACCTCGCCAAAATGGACAGCCAACGAAATACACCCTCCGTGTATCTGGCGACCCGTTGGCTAGTTCTCGCGGACTTGCAGGTGTAGGCATAGCACTAAGTACAAGGGCAGAACAGGCACTATTAGAATGGATCCCCGTTAACAGTCGCCTGTGTGCTGTCCGGCTGAATGGCTCCGTAAGAACTCGGAAGGATAGGGACACACGTCGTTGCCTTTTCGTCGTTTCTGCCTACGCTCCCACCGACTGCAACCATGATGAAGTGAAAGATGACTTTTACAGAAAGCTCTCTGAGCTTCTTCAGAAAGCTAAGCGCTCAGACATAGTAGTCGTAGCGGGTGACTTTAATGCCCAGGTAGGCAGCTTGAATCAAACAGAAAGACATTTAGGTGGGTGTTTTAGTATTCCGGTTCAACGAACCGATAATGGTGATCGTCTGTTGCAACTATGCTCAGACAATCGTTTATTTTTAGCAAGCACTAATTTTAAACATAAGGAGAGACATCGTCTAACATGGCGACCACCTCCACCAAACCAACGATGGACTCAAATAGACCATATTGTCATCAGTCATCGTTGGAGAGGCTCAATAGAAGATTGTCGCTCGTATTGGAATACTTCTTTAGACTCTGATCACGCTTTAATACGAGCGCGCATTTGTCTGCGCCTCAATGGACGCAGGAAAAATACACTAAGAAGAACCATTAGGATTGAACTGGAGGATGAGAAAGCCAAGTGCGAATTCCAGAAACAACTAAGTTCACATCTAGGCAGTTCTGTAAACAAGACTGACACAGATGCTGCTTGGAAAGACATACGAACAGCTGTGGAAACAGCAGTTACATCTATTAGTCATTTAAACCATAGGGCTCCAAAAAACCAATGGATTTCTTCTAAGCCTATTTCACTGATGGATTCGCGTAAACTCATCCTATCAGGCTCTGAACATGACGAAGAGCGTAAAGAAATTAGATCTAGGTTAACTAAAAGTCTAAGGAACGATCGTGAGCAGTGGTGGGCAACGAAAGCAAAAGAGATGGAAAAGGCAGCGGCTGTAGGCAACACCAGGCAACTATTCAGACTAATAAAAGAAACCGGAGTTAAGAAGTCAAGTGTAAGTGAGACAATCTCGGAAAAAGACGGAACCCTTATCTGCTCTCAACCCAAACGTTTAGAACGATGGGCGGAACACTTTAAGGAGCAGTTTAGCTGGCCTTCAGCTACTGCACAACTACCCACTATTCCTAGAAAACCTGAATGGAACATTGAAGTAGGCCCCCCGACCCTACTTGAAGTTCAAAAGGCTATAGGTATTCTGAAACGAGGAAGAGCAGCTGGTTCAGATGGATTGGCTCCAGAGGTCTTTAAATATGGTGGTCCGATTTTAGCGATTAGGTTGACTAATATTCTGGCTAAAATCTGGGAGACGGGCGTAATCCCATCCGACTGGTCACAATCACTGATTGTCCCAATATATAAAAAGGGGTCAAAATCACCCTGCGATAACCATAGAGGGATTAGTCTGACCAACATAGCATCTAAAATACTAGCCTCAATAATTATCGGGCGCCTAACTAAGACTCGTGAACTGCAAACACGAGAAAATCAGGCTGGCTTCAGACCTGGTCGTGGCTGTATCGACCACATATTCACCATTCGTCAAGTCTTAGAGCACAGACACGCTTATCGGCGTCCGACAATGATAGCTTTTCTTGACTTGAAAGCAGCATTTGACTCTGTAGACCGAGAGGTTCTGTGGCAATGTCTGTCATTGAAAGGTGTACCTGAGAAGTACATAAACCTTGTGAAGGCTCTTTACTCGAACACTACCAGTCGAGTGAGAGCTTATGGCGAACTGTCATATGATTTTACAACCTCAAGTGGTGTCCGTCAAGGCTGTCCACTATCCCCATTTTTGTTTAACTTCATTATAGACCTGTTGCTGGAAATAACACTCTCGTCGACTGAATTTTCAGGAATTGATCTTCTACCAGGAGGTTCACTTATCGACTTAGAATACGCAGATGACATAGTCCTGTTTGGTGAAGACGCTGGCAAAATGCAGAGTCTTCTGTTGGAACTCAGTAATAATGCCAGGATGTTTGGGATGCGTTTCTCCCCATCCAAATGTAAATTGTTACTCCAGGACTGGCCTACGTCAACACCTGAACTAAGGATAGGGAGTGAAGTAGTCGAACGCGTTGACAACTTCACTTATCTTGGAAGTCTGATCAGCCCTAATGGGTTGGTGTCTGACGAAATCTCAGCACGGATTCGAAAAGCTCGTTTGGCTTTTGCCAACTTACGTCACCTATGGCGAAGACGAGATATCCGTCTATCAATTAAAGGACGAGTATACTGCGCAGCAGTTCGCTTTGTTCTACTTTACGGCTGCGAAACATGGCCATTAAGAGTAGAAGATACTCGTAGGTTACTAGTATTTGACCACAGATGCCTTAGAAATATTGTTCGCATCTGCTGGGATCACCGGGTAAGTAATAGTGAGATTAGACGCAGGGTATTAGGGAACGATGGTAAATCAGTTGATGAGGTGATGAATCTTCATCGACTGAGATGGTTGGGCCATGTGTTACGTATGCATGAACACCGATTACCACGACGCGCTATGATGACTAGTGTAGGGGATTGTTGGAAGAGAGTTAGGGGCGGCCAAACCAAAACATGGCATCAGTGTTTAAAGTCACTAACTTCTAGTCTGAGCCATGTTGACAGATGCAGACTACCTGGTTGGGGTCCGCGTGACTATCGTAACCAATGGTTGGAGACTGTGTGTGACATGGCTCAATCGATCACAATGGCGTAGGTGTATACACTCTTTATCTTCCTTTAAACCTTGAGACTAAAATTGCTTCATATCTCTCTTCCTTCCTGTACTATATCCTAATATACAACCTATAATTTATATACTACTACCACCACTAAATTAATTACTTCTATGAATCCGGTGTTCATCTTGTTGTGCTAACGAGGTATGGCAACTTGGACCGATGCATAAATGTGCCTGGTCCTACGTTGTAGCTGACTGACTGAAAGCTTCGATGGCTTCATGGACTGGTTCCGTGTTTTAGTTTAGCCGTCGTTAGTTCTTTTCCAGCAAACTCTTACACCAGACAACATCGCTCATCAACTTAATGGATGGTTGCGCATGCGTAACATATGTCCCGACCACTTCAATTGATGAAGATTTACTATTTCGTCAGTTGATTCGCCATCCTTACCTGATACTTTATTCCTAACCCCAGACATTGCTTACTTGGTAATCCCAAGTTGCACGAGCAATGCTTGGAAGACACCTATGATCGAATGCTAGTAACCTACGAATATCCTTTATTTTTAATGGCTATGCTTCACACCCTTGATGTAGAACGCATCGAACTGCTGCACAGTAAGCTCGTCGTTTAGTTGCCAGGAAGATATCTCCCCTACGCCACAAGTGACAGGAGTTGACAAAATCCAATCGGGCTTCCTTAATTTGTACCGAGACTTCGTCAGACACCAGCCGATCAAGACTTATGAAACACCCAGGTTAAGTAAATTAGTCGACACACTCGACTACTCCGCTCTTCATCATTGATTCAGGTGCTGACGTGGACCGATCCTAAAGCAGCATTTTACATTTGGAGGGAAGCAGTCACACCCCAAGCATCCTTGCATTGTTGCTTAAAGTGTTCAGAAGACTCTGAATCTTGCCAAAGTCTTAAGCGAACAGAGCTACATTGTCTGCATATTCAAAGTCAACAAGTGAATCTTTCAATAGAATATTAACCCTTGAAAAGTCAGACAATGAGAGCGTTATCTCTTAACGAATATCTATGTCAAAGTCAAATAAATATGGAAAAATGTTTTGATTGAAATCCTGAATTGATCAATGGTTTCTCCTACTGTCGAAGGATATTTCTTCCTGTTGGACGTGAAGATAAAGCTGAGTTAGTGGTGGTCTTAGTGACCTCAAAGAGTGACCGCAGACATAAAGGGACAACTGTCTGAGGTCGGTCGTGCTCTGCTTTTTTTGGGCAGTTTTTGATATCTTAGCTCCGCAATTTAAAAGGCTTTACTAACGGAGATGAAAATCCGTGGCGAGATGACATCGCTACAGATACTGGTTATTTGAGGGAAATCCCTTACTGCTGTCACACTCGCTACAGTCATCAATAGGACTTCGTCCTCGGACCTTAAGTTACCGCTTTTAGTCTCATCGTTCTCTAGCCGACCTGCATGGTATGGTAGACCCTGAAAAAACATGTGTTTCAGTCAATACATCTTAGTTGATTCATCATTATGGGCAAGCCTGACCATCAAATCAAGGTACCAGCTGCGGTCGGGATATTTGTATATATATGTATATATTCATGCTACAAGAAAATTCTTTATACGGAACCTTCATATAAACTCATAGGTGTTTTATGTCTAATTAGTAAACTATGTCTGCATTTCATGGATGGATCATTTCCTCCAAAGCTTAGGTGGTATTATAAACTGTTTCAGGTCCACCAATATCATTGTTAACATATTTATAGAAATGACCGTAACGTAATTTAGATAGATAGTATTTAGGTTCGCTTCCGTGAAAGAAGAGTGGGTTTAATATGGATAGATAATCTTTTTTAATTGTGAATACTTTCCTTCTATATAGAATGCTAACTGGTTCGTTTACTGGAATGAACCTGGAACTAAGGACATAGAGTATGTACCCATTCTTTGTATAACGTTGCTTAAAGATGTCAAACCTGATGTTCAGTTATCAGGTTCGCTTTCACTTCAACCATTTGTTTGTTAGTAGCTGTAGCTGTTATCTTGAAAGTAGTCATATTTGTGACGAATTTATTTATGTAGTTTCTGATCTCCAATATTTTTACGATGTAACAAGAGTCCAACCACATATTCTCATTAAAATGATTTTTTGAATTTTAAATAAGAATCCTGGATGAATGAAAACCATCCACCTGAAAAAACAAAGTTCCAAAGATTTGTACCATCCTTTTTGGCAGAAATATCAAATTTATTAGCTCAAGTTCAACGCTTATTACAACCTATGCTGTTAGCCTATGGTTCAGTGTCATCTGTGGCCGGATTATCTCGAGAACTGGATTCCATTCATTCGGTCCTTGCAGATCGTTTGACTAAGGAATTGAAACTGTTACTAGCAGTATGTAGATGTATTTCCAAATTGTTATTTTTTGTTATTTTTTAGTGAAAAAGTGTTGTAAGAATAATATAGATGTTCCCAGCTAAACCAGTTTATGTTAGAATCCATATATTTTTTAAATAAAATGCTATATAGCAAAATACATCTTTGTATACTGAAACTTTTTGATAGTCATTATGTACTGGTCGTTTTTATGGAATTATATTGTCCAGTCAATATTCTTGTAATAATGTAACACATTTACGGAGTTCAAGTTTTATGTACTCAGTTTTGATTCACATTGTTTTTATGAGGGCTGGCGATACTACATTAGTACCAAAATAGTAGTGTTGCGTGGTTAGAATATTCAAGCCGTGCTTTAACCACCGTGCCATTGCCCTATCCTCGTTCTTATACTCCTCATGAGCTTTCTGTTGTCGAAACTTGTCGAAAGGCTCATATTTTAATCGTGTACACTGTAGATTTATCGGGTTTAGACCATCTATCAAACATTCCTCTAACAATGCTCAGTGAAGGTTGATTTGTTTTAAATAAAAATACAGAATTCATACTTCCACTCAATAACTACTGTATACCTAAACAACTGAAATTAGTTCATTTTGTGCTGTACGGGTTGACTAGTGAGCTGTGTTTTTCTGATAATTCTACGACCTCATTAGATACTATTTTTTTGTAATTGGTCACATTATTGTCCTCTTGGAAAGATCAGATTTTTTACCGAATATCCGAACTCTTGTAACGAATTCCTAACTTCAGGCTGGTTATGGGTACTTTTATCTGTCATTTTTCTTTTTATACCAAAACCGGTAGAATAAGATTTTCTGCAAATTATACTTATATATCGTCGCGATAATTTAGAAAGGGGTTTACAAATCGGTATTGATTTTGAAACAGTCATACGTTTCTTAAAGTTAGCATTTTCAGTCTGGTCTACGTTTCTCATGAGTTTGACAAATAGTTCTGTGAAAGTCGCTAGTATATTTCACGTTAAATATACCTATCAGAGTCGACGGAATTCATGGAACTTTAGATGTTGACTCTCTGAAATTACCTCTTTATTTATGTGTTTTTATCAAATAACTTGATGCAGCTAAAGTCATGATTTCTTATAGTAAATGCACTTATCATCCTGCTCTTATATCGGTCAACATAAATTTATCTTTTTATCGACTTACATCTTTTTATATATGTAATCTTCTGTATTGGTAACCAGTTTACTAACTCGTTTCCCTTTGTTTTCCTAATACTAGGCTACTCGAACAGTTACAGATAACAAGGAACTGATTTTATCAGCCTGCGAACTAGTTGACTTGCTCCCTAAGAGTTTTCATCTCGATTCGGATATTGTAAATTGGTTTATCTCTCATCATCTAACTGAGTATAAGGAGCTATTCGACCCAACACAAACTACTGCTTGGTTGGATAAAATTGATCAGCGATACAACTGGTTAAGAACTAATTTGGTTCCCTTAGAACGTTTATTTATTTCAGTGTTTCCTCCCTCTTGGTTGGTGACTGAAAGGTAAGTTTAGAGAAATAGTCACCTTAGGATTAATGTAGTACTTTATCAATGGTTATCCAAATTTATTTCATTAAGTTTAGTAGCATAGGTATATGTAGGTATTATAACGATTTGTGCTCTACCATTAGAAAACTTTCACTGAAATTTTGGTAAACAACTAATTTTAATTAGGGAAACAAGGTTCTGAAAACGAAGTTCATAGCATTAGATATTGACTACATATGTTAACCCCTTTATTTAAACTTAATTTACCACCAATTCAGGATTTATTTTGCAGTTGCTTTTTGGCAGGGTCAAAAATCACTTCTGTTCTTTTTCATGACCGCTACACCAAATAACTTCCCCAACTTTGCCATTTGGAAGGCTGAAAAGTACCTTTGGTATTTTTATTAAAATTTTAATTATCATAAAACTGAATGGGGTAAGCGCCATATTGTTAGTTGCCGGTCAGTCAGTCAGTCAGCTACAACGTAGGACCAGGCACATTTATGCATCGGTTCAAGTTGCCAAACCTCGTTAGTACAACAAGATGAACACAGGATTCATAGAAGTAATTAATTTAGTGGTGGTAGTAGTATATAAATTATAGGTTGTATATTAGGATATAGTATGGGAAGGAAGACAGATATGAAGCAACTTTAATCTCAAGGTTTAAAGGAAGATAAAGAGTGTATACACCTACGCTGCCCCCAAATGCCCTGGTACGGCCGAGAGTGGGGAGAGTCACCTCTCCCTCTCGAAATGCTCTCATATGGCCAGCGAATATATAGCCTCTGCCAGGGAAGTCCTACTCACTGCCTTCTCGTGGCGGGGATGTTGTTTACGAAAGTGAGAGGACGAAAAGCGAATGTCCGGCGCTTTGACCGGCTTGGTGGACATGGAAAGTGCACCTAGGGGAGTTGGAAAACCCTGATTCCAAACCAGTGGTGTACATGGGCTCCAGTATCCTGAGGGAACAAATGGCGTACGAATCAACCGTTGATCACCGGCTACCATGGGAATGCATCTCCTGACGATGCTCCACTGCCTTGTGGATCAGACATTCAGGTCAAAGGCTCCGGGTGTGGCCCCGTGAGAAAACCACCTGCTTCAGTTCGGGCACCTGTGCAGTATCTCAGCCCTCACACAAATCGAATGAGATTTGTGCGGCGCATATTTATCTGGTGCTTCCTTGTACCAATATTTATGTGCTTAAATAAAATAAAATAAAATAAACACCTACGCTAGGTTCAAAGAGAATTGTTTGCTATATGCATGCAAGTCCGCCTCGTTATTGTTCCTATTCCCGACCGTTGCTGTTACCTTGACGTGGTGGTCGGGCTTGCCTATCATGATGAGCCAATCGAGCTATACTGACTGGAACGATCGTCCCTCAATGCCCTATCATGCCAGGCAGGTCGGTTGAAGAGCAGTAAGACTAATAGCAGCTAACCCAAGGTCCGAAGGCGAAGTAGTACTGTCGACTGTACAGAGGTGTGACGGCAGTAAGGTGTTTCCTTCAGACAACCAGCATAACAGCGATGCTGCCTTCCCACAAGGAGGGGTGGGGTTAGAAAAATTTGACACCCTTAAAATGCACACCTCTCCTTATCCCACGGTTATCCGTCTCCGGCTGTAAGGTCCTTTGAAGAACGGAGCTAACACAAAAACTACCCATAAAAAGGTCGATTTAAGTCCCATAGTGGTAGAGGTAGTAAGAGTATAAGCAGTAATCCGAAAGATGAGGGTTTGATGATGTTATTCAAGGATTACAATCCAGTGAAATAAATTTGGAAAGAGAAAAAAGGGACATGAATAATTCAGAAGATTGGAATTTGGGAGAACACAATTAGTGGATGCACCTGCGTCATTGCAAACGATTTTGAGCCATGTTATCCAAGGTCTCTGACCATCGGTTGCTATCGTCTCGCGCATCCCAATCAGGAAGTCTACACCTACCAACATAGCTCAGTCCACTTGTCAGTGCCTTCGTAGATTTGTGCCACGTTTTGGTCTGGCCGCTCATAGCTTTCTTCCAACCTACTCCTACACCATAAAGCATTGCACGTCGGGGCAGTCGGTGGTTGGGCATACTTAACACGTGTCCCAGCCATCTCAACTGATGAAGTTTCACTACTTCATCAGTCGATTCGCCATCCTTACCCATTACTCGTTTCTTAACAACTTCATTACTTACTCGGTGGTCCCAGAATATACGAGCAATGCTTCGAAGACACCTATGATCGAATACTAGTAGCCTACGAATATCCTCTACTCTTATCGGCCATGTTTCACTGCCATAAAGTAGGACGGAGCGAACTGCTGCAAAGTAAACCCGTCCTTTGGTTGCTAGACGGATATCTCACCTACGCCATAAATGACGCAAGTTGACGAAAGCTAGACGAGCCTTCTGTATCCGTGCTGAGATTTTGTCACACCAGACCACAAGGGATGATGGGACTCCCAATATAAGTGAAGCCGTCTACAGACTCAACTGCTTCACTCCCTATCATTAGTTCGGGTGTCGATGCAACTCAATCCTGAAGTAACACTGCATTTCGAGGGGGAGAACCGCATCCCGAACATGCCTGCATTGTTGCATATAGTGGTCAGAAGACTCTGCATTTTGTCAGCGTCTTCACCAAATAGAACTATATTATCGGCATACTCTAAGTCAACAAGTAAGTCTTGTGGTAGAAGATCAACTTCTTTAAATTTGGATAAGGAAAGTGTTATTTCTAAAAGCACGTCTACGATAAAGTTAAACAAGAATGGGGAGAGTGGACAGCCCTGATGAACACCACTTGAGGTAATCAATTCTGATGACAGTTCGCCATAAGCTCACAATCGACCAGTTGTGTTTGAGTAGAGAGCCTTTACCAGGTTAATGTACTTCTTTGGTTCTCCTTTCACTGACAAACACTGCCATAGAACCTCAAGATCAACAGAGTCAAATGCCGCCTTGAGGTCGAGAAATACTACTATGGTGGGGCGTCTGAATGTTTGTCTAAGACCTGACGTACGGTGAATATTTGGTCTATACAACCACGTCCAGATCGAAAACCAGCCTGGTTTTCTCTAGTCTGCTCTTCACGAGCTTTGGTTAGGTGTCAAAGTATTATTGAAGCTAATATTTTAGACACTATATTAGTCAAACTGATTCCTCTGTGATTGTCACAAGAGGACTTTTGTCCTTTTTTATAGACTGGCACAATCAGTGATTGGGACCAGTCAGATGAAATTACGTCCAGTTCCCAGATTCTACCTAGGACCTCTGTCAATGTCACTGCTAGTACTGGACCTCCATCCTTAAAAATCCCAGGGGTAAACCTGTCAGGGCTTGCTGCTCTCTCTCGCTTCAAATTTCTTATAGCTTTCGCAACTTCTCAAGGACTTACATTAACTTGCCATTCAGGTCGACTGGAGATCGTGGGAAGCCGAAATGTGTCTGCTTCGGAGTGAGCATCACTTACATGGCTGCCTAACTTTTTTTCTGGTTACTCCTGAAATATATCCTTAGCTTGCCTGTCGTTAAGTAGAACCCTAAGAGGCTTCCTTGCAGCGTCTTTCCTACGTCCAATCTGTTCTTTAAGCCACGACACCATAAGATCCACACATGTATCTTTCTTTTTCGTTTAGTTTACCTAATTGAGCATTAAAGTCACCAGCCACTATTACTACATCAGAGCGTTTAGCTTTTCGGCAAAGGTCGGAAAGCTTTCTGTAAAACTCATCTTTTACATCATCTGAGCTGCAGTCAGTGGGAGAGTAGGCAGAGACGACGAAGAGGCAACGAGTTTCCCTATCTTTCCGAGTCCTTACTGACCCTTTTCGTCGGACAGCGCATAGACGACTGTCTACTGGGATCCAGTCTAAAAGAGCTAGTTCTGCCCTAGGACTCAATGCTATACCTACTCCAGCGAGGCCACGGGGAGCAGCATCAGGGTTTCCAGATACACGAAGTATGAATCGAGTTGGTTCTTTATTTTGACATGGTGTGATCAAATGAATGACGCTACTCGGATCTTGTATGGGCGTTTCGGAGACGCAGCACACATCAATGGTGCGAGATTCTATAGTCCGAGCTAAGGGAGCCTGTTGTCCTACGTGGCACAATGTTCGGACGTTGAAAGCTCCCACATGCAGTTTAGAGCGTGGTTTCAGAAGGCCAGAAATAACGTTCCGTGTACTCGAATCGTTTGCATTAGCTGCGTGAGATAATAAATGGACGTGTGAAGGGTTGGTTGTGGAGATGAGAGAGTTATTAGGAGGTGTAGGAAGGATTTGATTGTGACCAACTTTGTCTCGTGTGCTGTTCAGGGTATGAGGGCTGATATCACTTCCCGGCTGCCCACACCGTGAAAAGGGTATTTCTTGAGGAATCTGAAAAAGAAGTTGTATAAGTGTTAGTCATAACGACCTGGGAGCGTGCCCGAGGGCAACTGCTTGAGGCCAGTCACGCACGACCATTTTGTGGAAAGTTTTTTACGTGTTAGCTCCGTTCTTCAAAAGGCCTTACCGCCGGAGACGGAAATCCGTGAGGTAAGGTGAGGTATGTCGTTTTTAGGGTCGACCTTTTCTAACCCCTTCCTGCCTTGTGAGTAGGCAGCATCGCTGCAGATGCTGGTTGTCCGAGGGAAACACCTTACTGTTGTCACACCCTTTACAGTCAGCAGTACGACTTCGCCCTCAGACCTTGGTTTGCTTCTATTAGTCTCCAATCGACTTGCCTGGCATGGTAGGACCTACAGAAACATATGTTCCAGCCAATATAGCTCGGTTGGGTCATCACGATAGGCAAGCCTGACCACCATGTCAAGGTATCAGCTGCGGTCGGGATTGCTAGCTATACAAATTTAAAGCATGTTCACTGTGTTCAAAAGTTTTTGAAAGTATTGTTCTTGACTCTGCGTGACTCGTGGGATTCCATGGGTGTTAATGATGAGTGAGACTTGACATATTTAAAATATCTAGAGGGAAATATGTAGCGATGACCCACGTGTGATATGTGCTACAATCAAAACATTACTGCTTGTTTTCGTACTTAGAGATGACTTAGTGGTTGAACCACTTGGCTCTCGATCATTACGTCGCTGGTCTGAACTGTGTTTCACTTTTGATCTGGATGGCCGGGTAGTATCCTTATTTCTAATCTAAAACAGCTCGCAGGTGAATAAACAGTGATATAGTGAACCAGCCGGAAGTAGCCAGATGTGAGGGCCACTTGAGGACAACCACAAATGACTTGAACGATAACTGTATATTATTGTCCAAGAAACGGATTCATTTTCTAAGGGGAACAATCATATAGTATCTCTATCTCCAAACTACAAAGGTGCCTGTAACTGGTTGTGGAGTCGCCTTTTATTTTCCCATTTTGTTGCTTGAATTCGATCCCACTTTTGGATAGCGGGCAACACAGTCATCTTCCTATCTCTTCTTTGCAACCCCGTTGAAGTTCTTTCTTCCTTTCTGTTCCATTTGACTCATCAAACCGTTTTTTTACTTACAACTCAATGACCATGATCATCACCCATAGTTGGAACGGCAGTCCCTCATAGGTTTTTGAAGTCGGCTATTTACCTTAATTTGGAGTTCTCAAGCTTCGAATTATATCTGAATTAGGCAACAAGTCTCATCGATTCATCGGCTAAAACATCTAATCATGGATAAACCTATTTGTAGTTTCTCGTCAGACACCAATCATTTGTGAGTTTCGGTATGTCAGACGGAGGAATTGGAAAGAACAGGTAAATAATAGAAATATCGCTAAATAGTCCTGATCGGTGATGCGGTCTTGGATAATGGTCAGGGGGTATCATCAAGCGGCTGTAGAATTAGGTTTCAAGCTTGTCGGTGTTAATCAGAAAAGCCTATCTGGGGCCTCGAGGAAATTCATATTCTTTTAAATTTAAGTCTGTTTCATTTCTCTAGATCATTATACTCCCAAGATCACCATACTATTGTCCTAAAGTACATTTCTATATGTTTTTAACCTATTTTCACTTTAACGTCGTATATTTATACGTTTTCTCACAAAATATGTATACGTAAGGATGTACTTAACATGGTCTACACAAATTGTATTTCTATGTGTTAACTATGGTTGATACCTAAGTTTGAAAACTTGTTTATCGTCATGTATACCATACTCATTCAACTATTCCCAAAAACTTTTCATAATTATTTATGTTAACTATTTAGATTTGTTTTGGAGTTTTGTCATATTACACGTGGTGGCTTAGAAACTGTTATGAAACGACGTCAGTCGGAACTTACCCATAATCTAATTGTTTTCGCATTGCAACGCACCTTATCCTTCGAGGCCAGTTTGAATAAAGCATATACGTCTGAAGCGCTAGAAGAATCACAGTCTGTGATAGTCAGCGGTAAGAATATAGAGCGTTCATCTAATCCATTTGATGATAATGAGGAGGAGGAAGATGGTTTGGATGATGCACAATCTAAAAATTCTGCAGAGGCTAAGAATGATGAATCATCAACAAATGATTCTAAACACAATTGGAAAAAGCAGATTTTTGATGGAATTATATCTGGGTAAGTAAGTATATATCTTATCAGTCCATAATTTTGTATAGTTAAATACTGTTCAGGTTACTGGGGAAATCTTCAAAATATTGACTCGTCGAATATTTAACTTTAATTCTTTGAGTAAAGTAAATATACGGTATTGTTTTAACTTCGTTTCAGCGTTGGTGTGATGTATATTTGTAGGATTTTCCATATCATTACTTTATGAGTGTCATTTCACTAGTTATAGGTTGAAAAAGCTCAAATCCCTAGTTTATAAGATCAACGTTTTCAGAACTGATAAAGTGATTCATTCAATATATCCATGGTAAGTGAAGTTAAGAGTCTCTCCAACAAAGGTGATTGCTAGGTAAGAATTTAGTTTCATTTCATTTTTGGTGTGTACAGTCGTTATAAATAACTCACTGGCTTTCATATGTGTCAACATAAACACCTTAAATGTCGTGGTGTTAAAGGATTTAGGACTATTTAGAAGCTAGTTGCTGCCATTTTCAAAACGCTACAGATGAATCCTCACTTTAATGGAGAAAAAAAAGCATAAACTGTGATATTCGACATGGATATTCAAGTGCCTAGTTGGTGCTATAATGTTGTAAATGATTATGTGAAACGAATCATCGGCGAAATCCATCATGGGTTATATTTGTAACTTAATATTTGATAATATCTATAATGAGAAAAGCTGCGTTGTTTTCTTTTTCCAGTGTTTATTTAAAATGAGCACTGTCTTCAAAGTACATTCACATCTTTTTATAAATACCTGATTAAATGAGTTTAACTTATAACGTTTAGTAGTTTGGCACCACTAATAAATCATTGTTTCATCTCTCATTTAAACGCAAGATGAAATTAGTAAATTCAAACCACCAGTTGATTTCTTTCCTTTGTTATTACATCAACCATAATATTGTACACCATTATCTATCTTCTAATAGTTTATTAGTGTTGTTGGAGGATTACCGAGTCACTTTAGATTCAGAAAACAACACCTGGGTGTTGTAATTGTCATTGTGCCTGAGTTTGTTTCCACTCAATGATATCTTGTAATCCTGAGGGTTGCATAATATAGGTAATATTGTCACATTATGTTTTTTTGCCTAATCACTTTATGCATTTCTTATCCTGTTACTTTCCCTTTCTTCTTTTTCGTTATCCTTTCTTCTTTACATCATTCTTTTTGTCACCATTATTATTGTCAGTAAGGAGTTGTGGAGATTGTTGAATTTCATCGAAATCACAGGCCGATCGAAGTTAAACCACCATTAAAAACCTGAAAGTACTCGACGGTCACCTTGTTCTAGCATGGGACTCTTCAGCAGTAAGCATCCACAACCCCGCACGCGAAAGCCGAACCCAGGACCTCCGGTCTCGCGCACGGACGTTAGATGTGAAGGGTTTGTGTGTGAGGTCGAAGGTCCCGCGTTCGATTCCCGTGTGCGGGGACGTAAATACTCACTGCTGAAGAGTCCTATGCTAAGACGAGACGACCGTCCAGTGCTTCCAGGTTTTCAATGGTAGTCTAACTTCGATTGGCCCATGATTTCAATGAGATTGTTATTATTGTTATTATCATATGAAGATTTTATATCAGTTCTGTATGAATTATTGTTCATGTTCATTTCCAGCTGCTTCGACCAATTCTTTGACCTATATTTGGTTCATTTGGATAAAGGTCTGAGAGAACAGATGACGAACCGTTTAATTGGTGATTTCACTGTTAATAAATCAAGTTTGGAGAACAGAGATCTTGGAGATGTATTCAGAGATGGTAATATGTTACGAATTGGTGAAATATTACTCATATTTATCAATTTTATCATTAAGTTGTATGGTTAGCTTTTTTGAAATGCTTGCATATTTTCTGCAACTTGATATGATTTCGAAATTTTCACTTCAAAAAGTAGTTCATAGTATGTTTATCGAAGATGGAGCATTTTCTCGTGTCTGTGTACTTTACATACACAGAAGGTACATAGTTTAATTCAAAGGTACATAACAAATATTAATTTAAGCTACTTGTTTACACAGTAATTTAAGTAACATGTTTTCTGGATCTGATACTATCAATAGACAATAATTTCATTTGTTAGAAGTGTGGTATTTACGTAAAAAAACGTCCAGTCTATCTGCCTTTTTTCCCACTATTGATTTAAAAGAGAAAGTGTACATCCATTTGATTAAATCATAACAGTTATTCAACTGTAATTCCCAAATTTGACATCACTGGTCAGAGTAATATGATCTGATTCTTATTGTAGCGTTGGTATTTTTATTACTTGTATCCACGTTCGAATACATCCAATTTTTGTTTCTCTTGACTAAGAGGGAAAGAGAAGTACCCGCATATTCATCATACTGAACACAATTACTAGTTATTTCAAATTAATGTAGTTCAGTTTGGTGTTTGTGCTCACGTTTTGAAGAGTACACTATTCAGAAAGTGAACACACCTGTGGAAATTTCTTATGGAACAGTAAATTTATCCAGTTGACAGGAACAAATATATCAGTACATCCATGTATCTCCATAAATGTAGCTATTAGTCGTCAAGATCCTGTAAAAGACACCATCGCATATACCATTTGACATACTTTTCTTTCTATACACATTAGGCCAATTGATATCTTGATGGTTCTCACGAGACGGTTCCTATCCTTTCTTCTAAACTGGAGCGATCAATGTCTGAGATCAGTTATGTGGCATTAATTCCATTTTCTAGAATCTAGCTAAGACCTCAGTCAATCTGGCTTCTAAAACTTAATTATTATCCTTAATGATCTTCGGACCTAGTCTATCTAGTTGCGGTGCTGTTCGTCTCTTCAGATTAGCTGTGGCTTTTTCAACTTCAATAATAGTTTGGGGACTTGTTTTAATCTCCAGTTCTGATTATTTTGGAATACTAGATAACTGGGGGAGTTCTGGATATTATGTCTGTTTCGACTTTGTTGTGTCCTCGGTTTTCTTATATTTGGTAAAGGTAAGCCTTGTAATTCCCATGACGCGAAGTAAGGACACAAAAGACTGGTGCAATTAATATTTATTCTCTGTAGAAGTGGCTTACACTGAGTTATGAAATGTCGAAAAGTCTAATTTTTCTACTCATTAGGATATTACAAATATATTATTTACTTATAGCAATCTACCCAATGCTCCATGTATTTGAAATTATCAAGTCAAACCTTGGTAATGATATCTCCAAAAAAGTTCAAAAACCATCCTCATTAGACGAAAATTTATTCATTTATATAATGCAAAAGCATACATACTAAGTGTAGTTCACGTGAATTGACTCAGGAACTATAAATGTCACACTAGACCACATTCTACATCTACCATATTTAGCTGAGCTCATACTGAATCGATACATGAAATATTGACCTAAGATGATGTCACTTTTTTGTCCCGTCTGAAAAGTCTGTTATTACCTATCGCCTCTACCTTCATCCCTTTTGCTTCCGCTGCCCACCACTCCTCACGATCGTTTGATAGACTTTTTGTCTGTCTACGTCTAAGTTACCTTCGCCCCTAATCGTGTTCGGAGCATGATGGGACGAGTTTCTGAACATGTATCAGTTCAACAGATGTCACCGAAGTCCACTGATTTTGCATGATAGAAGTTTAATTCACACTGTTATTCTTCTGTTTCTGAAAAACACTGTTCAATATTTTAAAGCTCATATAACAACTATCTAGTTAAACTGTGAGGTCGTTTCATCACTATCACTGTACATTCTAGGCCTTTGAAATAAAACCATCTTATTGATTAAATTACATGTCGCTGAAGATATAAGAAGAGATGTATGTGCTAATCAGTCTTTAAAGATAGGTTTCAGTCTCCTTGTTTGTTACCATTCTGATTATTATAAGGTTGATAGCTCAATTAATCTGTGGATTTGTGTATGCAACTTACCTTTCCTTCCTTAAGATTAAACAGGTTTTTTGTTTCCTAGACCTATATTCAGAATCTTTATATAGATTTATGCCGTAATATCTCGTATCATAATTTAACTTATTTTTTGTCTATTGATTGTCTTTCAGACAATCCATTTGACACTGTACAAAGCAAACCAAACCCCAATGATCCTGGCGAGAATACTCTATATTCTGCTACAGATCTATTCCTGTTCTATAAACAAATATTAAAACAAACTCTCCAGTTAAACCGGGGTCATGGTTTGTTAGGACTTGTACGTCTTTTAAGACAGTATTTGTCTGAATACACAGTTCGTGTACTTTTAGCTCAAATTCCAGGCTTAGCGATTACGAGTAGCAGTGGAACTAACGTTGGTTTATCTGCGCCGGATGTTGCAGCGAAAATGGCGGCATTCGGTTTAAGCAGTCTCTCAGCTCTTGGTAAGTTTGTCGTACCTCATATTATTACGTAATTGCAAATCATAGGACTTGGTCGTGGTCAAACGGGACTCGGTGCAGCTCTAGAAAATATTAAGACACAAACAAAATCCAGTTCTGCGCAATCTGATCTGATAAGTTCATCAAACAACCAGGTGATTAACAATTTACTTCGTGATGATGTACAAGTAAGCTCTTATTTATCATTGTAGTGGTATATGTATGTTTTAAGTTATCCCGTTGTCTAATTAATAGTTTATACTATAAGGAATGTTTATTTATTTATTTATTTAAACACATATATATTGGTACAAGAAAGCACCAGATAAATATGCGCCGCACAAATCTCATTTGATTTGTGTGAGGGCTGTGATACTGCCCAGGTGCCCAGACTGAAACAGGTGGGTTTCTTAGGGGGCCACACCCGGAGCCTTTGACCTGAAGGTCTAGTCCACAAGGCAGTGGAGCATCGTGAGGAAATGCAGTCCCATGGTAGCCGGTGATCAACGGTTGATTCGTACGCCATTTGTTCCCTCAGGATACTGGAGCCCATGTGCACCATAAGGAATGCTTAGTGTTTATACTTGAAAGAATTGTTTGATGATAAGGTTTTTTGACAAAAATGTCAAGGGATATTTTTGTACTCTTTCTAAATGATGGATAATAGATAGAACTTTTTATTGAATTTCAACTTACATAGATACCAAATTATCAATCACTTACCTTATTACATTTTATAAGTAAAATAATAGTGAGTGATAGAAATAGTGAACCTGAAGAAAACCCTACAACAAAGTGAATGGCTCAGCAATTTAAGAAGGAATTACATGTCTACTTTGAGAGTAAATAGAAGTAATCACCTTAAGCAACAAAACCCTTTATTAAAGATCAAATTTTTAAGACATCATAGCTAGCGGAGACGTAATACACCAACCGAGTATACCAATTGAAATGAAGGTCCATTCAGTCAATCTGGATCAGCCTTGACAATGCGAATAAAAGATAAGTTATTGATAGTGGGTTAGGTGGTGCATTTATATTTTAATTGCTGTGTGCCTGGTTATATGAACCTTGCTCAGAACACCTTATCTCTGCATGTTCTTGCACGAGTGGCGACTTGACTGTGAAGTAACTAAATATGTTAACTGTATTATATTTTCCACGTGGATGTTAATGAACAACCTTACTGAGATGAATAAGACGACGTTTTATATCAGATTTCTGATAATTTTATAAAGAATATACTCGTATTCCTAATACGCATAATAAAAACCATAAGGATCACTCCTAGGGAATCCGATTTGTGTATCCATAAGGTAAATCTAGCCACTTTGCTTAATTTGGACTTCATTAGTCTCAAACCACTTTTAATCAAATTGCCTGATTCTACTACCACTATGAAATTAATTATGTTTTGCTAACGTTTTGTTTCTTTCACTACTGTCCTATAAGGTGTAAAGCACTTATACAATAATAAGAAAACGATATCTTCCAAGAACTAATTATTTGTCCCGCACTGTACACTTGTACCCAGAATATATATATATATATATATATATATATATATATATGTTTGCACCCGCATTCCTGAAATGCTTAATATTAGGGTGCTACCATAGAGTTCATTTCAAATGGGATTTTGGTCTATTGGTTACTTTAAATTCCCTAAAAATATCATTTTATCTCCGGTTTCTTAATCCAGATGGCTACTGCTTCAGCCATTTGAAGGACTTAGAGTCTGACAGGTTTTGGCAAAAAGATTACTGACCCGATAAATAATTGAAAAGCATTAGTTTGCACTGGCATTATGACCAGTTTGCATTAAATAGACCAATACCGAGCTGTTCACTTTCTTCACTCGACCTTTGTTTAGCCACACTTGGAGGTGTTCGCAAATGCAGATTCCTAGAATTTCGACCAATGTGACTTTCTTTACAAGGACAGTCAAACTGATAAATACAAAATGAGGTGGTGGTTTTAGGTAATTCGTTTTTTAGCCTCGGTATAACCATTGGGCACGTAGAAAACATTAATCGTAGTTCTCCGGCGTCGAATGATTTTTGGATTGTTCTGCTTAATCACTAAATTAATATTTCGCTAGCACCGTCCCTTCTGAATTGTAGGCGCATGAACAGGGATTTCTTATTTACCGTTTGAATGTCGCCTATTCTTACCTTCGCGATCACATATTTGTTTATAAAATTTTCAGAGTATCCGTCTTCCTTAAGAGTATTGCTCAAGACGTTTAGCTCTTCTTCAACTATATCCGTAGAATATCTAGTGTGTATTCAGTAAGTAAGAGTTTTGATCAGGTTTCCTTTGTACTGTAGAGGTACAAAGCTAAGGAAAGGTATCTACTGCCCTATCCAGGATTTTTTATGTTTAATTTCCTTCTTATTGATCCATTAGCTCCCTTGGTTAAGAGAACTTTTAGAGAGGCTAATTTACCTTCTTTCTCTTCTTCAGACGTAAACTTAATGACTGGATATACTACATTACATTACCCAAGAACCTCTTGAAGGATGAACGTGCCATCCATATATCGATAGTAAAATGCGAATTTCTGAATGATCTTTTTAAGTGGACCATTTTCTAGTTTGTCTGAAAAAATTTCAGGTAGTATAGAACCCATTGCAACTTCATCCATCTCTGTTGAACTAGAAACTCACATTCATGGTGCGTTTCAGTAATAACTCTTTTACGACATTGACATAGAAGTGTAGTTTCGATTTCATTTTCTCTAGGTTGTTCATATATATATTCTACAGTCTCCATGAGTGAAACATTTACGAATAATAATGCTATATCCAAAGACGTCATCTTTTGTTCCACAGTATTTGCATTTGCGATCTTATCAACAAATTGGAATACATCCTTAACACTGTTTTACTAGTGCAAAAGAAATATCTTCAACCGCTTCTCCTCCCTTGTCCAACCCCAAGGCCAATTAATCAATAGTAACCTTAGCTATTGAATGACCTAATTTGACTACTGTACTTATAACCTTTCTTAGTCTAATATAATTGTAATAGTTGAATTCATGAGTCAATGTGAGGTATACCACCATTGAAAACCTGGAGGCACTGAACGACCGTTTCGTCCAAGTATGGGATTCCTTAGTAGTGCGCACTACAATCTCCACAATAACCCCCATTCTGATCACAAAAATATAATTGTCTCGGTTATCTTTATTCACGTATTTTTGTATCACTATTATTATTATTATTGTTATTATTGTTATTATTATTATTATTATTATTATTATTATTATTATTATTATTATTATTATTACTATTAATCTCCCGAATACATGATTCATTTACTTCGCATTCATCCCACTTTATTATGTCTTACTATTTTTTTTCTACACATTATAGTCTTCCATTAAACATTTGATTAAGTTTGTAATTGCACTATTATTTCTCTCGCCCATATTTGTTCTGATCAGGGATCTTAAATTTTCACTTAACATATAAGCTGATTTAAGTTAACATTCTATATGAGTCATATCAGCATTAACAATTTTTTTATTTAACAACCCTAAATCCACATGCTATAACCTTAAATGATGCACTTTGCCATAAACCTGACCACTTTTCGGATTATTAATTTGGATATATAATTGTAGATCCTGGAAATAATTTATCAAAGAGAATATTCTTCGTTCATATATTAGTCTTTAAAAAAATATTTGTATACTCTGTAACTTCGTACGTCGTTTTAATTTCAATTGCACTATAAATCCTCCCAGATAATTTACGAGCAAGATCATATTACTCCTAATAATAATACGAACTTAATATTTTTATTCATCAGGGAGTTCGACTAAGTAAGGATGATGTCTACAAGGTGTGTGTCGTACTTGTTACAGCGGCATTTTGTCTGAAGACTGTTGAGGATTTGGAGAAGCGTCTAAAACATGAAGTAAGCTATGATCAGTTTTTTTCTTTTTCAATAAAGAAGCCTTGTTTATATCATTCTGTCTGCCAATTTTTAGAAACCATATCACAAATATCATTATCTTTGTGTTTTATATAGATAAAACTAGACTTTTGTTAATGTGACGTGCTAAAAAGTACTGCCATTTTAAATGAATTTTCAATTCTCATGAAATATGTGGTCATAAATCTCTCCAGACTTTAAGATCATAAATGGTATCCCGTATGTTTCATCCCTTACTTACTTACTTACTTACGCCTGTTACCCCTTGTGGAGGAGCATAGGCCGCTCACCAGCATTCTCCATCCAACTCTGTGCTGAGCCTTTCTTTCCAATTCTTTCCAGTTGCTATTCATCCTTTTCATATCGGCTTCTATTTCCCGGCGTAGTGTGTTCTTTGGCCTTCCTCTCTTCCGCTTCCCTTCCGGATTCCAAGTTAGGGATTGAGTCGTGATGCACATTGGTGATTTCCTCAATGTATGTCCGATCCACTTCCAACGTCTTTTCCTAATTTCCTCTTCAGCTGGAAGCTGATTTGTCCTCTCCCATAAAACGCTGTTGCTGATAGTATCCGGCCAGTGGATGTTGAGTATTTTGCGTAGACAATTGTTTATAAATACTTGTACCTTCCTGATGATGGTCGTAGTAGTTCTCCACGTTTCAGCTCCGTACAGTAGGACTGTCTTGATGTTCGTATTAAAGATTCTGACCTTGAAATTGGTTGAGAGTTGTTTTGAGTTCCATATGTTCTTCAATTGTAGAAATGCTGCCCTTGCTTTGCCAATCCTCGCCTTTACATCTGCATCCGATCCCCCTTGTTTATCAACGATGCTCCCCAGGTACTTGAATGTTTCCACCTCTTCCAGAGTTTCGCCATCAAGTGTGATTGGGTTGGTGTTCTCCGTGTTGCATTTGAGAATCTTGCTTTTTCCTTTGTGAATGTGGAGGCCTATCGATGCGGAGGCTGCTGCTACATTTGCGGTCTTCATCTGCATTTGTTCGTGTGTATGAGAGAGGAGGGCTAGGTCATCTGCGAAGTCCAAATCATCTAATTGATTCTGAGAAGTCCATTGTATTCCGTATTTCCCTTCAGATGTCGAATTCTTCATAATCCAGTCAATCACTAGAAGGAAGAGGAATGGGGAGAGTAGACAGCCTTGTCTGACTCCGGTCCTTACTGGAAATGTATCTGTCAGCTGTCCTCCATGCACCACTTTGCACTGTAGGCCATCGTATGAGTTTTGGATAATGTTGACAATCTTTTCAGGAACTCCATAGTGTCGAAGAAGTTTCCATAATGTTCTCCTGTCCACGCTGTCAAACGCCTTCTCATAGTCAATGAAGTTGACGTATAGTGATGAGTTCCACTCAACTGATTGTTCAACGATGATCCGTAGTGTCGCAATCTGGTCTGTGCACGACCGATCCTTACTGAATCCAGCCTGATGATCCCTAAGTTCAGCGTCTACTGCGTCTTTCATCCGATTCAGCAGCACTCTGTTGAAAACTTTTCCTGGTACTGATAACAAACTGATACCTCTGTAGTTCTCACATTGGCTCAGATCTCCTTTCTTTGGTATCTTGATGAGATATCCTTCTTTCCAGTCCGTTGGCACTTGTTCCTCTTCCCAAATCTTCTTGAATAGAAGGTGAAGCATATTTGCAGTTATTTCAATGTCTGACTTCAGTGCTTCTGCTGGTATATTGTCAGGTCCTGCAGCCTTCCCACTTTTGATTTGTCTGATGGCCATCTTGACTTCTTCGATCGTTGGTGGAGTGATATCTATTGGAAGGTCAGTGTGGGCTGCTTCGATGTTCGGTGGATTCAATGGGGCTGGTCTATTCAGCAGTTCCTCGAAGTATTCTGCCCATCTTTTCTTCTGTTCTTGAATCTCAGTGATTGTCTTTCCTTCTTTGTCCTTGACTGGTCTCTCTGGTTTGCTATATCTCCCTGCCAATTTTTTCGTTGTATCATTTAGTTGTTTCATATTCCCTTCTCTTGCAGCTTTTTCCGCCGCCGTTGCTAGTTCTCCCATGTATTTCTGCTTGTCGGCTTTAATGCTTTTCTTCACTTCTCTGTTTGCTTCTGCGTAGTCTGCTTGTGCTTTGACTTTCTCTGCTCGTGTTCGGCTGTTGTTAATTGCTAGTTTCTTGTTCTTCCTTTCTTGAATTTTGTCCAGGGTTCCCATAGAGATCCATTCCTTGTGATGATGCTTCTTAGGACCAAGAACCTGCTGACACGTTGAAGTTAGTGCTTCTTTTATCCCTTTCCAGTTGTCCTCCAAAGTAGTTTCTTGTTCTTTCAGTAGATCCTGTAGAGCTTGGAACCTGTTGTTGAGAGTTATCTTGAATTCATGGAGCTTGTCAGTATCTCGAAGGAAGGCTGTATTAAACCTTTGTAGTGCTGTTTGTCCAGTTGTCTAGTCTTTCTTTAGCTTCAGTCTCATCTTGGCCACAACCAGGTGGTGATCTGAAGCTATGTCAGCTCCTCTCCGGGCTCTCACATCTTCCATTGATCTTCGGAATTTTTTGTTGATACAGATGTGATCAATCTGGTTCTCTGTGGTGTGGTCCGGTGAGATCCATGTAGCTTTGTGTATACGTTTGTGTGGGAATATTGTGCCGCCTATAACCAATTTGTTGAATGCACATAGGTTTGCAAGTCTCTCTCCATTTTCATTTCTCTCTCCTAATCCATGTCGTCCAATTACATCTTCATATCCTGTGTTGTCTACCCCAACTTTAACATTTAGATCTCCCATCAGGATTGTGAGGTCCTTTCGTGAGCACTTCTCTATAATTGATTGCAGCCTTTCATAGAACTGATCTTTATCATCGTCGTTGCTATCATTAGTGGGTGCATAACATTGGATAATGTTCATTTTGATCCCTGGCTTCTTTGTTCTGAATGATGCTTTGATTATCCTGGGTCCATGAGATTCCCATCCCACAAGTGCATTTCGTGCTTCTTTGGACAGTATTAGAGCAACTCCCTGAGTGTGTGAAGCATTTTCCCCTTCGTGACCGGAGTACAGCAGCATCTCTCCTGTACCTAGCCTTTGTTGTCCAGTTTGTGTCCAATGGGTTTCGCTGATTCCGAGTACTGCCAAGTTGTATCTCCTCATTTCCATTGCTATTTGGCTGGTCTTTCCTGTCTCCCACATTGTCCGGACGTTCCATGTTCCTATAAAGAGTGTTGCTCTGGTTGTTAGAAGGTGCATCGGTCTCGTGACTTCCGAAGAATTTCGACTTTCATCATGAGACGTCATAATTATTCCTTCAACTCCCAGGGCAGAGTTTAAATGGTTTGAATTATTTTTTCTGGTTAGCGTTTTTTTTAGCGAGTTAGCTTTTCTACAGGATGGGGTCGCTAACCCCATACCCAACCCTCCTTCTTTACCCGGGCTTGGGACCGGCAGTAACTCACCTAAAGAAAACCGATTGAGTAACAGATAAGCTTTGACTCAAGGTATATGAATCTATTAGTGTAAGTTTACGCTTAATGCATAAGCAACCCTCAGCTAGCCAGGTTTTCAGTTATATCATTGTGGTTAATGGTTTCTTGCTTAATGATTAGAACTGTCGGTTGAAAATATAGATGAAATTGAAGACCTTAGGATAATATACTAATGAGTAATCTTCAGTTTTCTTTAATTGCATTTTTAGACAACGTAAAATCGGTGGGATCATCTCAGCTATTCATTGAAGGTAGAATATTCGTTTGTTGATCCCGCCCTATTATTGCAGTAGGAACTTGTAGTTCTACGTGTAGTTCTACTGACCTTAATTAAAGATTTTCTCAGATGAGCTGACTTAGCGTTCGGATTCTTTCGTTTGAAGTAGTTTATGAAGTTTTCTGTTTTACACTTGATTTTTACATCCTGGGGCTTTTCATAGTTCATTGAATGTACTTTGTATGCTGTTAGATTTCTTATTATAAAAATAGGTGGTAAACAGTTGTTTGTAATTTATTTACTAGGCGATTATGTGTCCTATTTCGATCTCATATGAGTAATAGTCGTGTTTATCAATTGTTACGTTCTATTTGTCATGAAAATCATTTGTTTACTGATTATTATATTAGATCAGACCACCTAGCTGGGGTTCAAAAATATCATTTGCTTCTGAACTTGATGGCTTAGCAACTTGTAGATCTGTTTGTGTCCACCGCCTGGTCGCAGACTTGGAAGCTGGTGTTGAACCTCAGCTAGTCGCTATGGCACGTTTACCTTGGAATAATCTTGTACAAGTTGGAGACCAAAGCGCCTATGTTACAGCCATTGTAAATCATCTTCGCACTCAAGTTCCGCTGATACGAGAAACATTGTACACCGTCAGGTAATTTTCTATTTTCTATATGTGTTAATAACGTTTTTGTCACATACAATCGTCTTATGATATATTTTTATGCATTATTAGGCCAGCTTTTACTCAAATATGTATAAAATTTGCTGATGCATTGATTGCGCGATTCGTTAATGCCTTATATCGTTGCAAACCGGTCAATACTTTTGGAGCTGAACAGCTTTTATTGGATACCCAGTCGTTAAAGGCTTCTCTTCTTCAAATGCCTCTTCTTGGAGCTAAGGTAAGCTAATATTCTATGTTGTTTTGATTATATTTATAATTATGGACTACGGTACCATACCAACATTCCATTGTCTTATGCCAATGGCATGAATGATTTGCTGTGTTTTCCCCCATGTACTATTAACTAACTAGTTACGACGGACTCACCCGACCATTCCTGCTACCTTGACGTGGTGGTCGGGCTTGCTCATCTTAATAAACCAATCGCGCTATACTGGCTGGAACAATCGTTCCTCAAGGTTCTATCATGCCAGACAGATCGGTTGAAGAGCGGTAAGACTAAAAGCAGTAAACCCTTGTAGTCACTAAAGACTGGTCTGAGTCATGTTGGTAAATGCAAACTACTTGGTTGGGGTCCGCGCGACTATCGTAACCAATGGTTGGAGATTGTGTGTGATATGGCTCATAATCGATCACAATGGCGTAGGTGTATACACTCTTTATCTCCCCTTAAACGGTAAGATTAAGATTACTTTATACCTTTCTTTCTACGAAATAATTCTTCCTTCCTGTGTTATATCCTTATGCACAATCTTTTTTTGTATATTAATACCATTGAAGTAACTACTTCTATATGTTTGGTGTTCATATTGTTGTGCTAATGAGGTGTAGCAACTTGGACCTATGCATATATGGGCCTGGTCCCACGTTGTAGCTAACTGACTTGCTGAACTAACCATGAGTCTACTTTCTAATCGTTTTATGTTTTGCAATTAACAGAAGACATTAAACTATAAAACACCACCTCGTGATTTTCTTATAATTCCGAATGCTAACGCCCAACGTATAGATATCACATTCGGTGACTTCCCAAAGTGTAAAAACATTTTATTATTACTTTCCTTTTTAGTGGCCAGTGGATCTGACTCTGATTTGGATGGACGTATGTATATACCATGCATATAAATCTTTCATTTAACTCGGTATATTACACCTAAACTAACCCCGTTTGTCCGACGGCGGTAATAAGAAGCTAAATACGGGTTAAACAGGGTTAATTTATTTCAGGGACTTGTTTGTTCAGATAGACATTAAGGATAAATAACGGAAAGGCAAAGCGAAGTAGAGAATGCAAGTGTGCCAACTCAATTTGATGAAGCGTGACTCAATATTTATGTCTAGACAAAAATAGGCTAATGACATGTAATGAATTGGGTAAGCGATACACACTTTTACGTACTAGACACTGCACCTTCAAACAAGTCTTCAGAAGCTGGAAAAGGCGTTGAGCAGAAATTTGCCGAAATTACGGGTTTCTTGTCTAACTAATTCATGGATTTGTTTATTGTGATAAATATATCTACACAATCTTTTCCCTCAGTGTTGTGTTGAAAATCAATTTTAGATGTCCTACATTTTGTTTAAGTCTCCTTACTATTCAATATTGAGATATTTGTATTTAAAAATTAGTCTAAAAGCTTTTAATTTACATTATTTATAGTTTACTCAGACACCTCCACGAAGCTTTACAAATCTAGTTCATGAAGGTATGGGGAAGGCGGAACGTATAATCAAAGCCGTTATGTTACCAGTCGGTGTCGCTACACCAGGAAAACAAGAGTCGACAACTCCTCCAAGTGGATTTGTAATGGGTCCAGTCGATACAAATGCAGCTAATGTATTTTTAGCTAGTTACGAACAATTATTACCTGATCTAACTCAAACCGATCTACAAAATGTTTTAGATATGAAAGTAAGCAATATAATCGACAACTTATTGTTTTCTGAAAATACTAAATAAATGATTATATTCCTCAATCATTTACTATTTTCAAGTGATATTTACAGGAATACCACTGAATTTAATAGTTCACTGTAATTTCTTAAACTAGTCATATTATGCGCTCCATTGGCGAAGAAACTTGACTTAGATCCTTTCTCAAAACCGATATTCAGTAAATACTGAAAATAAATACTATCGAGCGGACATTAAACTGGTATGGCAAAATAGATACTTGTCCGTAAGCATTACTGCTGTTAGGTTCTCTTCTCTGGTGACATTTTTCAAAACGATCGTGACATAGTGTTAGACGATAGCAGAACCGACCACTACTTTGCTATTAGTTGAAGAATCAACCGAAACAGGAGTACACAAACCGAAGCAGACACCCGGTCAGTATCCTAGCCCTCACAAAAATCGAATGATTTATGTGGCGCATATCTGTTTGGTGCCTCCTTGTACTAATATTTATGTGTTTAAATAATAATAATAATAATAATAATAATAATAATAATAATAATAATAATAATAAAGAATCAACCATTCATATATCATAATATGAATTGATTAGAATTCATAGTCATGTTTTGATCATGGTTTTTGTCCATTCAGTCCAATAGTGTTTCCTTATTTTGACGTTCACGGAGTTACGATTTGTAACATGGTTTTGTAAGCATTTTCCGTTGTAATCACCTGAGATTCGTGTTGATCAGTTACCAGTCTTTGCTGTATTTTATTTGTTGCTAGCTTTGTCACCGTTTAAATATTGGTGTGGAATTGTAATAAACAAAAGTACCGATTAATTCAGCATATTTAGCGAATTCGAATTCTAATATATATACTCAAAACAACAGTGTGATTATAGACAGTTTTTTAGATATCGTCTTCTATCTTATCAATCGATTGTTTGTCTACCGAACGCGGCATAACTCCGTAAGGAAGTCCAGTTGTTGGAGCACCACAAGTCAATAGGCCATTTTGAAAGATGACAATGACCTTCTGCTTATGGAACTGACTGAGTTGTTTGCAAACGTTTGGCAAATAGAGGGTGTACCAACATCGTGTGATGAGATGAAAGTTACCCCTATTCTTAAAGGGGGTTTACTTCGTCTGTGCCACACTTCTCGGGGAATAAATCTACTTTCGATTGCTTCCTGTCATCATATTGTTAAAATCCCGTAAAAGATCGACTTGTGAGGACCAGGATGGTTTTCGTCCTGATCGAGGATGTATCGATCGTGCCTTCACACCTCACCAAATGTTAGAAAACTACCATACTTATTGCAAGCCAACAATAGTAGGGTTTTTTGATATTAGGGCCGCCTTCGATTCGTTGGACAGGACTGTTTATTGAAGGGTGTGCCTGAGTTCATCAACATTTTCAATGCCCTGCATACTAACACATCAGAGTAAAGGCACACAACTACCTCTCTTCAATGTTTCATTCAAGCAGTATGTTGAGGCATGGCTGCCCGATCTCACCATTCATCTTCAACTTTGCTATCGATGACGTTCTGGAAACAGATCTAATGAATGTAGGCAATGGTGGTGTACATCTGTGGCCTGGAGAAAGACTTCTCGACCTGGTATATGAGGATGATATTGTTTTCCTGTGCCATGATATCCAAGCCTTGCAATTCTCACCTAACCAGTTGGCAATTAGTGTCCGTACGTATGGTATGTGCTTTGTACCTTCGACGTGCATCTATATAATCCGCTTCTTTACTGTTGTATTCTCTAAAACAAGTGTCATCACGAACTTCCCAGTTAAAATCTTTCATTTTATTAGCAAATTAATTAATTAATACTATTCAGTTTTTTTTCTTTTAGGGTGTGAAATCCAGTGAACAACAGTTGATTTTGGAAATATTTCGTAGTAGAAATGAATTTAAGTCAGCGATGAAAGAAAAAACACCTGAAGTAACTTCATTTTATTCTGTTGCTGATACTGCTATCACTACTAGCACTATTGTTACTACTGCGACCAGTAACGTAGCTTTGACAGGGATAACGACAGTTACCATGACCACCACTGCTCTTACGAGTTCTTTTGTAGCTACACCGAACTCTCCAAATAATCAACATAAAAAAATGAAGCAGTCTGTATCGATCTCAATGAATCCCTTCGATTCACCTTCGCCAGTAGAAGAGCGGGAGCAAATAACAGATAGGAAAGGAAGAATGGAAAAGTTATTGAATAAAAGACGATAAGACTATTACTGAATTGTAATTGTTTAGTGTTAATTTCAATGAATAATTAGTATCTTTATTGTTGCTTGAACTTTGTTTATTTTTTCTCCACTCGGTCGAATTTATTCCATCCTTCTCCGTTTTGCTATGTTAAAACTTTCACTTGTCGAATTAACTTTTTTATTGGTGTGTATAATTAACATCCTCTCTTTCTCTCTCTCTCTCTCTCTCTATATATATATATATATATATATATATATATATATATATATATACGAATCATTCATACTACTATGATAATATATATATTACTGTTATTACCGGTTTAAAAACGTTGTACCTGGATGTTTTTTTCGTATCCTACTTCCTTTTATTATTTGTTATATTACTTACTAGCTATATTGTGATAAAATGTTTATAGGCAACTTTCTCTGTATTTTTGTTTCTGTAACATTATGGTATGGATTGAAATACCAGTTTGTTTTCTGACAATTTTCTCAAGAATATCATAATACATATCTACTTAGTGAATCGGTAGTTATGGTACTGTTAAATTGGTTGCTAATGTTTATTTTACTGTACTTAATAAAAACTAACATTAAAAGGGGATTTTTGTTTGTCATTCACTTAACCTTATTTTAACCAAGTAATTTAGGGCCATTTCTCCTTTATTAGCTTAAGTAGTATCAATATTGGTCTATGCAATTGTGTTACTTTGAAATTTTGAGTATCTATAGCACTGGTTTCTTTACATCTTGTAGAATATTTTCATATGTCCTGGTAAATGTAGTTCACTTTAAGCATAAGTAACTGAAGAACTATTAAGTCAGGTGACTCACCGTACTCATGTTCGAAAAAGAATACTTTGTACAGCTAATTTCCTTCGTTTTCACAGGGTATAGGGTGAAATCGGAAATCTCAGGAGTTTAAAAAATATGCTATGTAGTTGCGTCAGTGACCTTTTAAAGTTGTAAAAAACTTATTTTAGATGATGATTTCCAGCTGATTTGTATAAGCCATCTCTCGAATCGGTAACAAACACATAAACATTCATAGTATTCCATGCGTTGGGTTTTTTTTACCTGTAGATTTCACATAACATTTGTTGATCAACAGACAGCTTATTGTAGTACGATATGCTTTTTTTCAGAAGTGTGTTACTTTGGCTTGAATAGTATAACAATTGTTCAATACTTATACCACTGCATGTGAAGATTTTTAGCTCATCAATTTTATCAATATCATACAAAATAATTTGTCAGGATGTATCCAGTACTCTAAAGGGACTTTCAATTTATAAATGACATTAACTAGATGTTCAATTAAATCATTTAAAATATTAGGATATTTTCGATGTAAAATTAAACCTTAATTATGTAACATCAGTAACTCTCTGAAGCCTATAGGAAAGTAATTTTCATGAACTCTTGATAAGTGTCTATGGAGATTTGTATATAGGCAGACCCATTTGTACACTGTATATAAACTCACTTTTTCCACTGATTAGTTTTTAAACTTCTGCTTATATCCTAAAACTAAAAACTGACTGAGTGAACTATTTTTGATCAAACGATAGGACTTTATTTGGTGGTAGATTGTTTATTTGTTAAATTCTGTAAGTTTTATTTTTCCAGACCTGAGGAATACTGGTTATGAAGTTTGTCAGAGATTAGTCATCATTACTTAAGTTATGTATTCGAAATCACGAATGCTAGACGTAAGCATAATCCAACTAGAAAAGAAGAAGGGATTTCTATTATTGACAAGTTGGATATTCGAAGCCTTAGTAAACTGTCAAACAATTCCCTTATCTATATCTTCACATATCGACTAGTACTTTACTAATATCAGAAGGGGTTTTGTGGAGATTTCGGTAATTTTAATAGTTGAGATCATTAGTCAATTGAAGCTAGACCACCATGGAAAACCTGGAAGCACTAAACGGCCGTTTCGTTCAATTGTTGGACTCCTCAGCAGTGCGCATCCACGATCCCACCTCGCGAGATCTGAACCTAGGACCTGTCGGCCTTGCACGCGAACGCTTAACCTCTAGACCACTTAGTTGGCCGGCATCCAATGGTATTTATGTCTAACTTCAACCGATCCACGAAATTGAGCTACTTATTTATCATTGTCTTCAGTGAGTTACTATCTTACAACAGACCTGGTTGAACTCCACTGGATGCCGGCTTAGCGGTCTAGAGGTTAAGCGCTCACTCGCGAGACTGATAGATCCTGGGTTCGAGTTTCGCGAGGCGGGATGGTGGATGCGCACTGCTGAGGAGTCCCACAATGGAACGAAACGGCCGTCTAGTGCTTCCAGGTTTTCCATGGTGGTCCAACTTCAATTGACTCATGATCTCAACTATAATTACTTTATTAGTATATGGGAAGCATTTAGTCTCATGGGTGACAAGCCGGCTCTGGCGCTTGTATTAATTACCCAATAAGCGTGGATGTATATGCCTAAAGTGCCTACTGTGTACCGATACTTAGTTGTTTATTAGCCAAAATCTATTATTACAGAATGTTGAGTCCGTGTCTATGGAAAGTTAGGTATCAAAGGAAACATGTCTGTGTCAGAATAACCTGATAAATGAATATTTAAGATCAGTTTCAAAATATAGATGATTAGAAGTAAATATTAATGAAATTCATGGGAATGTGATCACAAGTAACCAATATGATTACTTAGTGTTGTCTACACATTTAGTGATATTTTCAGTCGTAATTTTAATTCCGTTCACTGGTTGAAATATGATTCGCTGGATCAGTACCCCAGCGTTTATTTTGAAGTTTTTACATCTGAACAGCTTCATAATTATTGGTAGACTCCTGCTAAGAAAACTGATGATAGTGAGGTTTTTGAAAATTCAAGTTTGAACACTACATAAGTATCATATTTTCATTTGTCATGATGATAAATTATTGCTCAAACAACCACATATTGAACACATTCTTTAGTATAACTAAAGGCAATGAATTACTTTCTAATTATATGTGACGCTACATCATTGTTTCAGTTATCAAATAAACAAGTCATCGTCAAGTATGGGAACATCAAAAAACTTTTCAAGTTCCATTTTTATAAGATAAATTTGTTTGAATTCCGGTACTTTCACGTAAAGAAAATGTTTTATGCATATCATGTTTAAAATGCCACGAACATATGTCAGTGAGAAAACTCTCTTTTAATTTAACTAGAACGTGACTGATAATTTATTTATAGTTAATTTCGTATCATACAATACGTTGTTTACCAAGACTGTTCTTGAAATTCTTGACATCATGTGGCTTGCTGAAGCAAAATAATAAATGCTTGCTATATCCACAAGATGACATATCGCCAATATTCTGTTAGTTTTCTCAAATCTACAATCTAAATTAATGCAAAGGAGAGTTCTGATAATTTTCAAGTCAAGTGTAAACTAGGTGAATTTCAATACAAAGCCATTATTTTACTTAGAATTAAGACTAACAGTTCCTTTCAAGTGAAATTTTTTCTGCTGAATGGAAAAACTTGGGGTTGACGTATGGTCAGAATTAAAAGTGTTTAATTTGCCAAGTTGATAGCAGTATAGTAAGGCACCATAAATGTCTTCATATTTCTGTTCCCTGTTGTTTTTTTTCACTTCTAATACACTTACAACAATGAAAACTTTCTTATTTTCCCTGATCAGAATATTGTCTTCATGCATGTATTAATGGTGTACATACACTAATGTGTATTTATGTACGGTTGCTATTAAGCTGCGGTTAAAAATTGACTATGAGGAAAACCGTTTTTCCTAAAATTTTTAGCTGTATGTGATTTATCTCGGTAGTTTTCGAAAAATTGATTATTCTTCAGTGATATGTGTTGTATCCCGTGGAGAACTATGAATGGTAACTTTGAGAACTATTTATGGACCAATGTGATATGTATAATTGTTAAGTAACTTAACTACTCATATTCATGTTCCTCTTATTATAAGCTTTATTTTGACTTATAGACTATTATTATACGATTTACCATTCTTGAGTTATACCCAGTCTATTCATTACTGTTCCCCCTATTCACAGCCACATTTGGCCAAATCTTGTACAAATGTTATTTTCTATTTTATGGTACGATGTGGTCTGTTTGATTGGTATGTAAATTCAGTATGTTTGAGAATAATGATTCATAATGCAGAAGCTGTTATTGGTATTTTGGACTTAACTGGGTGGGGTAGTCAGAAAGCAGGACTGATAAGTACTCAAGACAGCTCATACGATTCTGTGTATCATTGGGCGATCGATAAATTCACTGCTTTCCGATTGAGGGGTCATATCATTCATATATCAAACAGGGCACTCACGCACGTAATCGATATAACAACTGGGCACTCACACACGCAGGCAATCGATATAACAATATGGCAGTGCACTATGATAGACCTATGAAACTTTAATACCATACCACCGATAGCAAGGTTGAATTCTAAACTTATTATTGTGGATAAATTTAGTTAAGTCCTAAGAATATTTAAAATTTTCCTTTACTGAATTAGAACACAGTGGATGTACTGAGTTGTACTGAAATTTATCAGAAGTGTTTGAGAGCATTTTATTATAAGTTATCAAGTATATTCCTTAAGGTAATGAACTGATTGTCATGGTCCCATTTATTTCAGAAAAGTTCCTCATAAGATTTTATACAACAGGATAATCGTATATAGAGGCATTAAAATATGATAATAAATATTCGGGAATTGTAGACTAAAATGCTTTATTAATATGACTGTAACTGGAAAACATAAATGAATGAACTTCCTATTAATTTTTTTAGTAACTCTCATAAAATAATAGGTCCAGTTACATGCAAACAATAATAAAATGTAGTGAAAAACATACTGATTTAGTAAGTACGCTATTAAAAGACAAAACCATCACATCTGTCAAGATGTGAAAGGACAGGGTTATTGGTTTTATGGAATCACCCTAACCTAGTATCGGATTTCCATGGCAATGCAACTTCAGCCGACTTCTGAACAATAAAAATAAATAACTTATATTTTTATCAGAAGGGGTTTTGTGGATATTATAGTAATTCTAATAGTTGAGACAACGAGTCAATTAAAGCTAGACCACCATGGAAAATGTAGGACGAAACGGTCGTCCAGTGCTTCCAGGTTCTCCATGGTGGTCTAGCTTCAACTGACTCACGATCTCAGCTATTAAAATTTTTATTTTTATAGAACATTTATTATAAGGTTGATACCAGTAGTAGTTTTGTGTTAATGCTTCTACGTAAAGAATTGGTAAAAAATATCCACTTCGTGGAGGCTAACACTGATAAAATCATACAATTAGATGAATTATGTATTTAAAAGTGATAAAGATTTACAGATTTTCGATGGTGGTCTACTCTAGGTCGATTTGTGGTTTCAATTGATGGAATTTGTCTACAAAACCAGTGGTATGTTTCGTATTACACTTGGAAAGCCTGATGTAATATGAAATATCATCGACATATAACTTGTTTGTAACTGCCTGATGGAATTTAACACCTGGAGTTGTGATAAGAAAAAGTCATGAATCATCAAATCAGTTCGAATCATGTAGAAACGAAATAGACAATCATTTGTCATTTAAATTAGAATTCATACATGAAAGTATGATAAATAATGAAATGTACTTTTGGTTGATGAATCTCTGTTCTAACTTAGCGGTCGTTAATGAAATCACTAAGTTAATTAATTTATTAGTTCACTTTTGAAACGTTTAATTTCAGAATCAGTTTAGCAAATTAATGAAGTAATTATTCGTTTATTTGGTTGCAAAATTATGTATTTAATATAAAATGAGTAACGTTTTCGAGAAATCTTACAGATTTAACAGAAAAATCTAGAGCTTGGTTTATTGAATAACCGAATTATCTGTTTGACGACTTAGATATCTAATTTCTGAGTTGAGTTTTAACAAGGAACTACAATCAAGAATAGGATTTCTTAGTCAGGGTTCTTAAACAATTCTTTTGTTGAACAAACGTGGGGTTCGCATTAAACGTCATATTTATAAAAAAAGTTCTTGAAATTCATTTTGTGAGTTGATGATTTGTTTATTATAATCTAGTTAAAGGGTACATTTGAGCACTTTTAATTAATAGGAATGAGTGTTTTGTATTGAATTGTTATATTTAACACTACTATTGAATATGGCTTTACCCATCTTAGTGTTCAAACAGATTGTAGATTGATTATGTCATTCTAATTATGGCTAAAGTTATTTTGAGAGATATTTCATGGTAATCAAATTTCATAGTAATGGTTTATAAAAGGAAGTAAGTGCGATGAGTTAGTTTTAACATTTTTATTTCGGCTTAATACTGATGACCATAACAGTCTCGTTTCACCGAGAAAAATATATATTTATGTCAAGCTTCCATTAAAATGTCAAGAAATACTGATAGACAAAGCATCATCAGCCACAACTTTATCATCAATATTTAGTGAATTTTTAATAAACTCACTAATGTCATCACAAAATTTATTTATCTTTTCTTGAAGTTCTATTTGCTGAATTTTAAGGAAATACAAACACCTCCTAAGCCTCTGTTCTCTTGGAGTTTTTGGTGCAATTAAAGACGGCCTTGAGTTAACGCTTCTTGCCGAATCAAGTTGATCGTTCATATTTGTTGATAAGCTTACACGTGGTGGACATGACCTAGATGATTTTATTTGCTGTCTGTTTTTTCGACGTTCAACTCGGATTTGATTTTCTAACTCCATGTAGGATCTAGAAAGAAACCATAATTTTCGTTGAGATACTGGACCGACAGCTGAAGTTAATCCTGAAATTAATGTAGACCGCGTGGAATTTTGGGTGGTGGTTGGTCTTCTTCTGATCCGCCTGACTCTTGGTGCGGAGAGTACCAGCCTAGTTTTTGGGCGTGGTGGAGGTCCTGAATAAAAAGAAAAACATAGATAACATATTCATTGTAAGGTGTTATATATATATATATATATATATATATAAACTAACTTTGGAATTCCTTCTGATTTTTTTTCAGAATGTGAATAGTCCTGCTTTTATGTTTTTTCTCCCGACGACGGTCCTTAAGAACTGATTTATTCGCTTCCTTTTGTTTACCTGATATTTTAATAAAACTTGTCGGGGATGAGTCGAGATTCGAGTTCACTTTGTTCAGAAAGTTTGGGAACAATCGATTATGACCTTTGAGTACTTTCTGCCATAATCCCTTACTGGAGTCGACGGTAAACTTCTGAAATTTAATAAGTTATAGATAGTAATCAGTCAGTTATCAAACGCGTCTTGGATACATAATTTTTGAATAATAAAGTTGTCCCAGTAAATATAAAAAAGCGAAAGGAACTCACGATTACGGTAGACTGACGCCGATCTTTTTCCATTAAACTGAAACTGATTGGGTATAGTAGCACATACGAAAACCTTAAATTTTAGTATGTGTGGGCAAGGCATATGTTGAGGAATATGGAGGATGGTAGAGCAGTATTGTGGATTAACTAAAGTTGGATATATACACTCCCAGACCCCTGCTGAATAGTCTAGAGGCTGTGTTAGTGGGCGAGGCCGAATGTCCTAGATTCGAATCCTGGTGGTGGGGTCATGGATCGACAATTCTGAGAAGTTTTATACAAGGGTAAAACGGTTTCTAGGTTTTCGATGGTAGCCTTACTTAGATAGGTTCATGATTTCATTGAGAACCTTGGAACCTTGGTGTGCAAATATTAAAATAAATGTATATTTTTCGACGACACAAATGAAATTAATGGCATGGTCAAACTTCACTGGACTATTATTGATAAATAATTTTTTGATTCTAACGTTCTATTTCAAATTTTCAAAGTGATGAAAATGTTGTCCGCAGAATACTAACCCTTTCAAAGAGCTTTACCAATAAAATCATTGATCAAGTGTTGAGTAAAAAAATATTCACTAGAAAAGCAGAAACCATGAAAGTTATACAAAAATCTCTATTCTCTTAGTCTTTTATGTCGTCAATTTAAAAAAGCCATATGTAATCAGTGATAATGAGATTTAGTTTTGTTTTTACTCATTTACGTACAAATATGTATTTAAATTAAAATAAAAGTTAATTCTAAACAACTACTGCAAATACACTTGGATAATTTGAGCCGGTTATTAGTGAGTTTGTATGTATCATTACCATGTTTTGATTTGATAATTTTGAATAAATTGAGCATTGGGTAGATTGTTATAAAGAAAATTAATATATTTGTAATATCCCAATGAGTAGAAAAATTAGATTTTCTGACGTTTCGTGACTCAGTGTAAGCCACTTCTTTAGAGAATAAATTTATTCGTACGTATTTTAGTGAGTATAAAAAGTGGTGAGATATATGGACGCGTTAAATATGACTGTTTGGAGGAAAGGTCCACGTTGAATGATTAGTTAGTCCTTCTTTTTTATTGAGCGCAGTAGGTTTAGCGATATATGCATAGTTGCAAATATTAAAATATATTTCCAGTGTTCTTCAGGCAGTTTTGATGTGATCTAATGCCTGACTAGGATAGTTAGTTATTCATCTTAATTTTTCTTTAATGAAGAAGGAGAGTCTATAATGAAACTGAAAGAATTATTATTCATTCTACCTTTGATTAATATCTATCCTACATGAATCATTGTAGAATTCGTTTAATGAGGTTTTATTCCACTCATTTTTAATGAGTGCTTTTCGAAACCATACTGGGAGGAAGAAGAATAAAAATAAAAATGCTCCATTCTATTTCATAGATATTACTGTGATTGGCTAAACAGTTGTTTTAACAGTGAAACGAAGCAACTAATCTGATATTGAGTTTTAAGAAGTTCCTGCAGATTACACATTTGAAAACCATATTCTATTTCACTGAAAGCCATTTTAACAAAATTATATTCAAAAGATGATTTCGCATCTCCACCAAATCCACTAGTCTTATGCTAATCAATTGATTTTAATAATCTCCTTACATGTAACCACTAATGTGCTCTAAATTACTCCAATAGAAATCTTCCTTAGTCAAAGAGTTCTCAAGTCTGAGAAAGTACTTCAGTGACTTCTTATCCAAGAGATTGATTTACACTGGTTTAAAATCTCGTAGAACTTGTTATAAGTGATAATTATCGTTTCAGAGGCCAGAGACTTATTACAAGAAATTAAAATATACATAATACTTAGATTCATTCGAATAAATGTTTGTTTAAATGTCAATCAACATGACTGCTCCGAATAAAAATAACTTTTCAAACTCAGGTTTACTTAAGACGTTTTTCTTGATACCTTTAGTAAATATATCTGTTTTGCAAACAAAATTATCCTTTTTGACAAGCTCTGTTCTGCGAGTTGGGAAGTCTTCAGTCTCCGCTGAGCGATGGAACACTGCCATAATAATTCCTGACCAACCGTCGTTGCTTTCCTAGATATCGATGTCATTTTTAATTTGACCCTATTCAAGTAGGATGTGGATGAGAAATTCGCTTAAACACTGCAGGCCCTGTACAAGAACACTCCAAGTGGGGTGAGGAGAATAATCATATCCCTTAAATAACTCAGTAGAACAGTGAGGTTAGGTAGTACCGTTGCCTAATCCCAATTTTCATCGTCGATTGTACCATCCTGCTCTGAAAAAACATGTCATGATGGGGTGGGTTTGTTACCTGGATAAAGAATTTCTTATCTTGAGTACGTAGATAACATTCACTAACCGCAATATAACAGTTAGGCTGTGTAAATCCCAGTTAATCAATTGGTAATTAAAGCTGTTGTGCATGGGATGTAATTTGCACCGTCGATGTTTAAAGTGGTGCCTCGAGATTGCCGAGAGCCTGCCTGCACTCACTGTGTTTATTAAATTTCTGGAAACAGTCGGGGAGTTTGTGTTTCAAGGTAGTTGTGTGAGTTCATGCAGTAGCGTCATAGGTGGGGTCAGTCGAGCTTTGCAAAAGTCAGAGGAGCTTATTTTAATCTGGTATGTCTTCCGTCCCATTGTGAAGCTAGTATGATTGTGAACTATCGTATTTACAATGCGTCAGTAATAGCATTTCTATTCTATGCTTGAGAAGATTGGCCCTTTCAAGCTAAGGATGTTTGCAGGATCTCTGTACCTGGCCATCGTAATCGCACATCCAAAGACTTCACTATTCTATCCATATGAAGAGCACTATATATATACGTGTGTGATAGTGAACATTTGATCAGTATCACCATCTCGGAACACCAACTTGGATGACTTAGTTACGCTTTGTGAGTGGCATCTCGGGGGTTTCCACATCGTGCATTATTTTTCGGCAACGCGACTAGGTGGATGTTTCGTGCTTTTTATGTGCTCACTTGCATCATAGTTTATGTGTATTAAATAAACTAAAGTAAAAAAACGTTTTAGAAAAACTAATTCTCTGAATGACACGTTATGATGTAAGTCTTTTGATAATGTAAAACATTTCTGTTTTCCAATTTCATTGAACTATTCGCAGAATCTCATTAAGTAATCCTACATTTCGATAGTGTAATAAGAAGATAAAGATTATCATATGGATGGGCTGTCCTCTTTTTTTAATTGTGTAAGGGACAAATATTTATGATTCTTTGTTATTGACCTCATGTTCTATAGATTCTTTCATTAACTACTGTGAACATGTTCATAATAAAATATTTAATTGAAATACACTATGAGATAGGCTGATATCAATTAATTGGACGAAATCGTACTCAAAAATCTCTCTCAAATAAACAAACAAATTAAGACTTACAGTTCGATCAATTTCTTCAGCTACTTTATGAATTTCATACAGTTGTTCAATAACGCGCTGTTTTGCTATATCCTGTTGAACAGTTATCTCTTTTTTATGCTGCAAGGCGATTTCGTCCAGCTTTTTATTAACTTCATCAACATTTTTATCTTTGCACAATAATTTTAAAAGATCCCAGTGTTTATTACGAGTAGCAGACGTTTGGTTGATTTCATATAAATGATTCATTTTTTTTAGATACCGGTTAATGGAAAAAAATCTTCCAATTCTTGTATCTTCAGTAGGTTTTCAAATAACTTTATTGCTCTTAAATAGGAAATTATTTGATTTGCTACTCATTCACCAACTCAGAACATAAAATAATTTAAACTGATATTGATTTTTGTAACTCTGTTTTCTTGTTTAACTTAGCTACCAGAGAATTTTTAATAGGTTCACACTAGAAAGGATTTTATTTTGAACCTTATATCTCTTGATACATTCGTCTATGAGTTGACCTTAGTTGTGTTTTTAGTAAATTATATCAATTTTATGAAATAAAAACTAATTTACAACCCTTATTTTACTTGACATATTAAAAAGTTTACGGAGCAAATTTGTTTGACAGATATTTTAATCAGAAAGGGTTTTTGTGGAGATTTAATATTTGCATAGTTGAAAGCATGAGTCAACCGAATCTCGAGAGACGAAGTCGTGGATGGGCACTGCTGAGGAGTCCCACAATAGGACGAAACGGCCGTCCAGTGCTTCCAGGTTTTTCTTAGTGGTCTAGCTTCAATTGACTCAAGCTTTCAGCTATGCAATTATTTTAATGATGATTTCAAGTTTTGTAATTATCTATCAACTTCTATATTCCAGAACGTCTATCAACAAAAGTTCTTTGAAAACTTGGTAGGTTCTATTTCATAATCTCTCAGAAATAGCTTGACTTCTAACAGATGCTAAATAAAGGTCGAAATCTTCATTTTCTTAGACGAGGTGTGATAAATGGGTCATTGAGTTTGAATCCCTAATCCATTATGCTAATATTTTTATCGATTATCTAAATATTGTACCGGGTAAAGTGAAATAGACAACTAACTTAGCCATTTTAACCATGGACTATTCTTGTTATTGAGACGAAAATCATTCATTATGTTAACCGGTATTTACAGGTTAAATTTATTTGGAGACAGTTGGGGTTTGTCTGTAGGAACCATGTAACTTAGGTTTCCATTTGGCTGGTACTCAACGAAGGTCATACTCTTCGAAATAATAAAGTTAATAAAGTTAATCTCATATGATAATTCATTGGGTGCATCTTGAATAACTGCAACTAGTATCATTTTCATCAATGTTTTCTTCATTCTATATAACGTTGCCTTTCGAGCAATTTCGAAAAGTTTCAGCAGAGCTTCGATTATTTTTTATTTTTGGTCAAAATCTCAACCTAAAACTTTTCTTATCGCGCGTCTCGTCCTATTTGGGACTCGTCGGCTGGATGTACCTGCATCTCGGAGTTGATGTTCACTCTGGGATTCGAACCCAGTACACTTCGCTTCAAACGCCATCGCTTTATCCACTCGGCCACTGAGTCCTGATAGCCACTTGCTTGTGCGATGGGGTGACGTTTAAATTCATTTAGTATTGTTTGTTTGAATCTTCCCATCGATGTGTTAGGACTGCAGTGAACTCAGTGGCCCAGCGGGTAATGCGATGGCGTTTGAAGCGAGGGTACTGGGTTCGAGTACCAGAGTGAAAATCAACCCTGAGATGCAGGTATATCAAGCTGACGAGTCCCAAATAGGACGAAACGCGAGTCCTGGATTCCACTGCTAGCCACTATCCATCTATGCTTACCATGCTTGTGAATTAAGGTTATATCGAGGCAATACATACAGTATGCACATATGCCAATTAGAGACTGACCAGTTGCAGTCCAAACACATCGATGGGAAGATTCAAGCAAACAATACTAAATTATTATTATTATTATTATTATTATTATTAGCTTCATTCAATATTATATTATTTGGTACAAAATCGAATTCTCAGCATAAAGTATTTCAACATGTTTACGTTTCTTATTTCTTCGTTGCTCCTGATGATAAACATTCAGTGATCGCCAGTTGGATGTCAGCAGTTCAGTCAATCGACATATGAATAATGTATATTCTTTTTGCTGCATGTTCCCAGCAAACACGACATCTCTGATTAGGCTTTTTGTAACTTTTACAGCGAAAGGTTGTACAGTTTTCAGAAACGTAGCGGAATAGGTTGTGTGCTTAATAGTCATAATTATGTATTTTAAAAAAACAATATTAGATAACTTGTTGAAATAAATAGATGACGGGAAACAGGTAGCCCAGATGTTTAAGCAGGCCGCCCAATAAATGAATTAAAACTTTTCTTTCTGAATAAACGGATTATTTTATGTGACTGAAGATAGAAAGACGGCATAAGTAAGCTTAATTTCTGAGTAGGGTGAAGATGATGTATAACAAACTAACTTTTTTTTACGATCAATTCGTATGAAAAAACTTTGGTCATTTGAATGTGACAAAGTCAACAACAATGTTGTCTTACTTGAGTAGAATTTTTATATTGATGCGTTTTCAAGTACATTTTCTGATCCGAGTAAAAAGACAAGACCTTGAAGGGGGAAATAGTTTTTTTTATTTAGTAAAGGTAGTTAAATAAAGTGACGATAAAATGAAAGTAGATAAACAAACTTAATTTTAGCCGAAATTTTACTTAACAATAAAAATAACGTAAAATATTATTTATATTATGGATATTCATAAGCAGATTTACAAATTTACAATTATTAACAGTTTTAATAGTTAACTGGACTCTTTTCTATCTTTAGTAAGGTTTCCTTCCGAACATTTTTAACTAGTAGTACGTAAAGGAACGTTTATTCTCCGTATCAACTTAAAAGATTTTTGGAAACGTTCACTATCAAATGTTATCAGCATCAGTTAGTTCATTACTGATGTTCTGAATAAGATTAATAAACATTCAAACAAGCGGCTGAACGAAGGAATGTTGTTCAAATCAATTAGATTTTGAAATGATCTCACAGTTATACAAATATTACCGCACATGAATTGTGAAGCGAATCAATAACAAGATGCAATAATATTTGACGGTTATCTATAAGTTACAACAAATAACTAGACATAATTATTCATATGTATTTATTTATAAATCTTAAGCATTTCGCTAATTATTTGTATTAAAAGAAGCTCTAGAGTGCACTCTTAAACGCACACATGCATCTCTTCATTTACAAAGAAATTCTAAGGTCATAGTCATGCGTTCATTAGAAAATGAATGTATTAACGAACTTACTGAAAAAAAAAGAATACCAACCTTACAGTTGAAGTGGGTGTTTAGTTGTCAACCCATATTACTGAAGATATGGATATTAAATTTATGAATGTTTGAAATTTACATCTAAAACACATGATATGAAATATTTCATAACTGAATTTAAACTAGCCAAGGTGGTTCTGTCAAGTTATTACTGAAATACAGTCAACTTAAACGTTTTCATTTTATAAATTTGATAAAATGACTACCTCTTAGTATTTCATGGTTTTATTTTTGATATTTATATATTACTAGGGGTAATGTTTCATCTAATAGATACTGTATATACCGATTTAAGGTATGAAGCTATACTTTTAAACTAACAAGAAAATCAACAGATGAATTGTCGACATTTACGATCAGATGAATATGTGTCTTTAGTTTGAATTTTTGATGGCCAAGCCTTCAGTAACAACCATAATCTTTAGCGTCATGTTAGCCAACGTAAAATTAGTGAGTTTTATTATGATATAACCTAGTATAAGTGAAACAAAAGCAATTCGATAATTGCAATATTTTCATCAAGCTCGAATTTTGAAGAAGTGTTCTGTCGATTAATTTACGCTGTACTAAATGATTCGCACTTTTTCAGCTGTTTATGCTTACTCAAACTCATTGAGGTTTGTTATTCGGTTGGTTGAGATTGTTCTGTTTCAGTTCATACACAGAGTTCAAGTCTATTTGTTTGTTACTTATTGTTTTGTCTGAGCATAGTGATCCTGTGTATATTCTAGGTGCTCAAGATTTCACAAGTTTTAAAGTCAATATTTTTTTCGGACAAACAGAAATTTGACACTGCCTCAAATATCCCTTCTGCACTGTTTATTAAAAATTATTTAGAAATAAAAACATAGTGGAGCCTGAATGTCGACTACCTAAACTGTCAAGAAAACAGGGTGAGTAATAGCTCATTCTCAAACCTGAAGTCAAAATTATGCATTTTATAACTGATTATGTATTAAAACAAGAATTAATTTCAGGGACTTCAATTTATTTGAAGACAAAATATCACTGATTTTTTCGTGATTTTTTTCTCAAGAAACCCCCTCTTTCTTCACTCTTATAATTTACTGAAGCTAGTTTAGTAAAACTGTTTTTAAAAAACTTTCTTGACGGATCGTAAACATAATGTTGTAATTGGTAGACATCACATTGTTTTAATATTATGAAAGAGAGACTGAGTGATAACTAAAAATAAAAATATTCATGGAGAATTTCGGCTACTGTGAAAATTTTAAGTCACTATCATCGTTTATTGAAAGAAGCAGAATGGCCATCATGAATGTCACACTACAGACGTGTTACCATTTAGCCATTGAACCAGAATATATAATGTTCTATGCATTTTAACTCTAGTCAATTGAATCTAGAGCAAAGCTATCATGAAGAACCATTTTTGATAATCAGTCTATATTTGATTTTCTTTATAAGCTATAATAGATAAATGTTTCCTGGAACCATTTGAACACTCAAATTTTATATCATGTAAATACTCCATAGCTGAATCGCTTATTATGCATATCTAATATCTTCTCCCATTCAACTAATATCAAAACACAATTTTAAACCAATAAATTATTTCTTTACCTTAATATTTCATTGTTGGGAGACACCAGTAATTTTATAAAATCTAAGTAGTTTCTTCATTTTTTCTATTCGATTCCATTAGTCACTCCTACTATTAAATAAAATTTTAGTAGATCATTTAAGTATATTCCCAATTACAAATTTTAATTGCGGTTTGTTAGCTAAGATTAACAATAAACAGTGTGAATACTTAATTTTGACGTGTTTTATTTTCAAGAACGATGAACAAACTAAACGGGTTCAAAGGACTACTAATTATGATAAATACAGATTACTGAAAACCTGTTTGATAGCGTTAACTTCTTTTTGCAACAAGTAGTTAGGAGTAAACAAAGGTAACAAACATTTTTTTATGTGTGATAAAACCAAAATTCCAAGTAGATAACTATACTCAGGCAGTCATAGAAAATGCCTTTTGAAGGCAATATTGCACGTCTTTATTATCTGGTTTACCTAATATGTCATCGTAAACAAACAGAAATTTTGAGTTCAGTTTTCGTCATAGATTAGTACCATCTGGAGAACCATTGATAAGTATGTAGCACTGGATAACGGGTTTGCCATAGTTTAGTATTCAGGGGGGGGGTAGAACCTAAACCATACATTTTCAGCAGTATTTGGCTTCTTTGCTTGATGGAATTGGTTTGGTATAATGAACACTGTTCACTGAGTCTCTATAGTAATGTGTCCTAAGTTGATGGGGGGGGGTCAACATCTCTATTGTAGGTGTGCCACAAGGAGCTATTCTTTCACCTCTACTCTTCTCATTTTTTCTGCATGATCTGCCATCTTCCACAGAAAACACTTTTGTAAAATATGCTGATGATCTCAATGTATGTATGCCGATTTCTACTTCCTTACATTCCATAGAAAAGAATGAGTTTTTATCTCGTATTGAAAGGTGGTCTGTTGGTAATGGTCTCTTACTCAATCCATCTAAATGTCAAGCTGTTAACTTTAGCTTGAGACATGAACAGAACCTATACTCCATTTTGGGATCCCATAATGCTTGTGCCATTGGAGACTCCTTAATAAACACAGTGTCGAAGGTCAAATATCTTGGTGTCATTATTTCCTCTGACCTTTCTTGATCTTCTCATGTTTTACTGTTATCGAAAAAAGTTTGCCGTTTGACATACTACATAAAGAGGCTGCATGCTTTTGGGATTACTCGCCATTTACTCTTACAATTTGTAAATTCCTGCATATTACCTGTTATTCTATATTGTTCTCCATTATTCTTTCCTGGGCTTTTGAAAAAAGACTTTGCTGTTTTGCGTAGAGTGCTGAAGGTAGTTTGCAAGGTATGTGGTGAATCTTTTGAAGTCATTATTAATATGCTTGTGGATAGACATCTTAAGTCTTCCATACTCTTGGCAGGTGTTATCTTATCAGATACTAACCATCCGCTTCATTCATATCTTTCTCCTTGTATATCTTCTGGTAGAACGAGACGTAAATACATTAAAATCCATGCACGCAAGCAAGTCTATAAAAGTTCTGTAATACCTTACTTAGCAAATTTACTTTGTGACGAACAGGCTGTTAGAGTTGACCTATTAAATAACCTGTATTCTTAAGCATGTCTCAAATTTGATAATTTGTATAAACTCAGATTTTCTTAAACCTTTTCCATTCCTTTTCTGTTTGTTTTTCTTGGTTTTTTTTTGGTAAAAAACTTGTTGAAATAACTCGTACTGAGAATTCTATATTGTATCAGATTATAATATTGAATAAAGCCATTAATAATAATAATAATAATAATAATAATAATAATAAAAGGTTGAAAATGAATTCAGAATTTAAAACACATGCACAAGATAAAACTGAAAGAGATTAACTACGAATATTTTATACATCCTCTTCGGATAACCAAAATTTTATCCATGACTGCATTTGATCAAAAGTAAATTAGTAAAAAATGCATATTTCGAACAGTAGTTCCGTTTCTTAAAAACCACTAAAACTGGATTCAGTATCAACTAAAAACTTTAGAGAAAAAAAATTGACAATCAATTAAACAGCTTAGTCTAGGTTTATCACCTTTGTAAACAATGGCGATTGAGAATAAAGGTCGATTACTTGTTTTTCATATACATGATCTACTTCAGATGTAAATTTTATACTGGTAGTCTAATCTTGAATTGTTATTGATGAGTGTAAAATGTTATGTCACATGATATTCTAAATGTACTTGAATAATTAGCTTTTTTTATATACTGTATGTACATTCTGTAATACTTTAAATTCGTCATACTCACTAGCATAGCTTTGTTAGTCACTGTCTTCAGTCTCTGGGAAATCGACCATAAGATTTTCTGTCCACAGTTCATAATTCAAGGTGTATGAATTAGAGACAAATATAATCCATATGCTACACATTTTTTACAAACCGCTTTGATGAAGTTTGCCTCCAACTGATGAACAGTATAGTTTTTCAACAACTATGTATTAATTTAGTGAATCTGCTACCAAAATAAGTATAAGTAAGAATTCACGGTTAAACTGACTTTCATTTTATTGGGGAGGTCCAGAAAATTCCTTGAAGAAAAAACAAAAAAAGACTGAAAGTTCTGAGAAACATCTTATTCAATGAGCACTTGATACAAGTTTTGCCATGAACACCTAGGAATTTTTCGGAAACACAAGGCCATCTAAAATACTATGAATATCCTAGATTTTCTGTACATGAATAAAACTTGGAGTAAAGCGTTTCTTCTATATTTTGCAACTTTTCTCTCGTGTTCAGGTTGTTGTGTTGATTTATTATTATTATTATTATTATTATTATTATTAATGGCTTTATTCAATATTATAATCTGGTACAATATAGAATTCTCAGCACGAGGGATACCAGAAAAGCTTAGGCAAACAGAATCTAGCGTTCAATTAGAAGTTTTATCATATTTGTTATTTGCCCATTAAACTCCTAGTTAAAGTCAAACTGCTATTGATTCACACAAATATAAAAATTCTACTCATAACCATTCTGTAGATTATGTATTATATGTGTTAATCCTCCACATACTTATTATAAAAGTCACCAGATTGCATAATCCTAGCTACAGGAAATTGGAGATAACTATTGGGTCGTGATGAGAACAGTTTTCCTGGTACCAGATAATCCAGATTTCTTAATAACTGAACAACAATTTTAAATAACAGAGTATCTAAAAGTCAGATGTTATGATACGTGCAAAGAGGATGTTTGTGTGTGAAGTTACGATGATTAGTGTTCAAATATGTAGAAGCAATGATATAACAATAGTAAGTATATTTTTTAAAAGGACTTAAGATATGTGCAAATAATGTACGTTTGTAAATGGTTATATTCAAAACGACAGCAATAATAAATAGCATCCTTTTTAGAAGCGACGGCTGGTCAAAGGAATATATATATACCGATCATGAGGAAGCTATAAATAAAAGAGAGCATGTGAGTAAGTTTTAGCGAAGCGGCTATCCAACAAAAGAGTAGTCACCCCAACAGATAACCATAAATGATTTTCTGATTTCAATTTTAAGGCGACCTACGATAAAGATGATAATATCATGATATTAGAAGCTCTTCTTATGAAGACTCGGTTTCTGAGAGCGGAGAAACTGAAATACATTATCACTTATTTTTAATGCCCACTAACAACAGGATTTTATTGAATCTAGCTTAACTAGTCATCCATCTGATAGTCATTTCGATTTTCTGGAGACGTACACTGACTTGTTACTTCTATTTTCATTTAAAATAATTAGGTTATTCAGTTTACGATAATTTTACTGAACATACATGAATCGATAATTTAATCCTGCAAATGAGTCGATATGTTTTCTTACAGAAAGACAGTTTAGATGAGCAAAGCGAAAAGCTAATAAAGTAAGGCTTATATTAAGTATTATAGCCTGGTCCAATAACGAGGTTCAAGGAAAATAGCCTATGTAGAGAAATCTAAAATTGTAAAGAAAAAATGTAATGGACTTAAAGGGACATTTCAACTTAACCATACTAATAAAGCAGATGGACACATTATAAGTCTGTTTTATCCACACAAGTAGATGGATTCGTTGAAGTCCACATATTTAGATGAAGCAGATGGATTCATTTCGGCCTAGCTTGGGTGTAGGAGACGAATCTATTATAGTCTCCTCCTAGTTTTACTTTCCTACTGTATTCAGAAACGTTTATGTAAACCAAACGCTCTGTTGAGCTATCAATGAAAGAACCAGTGGAGGACGTGGAACTCCTCAAGTATTTTGCATATGTGTATATTAAAATGAACATAACAGGGATATATACACTTTAGTGATACACACATAATCATAGATAAGCACTGTCACTAGTATACGTTACATGTAATCTGAGAGGGGAGACAGGTCCTTACATCGAATAAGTTCGTATATCCATAGAAGCTTCCGCTCTCCAGTACACGTTATATACATAGTGCACAGGCCAAGACCCATATATTCTATAGTATGCACATAGGTATATATGTGATCACCCCAAAATGTAGCTCGGTAGGTTCTTGCACTTTGCAAGTAACTTATCATGGACTATAGCCTCCTTCACGCTCATACTACGAACAAATTTGTTGTCGACCTCAGCTCACTGGTTATAGCAAGGTCTATGGACCTTACTCCTGCCCACTGCAACCAGACTTAACGGTTCTATTTAGAGATGACCGGACAGAAATCACGACATCACGTATTTATCTCGACAATACAGCCTTTTCCGTTAGTCCATATTGAGACAGAGTTGGAGGTTGGCACAACCTCCATCTTGTCTCTCACTACCCACAGAACGCTACGGGAAAACGAGAGACATTATCTTCGTAATGACCTTCAAGTTCAAAACAAGTTGATGAATACATTGAACAGTAGTCTGTAAGAATACACCTCATGTGATCAAGCTATACGGTCTAGTTCTATTAATATAATTATCGAATAGACACAGGTCAATACATGTTCCTAAGTCTTGTAATATTGTATAAATCTGGATGCTATGTTTTGATGAAAGCCAAAGTCCCAAGTTAAAAAGTGTATTTCTTGAAACAGTTCCCGTTATCGTTTGGTGAAATGCAAGAAAAATGATTTAATTAGAATAACAATGATTCATTTTATTTTATTTGGTTTATATTGGGTGCTTACAATCTTTATTATTTTAAAAATTGAACATTACAAATGCATTTTAGCATACTCATGGAAATGAATTTAATCCAAACGTGTTTCAACATACAAAAGCAAACATTTAAAAAGTGTTAAAAATATTAAATTAGTTCTAGGACCACATTTTAAGTTAGATATTGATTAACAAAATGTACTTCTGTTAGTGTTTTTGCATTCTAGGAACCAAATTATCATTCACATTTATATAATTTAAATTCATTCTAACTACTATAGGGTTTACAAATGACAAATTTCATTTGATAAATCTTGACAAGCTTTTGCTTCATTTCAAGTAATCTAACTTGATTACGTACTTAGAACGTATAACGCTCATGTCTCTGGTGAAACAGTATCCTTTCTCGTGAGTAAGATAAAAAAAATTGAAAAAATGAAACATTTGAGTGGACCACCAATTACACCTTTACATTTTCATTAAAAACTTTCCAGTACAACCCCACATCGAGTAGGTCAGACTCATATGAAAATACTTTTTATTACCCGGAAAAACATCTGATGAGGAACATGATGGGTTCAATGTACTTTTTATAATAATAATAATATATTCTGAAAATAATATTCACAGAATTCACACCAGTTTACAGGCATGATCAGATTGTTATAAAAATCAACATTTAATGTAGAGAGCAAACATGAAATATAAGAAAGTTTTATGTTTGCTTGTTTAGTAATTGATAAATAGTTTATATATGGCACATATCACGGCAAGCCAATGCAACACCAGGGAAGTTGTCATTTTTTTATTAAGTGGATAGCCTGATGATTGATCAACATTGTTCTGTAAGGTTATTACCAGTGCCAGAGCGAGTTATTATTAACTATCTACAACTAGAGAAAGTATAAATTCACTTAGTATTGTTTGTTTGGATCTTCCCATCGATGTGTTTAGGACTGCAACTGGTCAGTCTCTAATTGGCATATGTGCATACTGTGCGCATTGCCTCGATATACCTTAATTCACAAGCATGGTAAGCATAGATGGATAGTGGCTAGCAGTGGAATCCAGGACTGACCAGTTGCAGTCCTAAACACATCGATGGGAAGATCCAAACAAACAATACTAAGTGAATTCAAACTTCACCCCATCGCACAAGCAAGTGGCTATCAGGACTCAGTGGCCGAGTGGATAACGCGATGGCGTTTGAAGCGAGGGTACTGGGTTCGAGTCCCAGAGTGAAAATCAACTCTGAGATGCAGGTACTTCCAGCTGACGAGTCCCAAACAGGACGAAACGCGCGTCCTGGATTCCACTGCTAGCCACTATCCATCTCTGCTTAGAGAAAGTATAGTTTTTACTTGATAATGAAGAATATGAAGAAATAAATAAGTAACCCATCATTTCTTGTCTATGTAGATTTTTGTTTTATATATCTGATTTGGCGATCCAAATACGATTTATCTGTTGTCTCAACAATTACATTCCATACTCTTTTGTCATTTTACTGGATAAAAAACATACAGTATACATGAGGTTCGTCTAATGATAATATATCTCAGACCTACTGAGTCAATCTTTTATTGTTCAAGCAGGGGAAATGGTAACTTGAGAATATTAAAGATTCCCATTGTGAAAATTACATGTGTTGTTCTAATTTCCAAAATGGTAATTTGTTCTTTATAGTTTCAAACATATAACGTTTTTATGGGAGAAAATATAGCCTTTTTATCATCATTTTCCATAGGTAAACTCAATCAAAGTAAAAGTACTTATATATAATCTGTTTTAACACAACAAACACAGTGTCCCTGCAAGTATGTTTGCCTTGTTGTATCTCATTATGATGAAACAGACTATTGTTACTGTTGAAATTGCGCTTTTTGGAAATATCCTAGAGGTACAGTAACTCAAATTAAGAAAGGCGAAGAGATTGTATTCAAAAATTAAGTTTGTTTTCCCCTTTTTCATAAGTCCTTTTGACACTAAATAAAGTTTACCATTAATTAATATCAATCTAAGATTAATTGTCTGTATGTTATAAGAACATCAAATATAAAATGGCTACACAGACTCTAACTGAACTCTATCCATTGATGAATAGGCACTGTTTGTGTACGGTAAAACTTATTCGAGTCACATGAAAAATATTTCATCACTTAAATACCGCATAAATGGTTTCATATATACAAACTCTTATAGAAATCGATAGTTTTATGAACACCAAAATGATATATATATATATACCTTCCAATTTTTTTGTCATTTTCTTCAAAGCATATCGATTTATTCAAGGTCTTTTGCCATTTCATAAAAAAAAAATTTTTATTTCGAAAAAAAATTGATGTGAAATATATTTTTATGACTTTTGTCATACAATAAGTAGTAATAAGTTGGTTATCAAACACTTGAAATGTGTTTTTTTTTCTAAAATCGTCACTACTTATAAGAATATGCTTATTGTGTTCTTGTAAAATGTTCTGCCTTCTTGATGCTTAGAGATAATTCAACACGTTTTACTATATATATATTACTATTGATTTCATTAGTTTCAATACAAAAATACATAGATTAACAATTAACGTATTGGGAATAAAAAATGAAGAATAGTAGAGTAAGAGCTTTTAGTTTGTTGTGAACAAGTCTCGTAAAATGCCGAGCTATGCGGTTTCCTGTAGCTCTTTAGGAGCTTGGACATTTTTACAAAGCTTTTTAATTTATATAGAAGAACCATGATAGTACATCAGGTTCGGCACTCTTACTGCCTTTGATGAATTAATTTTAAGTGTATGCTGTAAGACAAACTTCAAGCGTCCAACTTATTCTAAGGTGTACATGTAAGGAATTGAGTAAAAGTGCCTTCCTGTGAGGTTTATGATCAAGTTAGACGATTAAATATCCTTATCAGGTAGATCATCACCTAAATAAAATTTACTAGGCTTTTGAAACGTATGTAAGGGACAGTATTCTACTAATATGGTTTTGTGAATTTTTGCTGAGGAAGTAGTCATAAATTGTAAATGAAGGCTTACACGTAGTTGTATGTAAACAATTTAAGAAACAATTAACTTCTCATGGTTTTCAGCAGCTTCAATAGTTTCATGAGTCATGATGGGATTCCATTGAAATGTTAGCTGTCAAGTAAAATTCATGGTTAAACATATTTCTTCTTGAGCGCTGGTACTAAACTTATCGTTAAATTAATGTAAGGCTCATGATAGGATTCTTTCTATAATTAAAAACTGGAAATTTGTACCTACTTTCGTATCAGTAATTGTTTCAGTAAACGAAAGTGATGTGTTTTGATGTTATGTATATAAAGCTTCAAAACAGCGGCCTGTTAAAAACGATGGGACAGTATCAAAGTGAAAGATTTCTTGTTAACGTTTAGGTGGTGCCAACATCTGTACTGTTTGAAAAATTTTCAGGTATAAACTTCTAACAGTCAGGTATTCTATTTTTTGTAGATTGGTATGACATTTTTTATGAAATAGCAACAACGACCTGGTTGCTTTAATGGAGAATTCCTCTCCCAGATCTGGGTTATTATTTGTCTTCTGTTTTTGAGTGACACTAGCTACTGCTAAGTAAGTTACAGTTCTGATAATGCTATGTCAATTCTAATTACCTTTCTTCTTAAAAGAATCACAGGACATATTGTGATTTGGCTTTGATTCTTTGTAAACATGTTTGGAAACATACACAGAGATGTTCTAGTTTGATAGATTTTTTTACTTTGATACGCTAAACCTTTGAGAGACCGATTGGTTAGGAACGCCGTATGAATGACCCTAGCTTATTCAGCCGGAAATTTAGTTGGAATAACTCAATTTGCATAGGTAACAATTATGTCAAGTAGCACAAATCCTAGATTCAGATATCTCTGTCTGCTTTTTTCAAGCATAAAACTGTTTATAACTTGTATTCAATTTATCTATTTATGTATCCACTTGCGTGCAGATATTCGTTTAGTCCTTAATTCTGGGTTATTAGGAGTACAACTATTTGACAAGAAAGAATATTGTTGTTTCAAGAAATGACAATAAACTCGACTTTTTATTATTTCACAAGTACAAATGAAAAACATTACATGGTCTAGAAAGAAGTCAGACACCTACATATGTTGTCAAGGGATATTTTGTGTGGGGAAAATTTACGTTTTGAATACATAAGTGAGGTGTTATGACAAAACTGAAGCACGGAAAAGGGATGAAGTCTAGTCATCACTATTAATTCTTATTAAAGGAATCTATACTGTCTTTATTTGTCAGCGGCAAACACTAACTTATTATATCTTTTCTCGCACATAACAAAAGTACTTTTTATACTATGAAGTCTTCTGTTTTGTAGATTGATGCATACGTCGTAAAACTTTGAGTGGGTTTTATCAAGGTATAAGTGGGATTAATTAACAACCGAAACTGAAAACCACGTTTTTGAATAATGATATACCAAAATGAGCCTCGTAATGAAAGTGAAAAAATTTATATCTGTTTTAATGTGCCCTGCATTCTATATATATATTTTTTTCTAGGCTTGAATACCTGTCGTGTTTTCATATCTGTATTTCTAAGTACACATGCTCCGTAGGCACAGAATGAAGTAAACTGTTTAACAAGAAAATTATTTTTGACAGATTTACAGGTATCTTGGTTATAGGCAGAATAAAGTGATTGAGAATAAATCAACGTTTTGTATATATTCCATAGTATCTTCAATCAAACACCTTAAACAAGCAAGGAAATCAACGTTTCCACACTGATTCTTGCTTTCATTTGGAAATTTATGTCTTTTTTACTTAATGACGGTTAATACCACTGTTAATGTATGACATGGTAACTTTCACTCTTCACCTGAATATTAATTTTTAAAATCAGAGAGATGTCAATAAACTATTCTTTATTTATTAAAAATTAACAGAATTTCCTTGAAATATTCTGCCAGTCTGAATATTTGTTAGAAATTCATTAATATTAGGTAGATTAGTTTCGCAATTCCAAATGACACCATGTTTGTTAACTAACATACGATTCATATAATTAATTAATCTTGGAATATTTATCAGTTGGATTGAAATATACATCACATTTCGAGTCAGTTGATGCCTGGTTTATGTTAGTTGTAATATTATTATCACTACCGTTACTAATATTATTATTGTTACTAATATCACTAATATTATAAAACACGAATGTTCATTATTTACAGTATTATGTCATGCAAACTAGTATGAATGGGTAATATCATATGGATTTCCGGTTGACTGTAGTTGGTGTGATGTAAACGAACTTCAAATAAACATCGGTAATACTGAATACCGAATATCAGGTAAAACAGGTTTCTAGTACATGTGGATAATTGTACGTCTAATAAATAGTCTAGACTTTATTGGCCGATAATTAGCTGAAGTTTACGGGTTAGTAGTAACTAACAAATGTAGTTCAACAATAACTATTTCATATTTTAGCGAATAAAACTATGTTATTTATTAAAGACTTAGCTTACGTAGATCTATCAGTCAAATCATCAGTAGCTTACAATGTGGATAAATATGACTCAACGTTTAGTTTTTTGTATTGAGCATTTTAAAAAGACATTCTTATAACTCTATTTATCGCCATACTAATTCATACGTTATATACCCCTCTAGTTTCTGAATAATTTGAAGTCTTTTCACGTGTACGTTTGGGAGTGTTACTGTTTTCATGTAAATACTGTTTGATTGGAGACTATTTAGGTAGAGTATTTAATTCTAGCCGAAAATGTACTGTTAGAAAAAATCCCACTCTATCAGCTACAACTGCACAAACATTGCAGTGATTATGTTTACTTATTTATATGTTTCATATTGGACGTTTTATTATTATGCGACGACATTTTTGTGACGACTTGAAGGTCATTGATCACATAAAAACTACAAACGTTTTCCACTTTTCATCTAATCATTGTACTATTTGTTTAGTTATCGACAATAATATTTTTTTCATTTGAAGACTTTCGTATAACTTTAAAAAAACTAATCACATTTACAACGTATATCAATAATTTATCCTTTAATATAAATACTACCCAGCTGAAATATTTGTCTGATATTATAACTTCAATCTAAACGGTTTTAACAATGAGGTGAAATTAACTTGAAACGAGTTTTCCCCAGATTTTCTACCTCATATTTTACCTGGTCAGATCAAAACATTGTACCATTCACTACAACCTATTATTATTATACAGTAATAACTATTAAATTCCTCTGACCATTTTGACGTACACGTGGAATACAGCGAAAGGTTAGTAGAAATGAATTACTGAAGACTATTTAAGTACTTATCAGTTGATAGATATTTATATTTGTCCCCTTGCATCGGTCATGGTAACCACTGATGACTGCACAACTTTGTAGAATAAATAGCATTTTGTTATAGTTCTCTTATGTGCTTTTTTGTAACAAAATCAGTGGTAAAATGGCAAGTAAAAACTATAATCTTATTACTCTCACTTAATAAAAATCATTCATACTTCCTATTCTCAAGATTGCTAAATGGTTTGCTGTGTTGTACATATAAGATAAGATACAAGGTTTAAACTCAACATTCAACTATATGATTTAAGTACTTTTCGATCAATATATAGATGGCAAAATATTCACAAGTAGCTGATCAGTGCATTCACAGATTTATCAATAAGTTCAGAGTATAATGTAGTATGTTATTTTTGGAAGTAAGAAATTAGATGAACATGGTGCCGTTAGGTTTATTTAAATCCAACTCTGAATGATTTTCCATGTAGTTCCACGTAAATCTATGAAGCGAAACTACCAAAATAGTACGTTTCCAAAAAACAGAAAATTTATCATTCATTTCAATAACATTCACTTTTACTGGAATATTTATTTATCCATAAATAGATCAGTTTGAACAACGTAATTATGCGATCTGAATAAATACTGGAAATCAGACAGTGGTGTAATTACTTCTAAATTGCCGGATTCGTGTTTGTGAAAGTAGAATGGCATGTAATAATCAACATGATAAATTTAAGGCGACTTTGTTGTCAGACAATAAACGTAATTATGTTTTTTGTCTTTATTATTTTCTATAAACAGCTATCAGGTGAAATCACAAGCGTGTACAAGTAATCCTAACCATATAAATCATTCAATTATGCTTTATTTTAATGTATTTATCAAAATTAAACAGTGATATAGGCAGAGTTGAATAAAGCAGAGATTTCAGAGTTGCGATGGATAATATATATTTGATATAAAGTAACTGTATCATCATGATTTTTCATCAACAAATGATCTTCAACTTTGTAATTAACTTTTTATGTATGATAACGTGCCCAAGTATTCGTTTGTAACTATTATTATTATAACTACCAATACTACAACCACTATTACTAATTAATCACCATTTTACAGTCTCAGGGCGGTGGAAATGTATGATATTGTAATAAGTTCGCTATTTAAATTCCAATTTCTATGATTTGATGTGAAAGTATCCGGGAAAATTTATATATTGTACATGCATCAAAACTAAACCACTCAAAATGGAATTCTCTTCCTAACAAAAAGCATAATCGACACTAATATGATGTAGATAATGTAAAACAATCTGTCAAAAAGTCACCGATATATATATTGTATATTTAGCCTGAGTGTATTTTGTCTAATTTGTTTCATGTGAACTTTATCAATATGAAAATGTTTCTCATACAAATATGGATTTTAGTGCAAAGATGATATCTTAATAATGTCAGTAAGCCGGTTTCGAATATTACCACTTTTAGGAACCCGTGGAAAAATATCTTTAAACTCGTGTTTATTCCGTACGCATGAATTCGAAAATTTAAGCGAAATCCACGCTTGTTTGATCATAATTGTAAATCCAGCAAGCTTGGGATATTTCAAAACAATCAAGTGAGAAATGTAAGATTGAATGAAAATTTTATTAGAAAAATATATTACATACTGTAATCATAAGCTACCATCGATTACCAAATGTGTTATCTTGCATGAAAGTTGCGAAATCGAATGAGAAATAAAGCTATTGCCTAGAAATGAACTACTGAAAATGAAATAAATTAGTGAAGTTATTGATAGTTTATCTAATTTGTGTGATTGAACTGGAGCTTTCAATTCGTCATGCAGATATTAGTAGTAGAATGTTTTGCATACAGTTTTAAATTGAAGGCAAATTTGGTTATCTTTTAAGTGTAGTGGCAAGAATATAGTTGATAATAATTTTGTTATACAAATATATTCATTTTTAAAATAGTGCCTTATCTGATGACTGCATTAATTCTGGGTACACGTCATGAGTCAATGTCTTGAAATCATCTACTACATTTAAAATTAATTAATGTAAGAAGATGACGTTTGTTACTAGACTTTATTTAAACAGAATACATCAACTGGTTCGTCAGTAGGAATGAATGAGTACTTATTACGTATTCCTCACATGAACCCCAAATATAAATGTGTATTCAAATATCAGTAATACTAATAGTTGAAACTAAACAAACATAATTGTCTCATCTACGAGAAAATTAGGAACAAAGGATGTTGTTTTCAACTTTTCCACGTAAACCAATTAGAATCGTCAATTTGTATTTAATTTAATATGATGAATAGACTAGGAATGTTAAAAAAACTTTCCGGAACTGAGACGCTTATAGCATATTAACCAGGGGATTCAGTGTTTGTCTAAGATAATATTAAAAATTAAACGATCCAGTAGAATTGTGGTTGCTGATTCGAATCATGTAGAGAGTCTAAAGTAGCTGAGTTGGAGTCTTCAGTTTTCTGAATGGAAACAGCAGAAATAATTATGTATTATAGTATAGTTCACAGTGACTGAAACGAGTTCTCACTTTATTGTTTATTTCATACATTTACAATTCATCATGATCATTTGCCTTTCATTAATATATTACTAGTTACATTATTTTTGATACCACAGGCAAATAGCCAGACTCCTCAGCCTAGCTAAGCTTTTTCTGTTTGATAAACGTTACTACTTAGATAACGCTAATTTGTATGCTGGTCGAATAAGTAATGTGTTTTGAACGAAAGGCTTTTTAGGTACTGATAGCACGGTGATAATTTCTTTCGCAAACTTGTATATACTAATATTTTCAGAAAACTCTTCTATTACCACTATTTTGAAACTCAATGACAAGCGATGCAAGAAAACAAGGATTTCAAAGAGCTAGACTTATCAGTTGAAGAATAAAGAAATTCATCAAATAAACCTATCTAATTTTATTATTGTTGCATATGATATTCATTATGGTTTGATCTTATTCGGGACTGAATAGATATTCCATCCTAGTATAATCTTAAGCAGTGGGTAGTTAAACCAAGGATCGAAAAGAGCACTTTAAGACTTCTCAGAGGATCCTGAACAGTGAGAGTAATGAATGCCCACTGATAAGGAGTCACAAAACAGAAGGAAGAAACTATTCAGTTTTCCCTGGCTTCCAATGGCACTCCAACTGAAATCAATCCATAAAGAATATGACTTACACATTAACTTCAAAAAAATCGCTTCATGCTTACTACATGTATTGTAATGTATGCTACTTACATCGACATACATTAGTAATATGTAACATCAATCAGAGGTGAAATTCCTGAGAGCAGAAGGTTGAGAAGATCTAATAGAAGAGAATAGGAATGAAAACAAAGGGTGATTGTAATAACAGGAATGAAGGAATGATGAAGACTGTAACAGACGATTGATGGAAGATATAGAAATGAAGTATTCAATGTGTGATTTTCATATTTTACCAAAGAACTCTTTAATTTTGCACTAAACAATTAGATGTTCCTCCCCACTAGATTTCGTTCACTACAATACAAGTTCCCAAGATTGCGTCTTAACTAAGAGGAATTTTAGCAATTGAGAGATGTCGAGTTTTCTCAGCTTACAGTTGTGTCTTCAGACAAAATAAAAATAACAAACGACAACTTTCTTAAAGGCATGGTATTGGACAACAAATGTTACCAAATAATGAAACTAGATAAAAAGTAAGGAAAATGGAAAATCGTTTCTTCCATACAAGTTTACATGGGGAAGAAAGTGAATAAAAAATACTTCAAAAAAATCAGAAAAATAATGTTATTTGAGTAAGAGAATTACAGAAGTCAGGAAATTTAATATTAGTTTATGCCATCATCATTATCGTCTAATAGTTATTATTAGTTATATGAATACCGAACAGAACATTAGAGAAATAAATAAATGAACAAACAGAGCAGAGACCATCATATAAACCAGATTGCAAGAAAAATAATGATATAGCTCGATATTCTGAAAATAATCATATATCAAAAAGTTATGAAGTCATACAAGAAACATATGATGAATATAATAACGTTCGTGTCAAGTATGCCAGTTTTGAATTCTCATTCTATTTATGATTTTCCGTAGACATAATTTCGTCACATAATCTGTTTATAATTTCGGAATATACCTTTCTGGCTTTGTATCGGGAAATCTTGAGTGTTGGAGTGAGCAACCCATTTTCTATTGTGAAAGTTTCATCAGTCAGATGGATTTTCTTCAACTAAAATCGTGTTTTTTCGGTACAAAATGAATATTGGCTTGTAAGATTCGGTATTAAACTAAGTTAAAAGAATGATCACCTAAAGGTATAATATGACTATGCATTTAATAAAACATAATATTCATTTTAAGGCCAAAGATATTTGTAACTAATAGATATACCGGATTGCTTATAATGAGAAACTGAGATTCTAACATGATAGGGAAAATGGAACAACGACTCAAAAACATTGAATTGCTTGAACAACTCAATTATTATTCATTGGTTTAAATTACCATGTATTTCATTTGAATGACTGATGTATTACATAGCTACTGTGAGGTAGACGGAAGGACTATGCGTAATGCTAAGTTGATTTTCACTAAATTATCTAACTAGCTCGTTTAACTGTTCCATCTTTCTCCTAATTCTAGCCTAAAGACGAATCAGTGTATGTGCCTTAAACATCGTCCTTTTTTCTAAAGGCATATATAGCGGTTTTGTTAAACTAAATAAATGCTGTGACTTTTAACATTTTTCTTGACAGAGACTCTATTACTTTTAACACACAAAAGTATGTGGGAAGATAAAAAACCTAAGAAGTTCGCACGTTCATGTCAAATAAACTCCACCTGATTTTACTGACTGTCATGATGCTAGATCTAAGGAAATAAACGTTTTCTACTGTATTCGATTTCAGATTTGAGAAATGGCTCGTAATCTACTAATAATAATGCTGATCATATTAACACCCTTCACATAATCTAACAAAAACAACTTACTTTTTCAAATCCTTTCAGAAATCTTTGATTGGCAATTTGATCCAAAACATTTAAATATTTTCGATGAATAGTTTCATGTTGACATAAATCATGATCGGATAAATTAACCAATCCAGGGTCTGTCTTGCTAAGTGATTCGCGTAATTCTTCGAAGTTTGGCACTATTACAGCTACAGGATAAGTGGATTTAGGATTGGCATCAATAAAAATTTGACTAATTAGACTACAACTTTGATAAAGTGCTTCCAGTCTTTCTGGCGCTACATATTCACCTTGAGCCAACTTGAAAATACTTTTAACGCGATCAACCAACATCAATGAACCTTCCTAGAGTGGATAAAATACAAAATGAAACATTACATAAAGTTCATAGTATGATTAGCAACATATTTTAATTAAGATTACAAAAATTGTCAGTGATCACGATTGAATGTTTCCTGAAGCAAACTACATATTTATATGATCGTAGTTGTTATTAATAACAGCTTAAACATATGGAAAAATATTTATGAACCGACGAAATGGTTCATAGTGAGAAAATTACAAGGTTCTGACAATGAAAGTTGGAAGACGATTTCATTTACTCATACAATATAAAAAATTCTTGAACGAGAAATAAGGTAACACATTATTACACTAACTTAACTATACTTCATTTTTAACTGGTAAATTACATGCCTTTAGGTGTAGTTCACGACAAGAAATCAAAGTAATAAACACTATCATATTAATAACGAGTCTAAGATTTTTACTACTGCTTTATTGTAAGATAATCACGTCAAACCTAAGATGGAAAATTATCAAGAAAAACGAATCAGCTTTTGAGACGATGAGGAATTTCAGGAAATATTTCAACTAACTTTCAGGCCATTTAGAGGTTTATTTAATATCTAACCAAATAATGAAGGCAGTGAAACATTGACCTGTCAGCTTTCAGGCGATAGTAATAAGTTCGCCAAGAATTTTAGATAGAATTACAGAGATTTAGTGTGATACGTTAGGAAGTAATAGTGAACAACAAAATATCATTTGGTCAGATTCCATGGTAAAAGTTTTCTTCCTATTTCATTATATCAATTGCTACTATTCGATCTCAAATAAACATTTTATTGTGTATATAATAAAATTGCCAGATTATTGACTGATTTTGGAACATCCCGTGAGAATTCGCGGTGAGACTATGGTTCATGGGCGACCTTTGAGCAACGTTAAAATGACCTTGAGAATGTCCACCTACTTACTAGGGCTAAATGAGGATTAGTGTGAAGAATAAGGATTATGTTTACGATTGATGGTTATTGTTAGGAATTAGATTTATGGTTTTCATTAATAACTGACATCAGTTATAATGTTGAAACGCTATTTAGACAAATGTGTGAATGGATTTCGCGCAAAAATCCAAGACTTGTTATCCTATATCTTATTGGTTCGTCCGTAAATTATAGTCTCGCCGAATTCGCTATAGTTTCGAAGTGGAAATAATTGTGATCAATAGAACACGATTTAAAAATCACGTAACATCCAAGTACTACTAAAACTACTTTCACAAGTAATAAAATGTAAAAAGTCTTCTTCACTGATGATCTCATTCGGACAAATTTTTACACTTACTGTAAAACTGGCAGCTCTAGAATGAGCAACTACTGCACAGAATTCATCACAGTAATCATCACGAAACAACCTCGTGCATACAAGCACAACTTCGTACGACAAACCAGATATATATTGTTATTTATAAATGTTACCTAAACCGCTGAATTATAATCTAGTCTTCTAAGTGTTTGTGGTTTCCCTACTGACTCAGCTTTCTGGAGTAAACTTTTCATGTGATCATCAGATTTTCACTGCTAAGGAGTTCAATATTAGGATGACTTAGCTGTCCTATGTCTTATTAGTCTTCGATGATTTAATAGATTTGTGAGGATCAAACACAAAAAGTAATCGATTTGTCAGTTTTGATTGCCGAATAACAAATCGGTCGTTCAAGCAAATGTTAATGACATGCAAACGTTCAAAAGTGGGGGATAAATTGGAATGAAAATGAATACATTTGAATTTTTACTAAATCTGATTTGTCACAGTGTTAGCGAGATACTTAGAGAAAATTATAATCTTCTTATGAAAAATTACAGACTAACTTTTGTCTGATTATGATCTTGCTTCGATCCAACATTATTTGGAATATAATTACGTTCCTGTTCAACCATATTCTGATTTGGGAACTTATCGAGTGAAGTAGTTTCCAAGATTACTAAACTATAGAGAGTATCTGGGTCGTAATAAGAGAAATCATAACACGGAGTGATCGTTTTGATAGATTTGCTAAGAAAAAACATATCATACAGAAGTTAAAATGACTACTAGCATAAAAAAATGATATCCTTACTGAGGTCCATTCTCCTATATCTCCAGTATGTAACCAACCATCTGAGTCAATTAGCAGTGCTGTATTTTGAGGATCTTTGTAATAGCCTTTGGTGCATCGCTTACCTTTCACACATATCTACAAAAAAAAACCCTAAACCTTGTTTATATTTAACATTTAACATTTATAATCAAAGCTACAATATGAACACTAATTTCAATCCTATCAACAAAATATCAGTAAATTTTTTAAGTTGAGGAAGAAAGAGCAAATGAGAATGATTACTGAAAACAAAGAATGACAGCAATAATTTCATACAAAACAAACGTTACACTCTAGCAAACAATCAAAACACAGAGACAGATAACATGCTGATCAAGGAGATTTCATTGCATTTTACAAATATAGTTCAACGTGGATGTATTGTTTAAAGGCCAGAATAATCATATTCTAACAAAATAATCAAAGTTGTAGATCACCTAGGTTGAATGTTAATGGAAAAATTTCTACAAACACTAAACCAACAATTTTTATCGTAGTGCCTTGAAAGACAGATTGATGATTCTGTTTTCCGAAATTAAGGCAGAATGAATGCACAAATTTTATAAATCTCAGTAAGTACATTGGTTGGAATGTCAATACATTTTCAAACCCCATATAATGACATCACTTCGACAATTCAAAATTGAACCACTCAACATAGAAAATATAATTATCCCTTCATAGACTGAATGAAACATTGAGTATGTTTTCAAAATAGTTGTAGCACTTCTTTGGATTTCATGGAAAATCGTGAAAAACTTCATCACACGAAATGACAAAAATGAGAGACAGGCTCACTTCTTCAATTTCATTTCATATTTCATGGTGAATCAACCAAATTTAAAAGATTCAGAAATCGAACACCAAACACCTTTTAATATTGATGTTCGATGAAATGTATTCATAAATACATACTGTGAATGTTCAACGTTGTTTATCGAGTAATAATACTTAAAATAGTTTAATGTTTCTGTGTTCAGCTTTCTAGATGTACACTAAAACGTTTCATATACAAAATAAACACTTAAATATATCGAATCAACAGTTCATATATAAAGTATTACGTTTGTTTTACTGTATCCTGAATAATTCACCACAAACATTCTATAGTCGAAACTATATAAAGGTACATTTTTAATGAACGTTTACTTTATTAAAAAATGTACCACATAGGAAATTAAGTTATCAACAGACACGAAAGCTCACCTCTCCTCGATTATCTCTTTTGACAACAAGACCTAAATCTAATACGTCGACCAATTTGACTTCTACACCATAAGCAACTGCACCCAAAGCACCAATGCGAAATTCTCCGACTAAAGATACCGTTACAACTCCCATAGTCTCTGTGCAACCAAAGCCTTCGACAATCTAAACATTTTAAAGATCAGTTTTAAAGTTACTAACAATTAAAAATTAAAACGTATCAAATGTGCCTGGAGACACTAAGTGACAATTCGGTAAACATGTATTCCACACTCACTTCATGCTATTTGATAAATTTTATTTATGCAACGATCGTTAAATATGGTTTCATCTACCATTTAAACCTACTAAAGTGAATGCACTGTCATTGTTAAATATTTTTTCAGCAATTACTAAAAATCCCTGATATATTCCTTATAACATACTGGATAGGTCCAAATATGCTATCAGTTAAACAATGGATTGGTAATGAAAGTCTATTACTATATTTTTTATATAAAATTTTAATAGCTACAAATATGTGAATCAATCTACTTCACTATTTCTATTAAATGATGATAAAATGAGATAAATGATAAGAGAAAATTGAATTACAAAGATGTGGAAGGGTTTAAAATTGAAGATAACTAAGAAATACATGTTTATACTTGGAAATTTACATTGTAACTCATAAATGTCGAAGTTTTATCACCTTACGTTCATCATCTATCAGAAAATCTGTTATTAATATTTGACCAAATACTGATACCCATGAACTGTGACAACACTGAATTTCGCATATTATGTTGCGAATCACGTGTTTCGTAAACATTGTGCAGCCATTTTTAAGAAAGTTTTTCGTTTATCGAAAATGTAAGGTGTAATATAATTTTTACTTGCCAACTTCAGGTGGTGCACTAACTAAAGTACTATTTAACATAGAACCTTACCAATATGATGCGATTTCATACAATAACAAGCGAAACGAAAAAAATATCTAGTTTTCAAAAGCAATGATTGCTTACTAATAATAATCAGTGCTTATCGACTACATTTATGATGTTCAAGTGAAGTCTAATGGATCCCATTCATTAATCAAACAGATAAATTGGTTATCTAAAAGTTAAGTAGTTATAAGGACCACATTTAATGATCCTCTACAAATTATACAGAACATTGAAAATAGCTTTAACGACTGCAGTGTGTGTGTGCAGCCTTAAAACTGTATAAACTTTATACCTTGTAGACACTGTCAAAACTCGAAATACACTAACTGTTTCATATGTAAAAATACCAAAACAATACTAGTTTGAACGAATGTATATATACAGATTTGGCTTACAAGTCCATTAAATACAGCACGCATAAACTGTGTAATCTCGGGCATCAAAGGAGCACCGCCTGTTATTATTCCACAAATACGTCCACCAAGAGCTTGGCGAAGTTTTTTAAAGCAGAGAGTGTCCAAAAGAGTTTGATGATTAAATTTCCCCCTAATGAAAAAGAAACTGAATCTTTTAATCCCACTCCTATTCACCAAGATAACTACAAACACAAATAATTCCACACTAAAATGCTATTATCAAATAGAAGAATTAAGGTAGCAATCAATATGTTCAAGTTACTGCACTTTACAAAGCTATGGAAAATTAGAGAAATATAAAGGATATTGTTAATATTGAGCTAGCAATCCTTATACGAAGCTGGACCACAGGGACAAATGAAAAATCACTGACAGATGAGAAAATCAAGCGTATTTAACAATTCGACTAGAAAGCATTCTGTTGAACACTTCTAGTTGCCTCATCAAACTAATAGAGCCAACTTGCTATTACTATTTCGATACAATGAAAGTATTTATTGCTAAACCACTTAAATCAAGATTTGAGAAAACCGATATTCACCAATGGCAATAAACTTGAATATGAGTAATCAATTGAACCAGTGATAATAACGTTGAGGACAATATTATTTTGTACCGAATGCGATAAGAGTAAATGTCTTACATAGGTTGACTTATTTTGGACTTGAATATATTCAATAACTATCCAATTTTCATATGACTCCCAAAAGTCATTAGATTTTCATGATTTTACTTAGTGCCAACTCCAAGATAAAAAACACAAAATAATAAATTCATCCACAAGGCTTTAAGTCATACTTGTTGAAAGCACAAACCAAAGGTGTAAACGAAGAACTTTTAAGCAGGTACGTAACAGTACTACTAGAGTACATACTCAGAATACCTTAGCACGTAAGGATGTAAACTATGGGATACAGTTGTTAGATATGAATATATTAAGCGTTAGGAATGTTTAAACTGTTGTTTCGATTAAGAGATAGATCATGTTTCACCAAATACAAAAATCATTAGGACGAGAAGGTTTTCTGTAAATACATAATGATGAAAAATTTGACTTGTGACACGGTGAGAAATCTATAAACACCTGATATGTACATTACTTAGGTCTCAAAGCAGAAGTATCCAAAGTTATGCCCATGTTTAACATCAAATGTACTATAAGACCTAATGCCTGGGTTTAGGTTACTGACAGTGAATATGACTTGTATTTGCTAAAAATCGTTCATATTAGAATCCGGCTAACTTTTGTCATGGGAGGTTCGCATCATAGAAAACTTTTTTTCACTATTACAATAATATTGACTGTGCAACATGAATTAATATCAACTAATAATTTTTTAAACGCTACACAATTTACGACCAGAGAGTATTTACCGTTTTTGTTCACCAAGCTTTTGTTTTATTACATGATTAACCAAACGAGTTTTTAGAGCTGATCCTTCGATGGCTTCATAATACTTGGTATAAATACGGGATAAAACACGTGGAACAGTAGTTAATACAGTTGGCTTCAGACTTTCACAATCAGCGAGTAGTCCATCGACAGTACTTGTCAAGAACCCAATTTTAGCCCCTTCGAGAATGACAACAGACTATAAAACATTACGCATATGAAAAGATTAGTTACACTTTTAGACAAACGTGACTATAACAAGATCAATTATGTTAAGTATCGTACAATCCATAATTAAACCTAATATCAACTCTGTGAATGCGATGATACGAGTAATCTCTAATGTATTTTTGTTAGTAAATTGTTTAACACAGGATCCAGCATTAGTATTACAAGCTGAACAGAAACAATAGATAAACAGGCTAACTGGGAATAAACCTCAAAAACACAATTGTTATACTCAAATCCAATATTTAAAGAATCGTTTGGAGCAAAATCACCAATAATTATATGTATAAAGCTTGTTTTACATCTTCCTTTCTAAGCTATATATTCTCGTGGTTTTTATATCCTTGAGGTATCCAAACTTAAGCAGTTGGTCATCCAAAAAAATTGATCATGAGTCTTGACGTCAGACGTTTGCTAAAAGGAAAAGAGGAGTCAATTACTGTTCTATACATGGTTTACTCTATTAGGATCTGGAAGTTTATATCCGCCTATGTCTTCGAAATCTGGGTTTTACAACCATCTAACCCACATCATAGTTGTGAAGACAGTTTCTGCAGTTCATAGATAACACTATATATATGGGACCAACGATGCTCTGTATATGGTGATTTTACTTAGTAAAGTCACCGAACCAAAGATGTTAGAATGAGGATTAATGATAGGTTAACAAATGGGTGTAGACCTGCATGAACCGATAGCTATCGCAAGAGTCATTAAATATTCTTCACTAATATCAGTGATTATTATTACAGAAGAATCGGAATTCATAAGTAAAACATATCAAGCTGTGATATCAATCCACAAAAATATTAAATGTAGACCGTTTGGTTTTTGTTCTGTGGTTTAAAATTATTGAGGATTGAAGGTCATATGCTCTAACCCATACGTGGTCGTAGGTGTGCATTTCTGAGAAGTATTAGTTTTTAAATGCTTCTTGAGCTGATTACAACTTGTAGAGAAAACTAATTTCTAAATATATAAGTTTCCTTACACAATACTATCGTAAACAATGATTTTTAGCCTAATCCGTCTCACGAACTACACTCCATGTAGTTAAGATTCACGAGAAAAAGTAAACCGATACCTGAAAATTTTGATTGATGCTTGTAATAACCTATGTGTAGATGAATGCATACTTTTTGTATTATACACAGTGTATAACTTATTATTCTTTGCTATCTATGTACTCCCCATTTTACTTTGTTCTTTTTATTACCTATTATTATCATTATTATAATTAATGACGACAGTGATGTCGTTTCAATTTGTTGATATTCCCTAGTTGTCCTGTTTTCACGTGTGAACATGTAACTTTACCTTAATGTTTTTTCTGTTCATCTGTCGAGCATGGAGAATATGATGGTAGTGGTTATTATCTACATTCAACTATGCTAACTGCAAAAAGGGTTGAAAGTCGATGGTCAAAGAAAAGAAATCCTTGTTTGTATATCGACTACCAGCCTTGTAAAACAATATAATATAGTAAACTGCTAATTATGCTCATACAATATGAAGTCGCAGATTATCTAAACAAATGAATTTAGTTGTGTCCATTCATTGATCTTACCAACTGCTTTCATTAACTTGTATAGCTGATTATTTGTTGTTATAAACCTGGACAATTAAGGCACATGAACATAGCTTTAAAGAATCGTTTCGCATAAAACGGTAGCCGACACCTACAAATCAGGAGGACTGAATACAATAAGCAAACGAGTGTTATATGTATTTTAAAAATAAGATGTTCAGTATTTGAATGATGATATTTATCAGGGCCATCGGATGGAAAACTTAATTATGCAATTATCCCAAAACAAATTGCTAAATATAGTCATTTTTAAAGGCACTGGGCGCTTATTGTGATTTTAAGTCTTTCATTAAACTGCATGTTACATCTAAAATTTTTAACAAAGTTTGCTTAGATTTCTTATATTACCATAGCGATTTGATTGCGCACTAGCGAGAAATTTGTGCTACTCAAAATTACGTATAGTTAAATTTTTAGAATGTATTTTTGTTAACATGATTGTAAGGCAGTATTATTTGAAGGAAGGACACAACACTCATAATATCTTTTGCGATTTCGCCAAGTATTAAATGGATTACGTAAAAGTGAATAGGGCTCAACGTTTGTATTTGTAGATGTAGAAAGTGATGGTCTAATATTTGCAACAACTTGTTGCTCAATGATGATGAAATCCAGTACACTGAAGCAATCACAAAATCAGAGTATTTAATGAGATCACGTATCTTTTATTTATTACAAGCTAAAGAATACAGTGATATTAAAATTATTTCGATGAGTCTATATAACCAAGTATCTAGGATTTTTATCTAACAGTAATTTCAGATTCCTATCAAATACCTATATCTTTTCAAAGAATTGAAATCAGGATTATAATATCGAATATGAACGATCAGTTTAGGATCAAATGGTTAAAAGAGACCAAAAAGGTATATGTAAATATTGCTCAAGTTTACTATTAGACTCAAGAATACCAAAGTTTCACGGTTATATCAGAGGATTTATAAACACTGATTGCTGATAGCACAAAATGATTTCTGTCAGAGTTTATCAAGATTTTGGAGCAAATATTTGAGGAAGAGAAAGGTAACTTCTGTAATGATTTTGTCAATCATGTAGAGGCCAGAAACGAAAAATATATAGAAAGAGCAAATCCGAAAAAGAAATAAAATGAAATCTAGTAAGAAAGTACAAACTGGATAAATCATAGGCATCAGTAAATACACAATGATGTACGACTACTATATACTGTACTCCATAAAGCTTATAACTATAAACAAAGATTTGACTGAACGTAAAAATCTTTGTTCAAGAAAATAAAAATGTTATAAAGTTTTAATAAGACGAGTTTTCGGCCCGATCTAAATCTGAAGGATGTTTTGATACCAACCCTAATTAAGCAAACAATAAGGAGAATGACCGATACAAATACTCAAATAAATACATAGGCGTACATTACGCTGCAACTGTCGCGAATTTATCTTAATTGTGCAAGTAACTTTTTGTGTATAAAAATTAGACCACATAATAATAGTCATAATGAACATTGTTTTGTAAACATAAGTAATCCACATTCAAGAATATACAAGTTATGATAAACTCACAGAGTTTACTTGCTCCATGATATGAGCAAACGGTAAATATGAAAGATGTGTTGATAATTTATTACAGCACTGAAGAAACAAAAGTGCAAGTAAATGAGAATACAGTGAATTCCATACAACAAGCATAACTACAATTCAGAAAAAAAGTACAGTGCGATTCTGAATAATAATATGCCTATTTTCAATTTTTTTAAAGCGACGTAAAACTATGACAATTATTAAAATTTTTCTATACAGCACAGTAACATTATCTTCTTATCAAGTGGAGTGTTATGAAGCGGCTGAAATTTTGCTTACTCTCGTCTTATTGTCTATAACTAACCACTGGTCTGAGCCATGTTGATAGGGGCAGACTACTTAATTGGGGTCCGCACTACTATCATAACGAGTGTGTGTAAGCTCTGGTTGACATGAACCAGAATCGATTACAATAGGGTAGGTGTATACACTCTTTGTCTTTCCTTAAACGGTGAGATTAAAATTACTTTACACCTTTATTTCTACGAACTAATTCTTTCTCCCTGTATCATATCCTTATATGAAATGTTTTTTTAACACCATTGAAGTAACTGCTTCTATGAATTTGGTGTTCATCTTGTTGTGCTTATGAGGCAACTTGGACCTATGCATATACGTGCCTCGTCCTACGTTGTAGCTGACTGACTGTCTATAACCAGTTGTACAGTAAGCATTCGATATACATCCTGTTAATCACGGAATACGGCAAACATTGAATATTAAACCTTGGAACCGAGAAATAATTAATGTCAATTTGAAGACTTTTTTATCTTAGCTTAAATCACCACCCTAGTGCTAAAATGTTTTTACATGTGAGGAACGCAAAACTTATCTTGAATGAATGTGGATATAACATACATATAACAAAACAGAATCCCGAGAACATATGTATGTATGTCGCGACAATATACCTTTTTCATCCGCATGTGCATTAAATTAAAAGTTTTGCTCCATAACTCAACTGACACGATCTATAGTATACGTTCCACTATCAAAAAAGTATAAGTGTGGAATAAAGGATTATTCATTGGCATAAAGTACTTGGTACTGGTTAAATCTAGTGAATTTCTCATTGTAACAAGAAATCAGTCAGTCATAACCCCGAAATTGATCAGATCATAAAGGAGTTACGAGTTTGTGCGGTTAGACCTGATTTCCAAGATTTAGGGCAGTCGCTGTAAATAAATTTTCTGAGAGTAAACGATTGAAAATGCAACTTCACTAACCTTCTCTTCAGTACTTTCAATGATTCCAAAGACTGCATCGACAATTTGTTGGTGTTCGATCATCACACCTTTTGGTAAACCTACACATAATGCATGAGAAACCAGAGATCAGGGGATATTTATCAGACACCAAGAACCAAAAGAATTAACCAACCTCAAACTTTACATTCAACAAAATTTTGGAAATCAAATTGCTTTCAAAGGAATAGCTTCAAAGGAATCATATTTTCGGTAAAAGCTAACTGATCAGAGTCCGTTTATCCGGAATAACAAAGAAGTTAAAGTTTCAACCTATCCTAGCGATTCAATGACTAGATTGTTACAATACAGCTACATTATTTTCGGTTATCTCGAGCAAGCAAGAATGGAAATCAGTATGTTTTTTCAAGCACGATTTCCATAGGTGAACAGAAAATTGTCTGTTCATAAAAACTACAAGAAACCTAATAAATCATAATGAAATGGAAAAAAAACGAGAAATAATTATGAGACCACCTGTGCTTCCGCTGGTAAAGCAGATCATATATAAATCGTCTGGTTTAGGATCCTAAACAAAGTTGAAAAATAAAAACTTCATTTACACGTGACATATAACAATCATATAGAATAACAGTTTAAAGATCCCCATCATATTAATATAGAATAACATTTATTAACTGTGTGTTTGCCTATTATTAAATGCTGTAATACATTGCATGGGACCAACATCTTATAGTTTAAAATTATTTCAAGGCCAAAAGTGTATTCTAACGTCAATTATCAACTAATTATCTATGAAGGAGACTGTTACCCAGGTTGCTCTAACTAATAACTAAACACTTACAAAAGTGACACATTTGAGCTAAATGTTTTCGGATGGTTAAGTGGTCAATATTTTATTGATGTGTCACAGAAATGTGGATAATCCACGGATCTCTACAGGCTTACCTTGACTTTTTTATATTTCGTCATTTATGCCCATATGTTTTGTGTTAACATTACTCTTGTTATTTGGTATTAAGACTATACAGTGGCCAGATATCGATGGAATCACGTTTGAATTATCAAACAATTCATATTTATATGAAATGAATCCAGATATTTCCTAACTTATTCTTGGAGAAGCATAAATGACTTTCATTCATTAATTTGTAATTTGATGAAGCGGATGATTTTATAAGACTGTATAATGATATATTCGAAAAAAAACATTAATTTTAGTTTATGCAACAAGTAGTCTTAGGAACAACCTAACTGAACTCTATTAAAGGAAGGCAGTAGGCAAAGTAAAATCACAATTTCTCAGATCTGACTCTTTCCAGAATGAAAAAAGCAGCATAACTGAGAAATTCGACAACCGAGAAAAATCTCTTTACAGATGTTAAACTTCTACTCACCCGACAAGAGATTCGAATTTTATTAAATTTTGTTAAATTTGATTTCATACGGTGATGATACACAAAATGAAGGGTTTTAGTAGGACCGAGAAAACCTAAAACTTACGGTTTTTGGAATATGGTATTTAAGTCCAATAGCCTGAAATATAAAAAAAACAGGTGGTATAACAAATGTAAATTATCGTGCTTATCTTGCCTTTCTCAGAAATCAATTATCACTTATGTAATAAATAACATAGGTTATGCAATGATTTGAATAGGCAGCTATGTTAACAACACTTTTACGCATCAATATCAATTCTGGAAACGTAGAGATCTGGAGTACTGATCATATTGTTGAACTTAGTAGACGGACGATAAGCATTTACCACTAATAAACTCGACCTCAGTAATAACATTTGGTAAACTAAACGTTATCCATTTCCCAACATATACAATATCAAAATTTTATTATTACGTTTAGTAAACTTGTAAAAATTATCAAATAAATAGTTTACGAAGATTTGTTTACTCTTTTCGGAAATAATGCAGTAACCTGATGATATTATCAGATGATGGCCGATATGTTTTAAAATGACAGAAGTAGGGAATGTCTATTGCATTTGAACTTTATGGCTTAAATGTACAGTGCAATCTATGAGATTGATGTGGTGGGAACATGTGTGTTCACTGACGAAAACGTTTTGAACAAGGGTGAAACAGTTTTATGATACTCGGTAATATTTCGTTAATGTCAGTGTTTAATTCAAGAGTTTGTAATGCGCTTGTTGTTTTTGTGTATTCACTAACGCGATGAAGTATGTATCATTACCAAGTTTTGATTTGATAATTTTGAATAAATTGAGCATTGGGTAGATTGTTATAAATAAATAATATATTTGTAATATACCAATGAGTAGAAAAATTAGATTTTCTGACGTTTCGTGACTCAATGTAAGCCACTTCTTCAGAGAATAAATAACCAAATTAACAATAATTCAAATTTCAATAATTTCAAATTTGAATTATTGTTAATTTGGTTATTTATTCTCTGAAGAAGTGGCTTACATTGAGTCACGAAACGTCAGAAAATCTAATTTTTCTACTCATTGCGATGAAGTATGTAAAAACAGAAGCGATATACATTAAATGCTTTTGTTATTTTAATTAGTGTTCAATAATTTAATGAACTTTGGATCGTACTTCGGTTTTCAGGCAAGATTAAAGCTGTGTTTTTTTCCAGAAGATAACAGGTGAAGATACTATTTGTAATTTGAACTTGAAAATAAGATACAGAATAGAAAACAACATAACATATAGAATACTGTTATCTGAATAAATAAAAAGTTAAATTTATACAAAGAATCAACGGAAGAATTCAATAGAACGTTCATTTTAAATGAATAGAGTTATAACCGTAGGAAAGGAGATTGTATTTACAGAAGAAATTTCCATTAATGAAAATTATGTTAGCGGGTAACCACTACAGACAAATCAATCCTTAAGGTTAGAATTATAATGGTAAATATGTCAATACATATTGGAGACATAGTTATGAAAAATTTTATTCAAATAGAAATTTTAATTTATTATCTACATTCACAGGCTTATTTGAGCTAATCTTTAGGAAGGAATAAATAAAGGAGTCTAAGAGCACTTACAATTATGCACAAATTAGCGATAGATTTTATCGAGATAAATTTCAATCTAACAAGTGCTTTCCAGACATTTTATTAGTTTTTTTCACCGAATCTACGCGACATATCACGATATTGGTCAACTGAAATTCACAGCATAAAGTCACGTCTTTTCTGTGGTGAAATGTTCATAAGATAGAAATTCATAGAAACACTTACTAAAAATTCGTCGAATAAATAAATTTTCACATTTGATGAAAATCGGACCTTCGCTTCTGCGACTTTAGGACCATCATTTACTACAATCACTAAATTGATTAAGGAAGAGGATTTTTCTAATATATGGCAAATTTCTTCACCCGAGTCACATACAACAACACGTAGTTCAGCTGTAACGAATTGATAAGAAAGATGTATGGAAGACAAATGTTGAGATTAATATTTATTAGCAACTGAATACTTTAATCAGCAAAAACATCTCCATATTGAGTAACAAGACTGGGAAATAAGAGGGGCTGGAATCATATACCGATAAGCAATAAAGAATGAGATACAAGTAGGTTCAAAGTATCTTCACAGTACTAAAACCGAGATATGACGTTAGTCCTAGAAACAATTGACTTTTGTCCCAAGCTAAGAAGAGAAATGCAAGATTTCACCCCATAGCGAGATCGGGAGACCATTCCACCCAACGTCACTGTTGTACTGGAACAATAGAGAGAGATGGTTATTGTTCCCACTCTGCCTGAAGTGTTCCTTTACAGAGCCTTCAGTGTGTAAATGGATTTCTCATCCACATCCTACTTGAAGAGTCTCAAATTACAATCGTTTCCAACAAATCGAAAGTAATTATAGTTGATCTCGAATAAATTTGACATTGCTATAATACTTATTCAATGGTGGAGACGTCAATGGGTCTACGACTACAACGAAAACTAGCTTGATACTCGCAAGTCATTCTTTCGTGGGTTTATCACAATCTGCAGAGTATGAGGGAAGCTAGTACATCGGTAGCAGTCTAAAGTAGAGTCATCAGCTGATATTCGCAGCATAAAATATTCAGGTCCCCTTTTAAAAAATTTATATGACGTTCGCTTAATCCAAAGGTGATGGAGCACACAATTACTCGAAATCTCCAAAACAACTTTGTCAGTTCTCCGATCAGAAGTTCGTTAACGCTCATAAAAAGACATGAGAGTATGTCACCAAGATCAGCAGCCATTTGGCCAGAAGAACAGGACAGTTTGATCGACACTTCTGTAGCAACAAGCTAGCTGAACTGTCCCTCGGAGTCTCACATACAATGCTCAAAGCACCTTTAGAGGCTACTAAATGGTGTTTCATCAATTTGACAGATTATTTTACTGACATCAGATCGCTTGCTGCCAGTGTCTTGGACGAGTTGAAATAACCTTTGGAAGTTACCAGATGCATCTGATTTTAACTCGTTAGCAAACCCCAACTAACAGGTCTATTGTTCTTCATTCAAACTTCTTAAATTTCTTAAGGATCAATATGCAGACTGGCGTGCCTCAAGGAGTTTAAAGGAGTTTGTAGAGCTCGTTCTATTCCACTTGTTTATTAAAAAAATATATATTCGAAAACGTAGTTTGTTAACAAAGTATTGCAGAAAGTTGGTATATCAAAGTCTAAAAGTGATTACGAATAATGAATCCGATTGTCTTCAACGTGTTTTTTGGCTAATGATGAGAAGCAATATAAGATATACTTTAAATATACGCACGTATACCATACAAACATCAAAAATCGCATACTAAAAGATTCATTAATGAGATTAAATGTCAGTTTATTGTATACATTAGGAATAATTATCGTCATACCACTTAAGAGGCTATTATCCAATTCGCTCAACTGACAAATAGAAATTAAAAATGTACTTCATGAATAAGAACTGAATTGTCTGAAAGTCAATCTAAGATACTCCCAACGCGATTCTCATTTCTTAGATCAAGTGGTCTCCATCTGATTATCGACATAATCGTTTGATTAGTAGTCGAATACAACTGACTAATGTAATTCATATGTACTATTTACATACAAATTATGCAGTTCAAAACAATATAAATAGGGACTGGACGTTTCTAACTCACGTGTTTTTCATACGTAAGAACTAAAGCGAGCACTAAACTTATTATTCATTTCAATAAAAAGAAAGATATTTAATTCCACACAAGCTTATCCATTAAGTAGGTGAATGACACAGTAGGATTGTGTTTTTTATATTGTGATATTTTAAACGCAATTCGTTAATGAGAATAAATTTCGTACTCGGAAATCGTTTTTGATACTCCCAAAAAAATGTTAGTATATCCGATTAGTAAAGAGAATAAAAATAACATAAAATAGCTGACAGATGTCTTACTTAGCTTAAGGATATGTTCAATGGCTTCATCACCTAAAGTTGCATAGATAGGAACTATTGGAAAACCATAGGCTGCACAGGCGTGCTGCGCAATAAACCACTGTAAAAAAAATTCAAACTAAATACTAAATAAAGTATAATTTTATCAAAGGTTTTTGATAAATAGTCAATTCAAAAAACTCATTATTGGTGCCGGAAGAAATGACTGAAGTTGAAACAATTCAACAGGCGGAAAAGAAACATAATATTTGCTATTAACACAGGGCGAGAAGGCTTATAGTTATGACAGATTTATACTTGTCTTAATATGAATTACTAAAATGACTAGGAAAATATTGTCTTTAAACTCTTGTTATGGCTTACTTAGAATCTAGTTTTATCAATAAGAATATATTTGTAGATAATAACTTCAACTCGTTATAAACATACAACTTGAAGTACTACAAAAACTATACTTGAAATTGAAACAAACATATGATACTTTAATTTAGTTAATGAATTGATAAGAGTAATGAAACCTATCAAGGTACTTACCTAAAATGTAACTGTAAGGATGGCGCGTTGGTAAACTCTAGGAAGCCTTCAAGAAGCCCAGAAAGAGCCGAAGACATTCCATCTAATCACTGCTAGGGGAATATTCTAGAATGTCGACGTGTAGCTTCCCCATTGGATGGATAAGAATGACCCTCTATGTGCCTATTGGTTGTCCGAAATGACGACTTACTCTCAGTCAAAAACTATAAATACATGAGATTTCTGTACTATATTTTGACACTGTTTGGGGGGATAAAACTCCTACTTACTAGTCTTCTGTCTTCTCTCTTGCGACGTTGCGGGTTTGATCATTCAAGTAGTCTAGTAGTACGAGGCATAGTGAGAATCAAAGCTCTAGATATAACGGTAACCATGAAGTTAGTGTCTTTGAGATGTTATGAATAGAGAATTAGTTATTAAAAAATGCTCCGAAGTGTGTGGTCTGTTACCAGTGTCCGTCAATCCATTATTCAACAGGTGTGTAGTCAGAACTGGGTTGTGTGAAAATACGCCAAACCATATCGCAATTTATAAATATTAGTGATTAAGTTAAGCGTTTGATCCACTGTAGGAGACTCAACAAACACTCGACTTCAAAACCCTATTTAAATGCTTTCCATTGAATTATACAGACATGGATACATGTGAGTGTAAAAAGAGAAAAATATCAACTTGCCTCGGGTGAATTCCGACCACAAATACCAACACAATTATCACTCCATGGAATATGACAAGCAACTTTCACTAAAGCTGATCCAAATGCTTGTATTTTATCATCTACCTATGCGGACAACAGATTAACCTTATTAATACATCTTACTTCTATATACGTTAACCAAGTATATGTTTCATTTCGACTAAAACGTCGTCCCAAACAGGGTTGAAAGCCTATTTAAAATAATAGAGGAATGAATGTCCGATAAATCATTTCGTATTACATTCAAGGTGAAGTATCGAATTGAAAAATTATAGAAAGCTTTTACAATGGGCCTATTGCTACTATCAATTACTTGCTGGCAGTTAAATACTACATTTAATTTACTAGACTGAATGTTTCGGTAATAAACATTTCCCTATTGCATAGTATGTGAAGCTGTTATTGAAACCAGAAAGATATCTGATGCACAATGTTTCAGATACTCTAAATTGGGAGTATGGCGATAAAAGACATTTGTGAGATGGGAATTCGACAAACGTTCACATCAACTCAGGCAACTGAATTCGAAAAGATGGACTTATTTTTCAGGAGGGTGAGGTGATAGACTGAATGAGTTCACACAGATCACATGTCTGTGTTCAAATGCCACCTTTAGGCCGAAAGTTAAGTGATAGATGAGGCACGCTATTGGGTGAAGCCTATAATGTACATTCTCAAGGTCTAAATCTGTATGTTATTGTCTAGGTCTGGGAGAGATATATATACCAAAAATTTGCGAACATTTGTTTTTGTTTCTCAGTTACAGCTTCCCAATCGTTTTTAGTCCCCTCACTTCCTTAGCCTTTCATGAAACGTTGAGGAACCGTTTGTTTCCGTATCAGACAACTGCAGAAAATCACAGAGGTCATAAATATTGACTGCATAAATAACAAAAAGAAATATCTTGAAAATATTAAGGCTTTGGGAAGTTCTTAATAAACCTCGTTTCCAATAAAAGACTTACGCGAAGTCTCCAAACCCTTTTCGAACAAACTCTTCATAGTGCGTACGTCAGAAAACTTTAGAGTGAACCGAGTTGTGAAAGGGGATTTACGAGCCCCTGTCTAGAAAAAAAAAGATCGAACACTCAATAATTCTTTTTGATGTGAAGAAATTTCTACAATAGACTTTTTGATTCATTAAATTTAAAGCAGTTTGGTCATTAATGTGGATTGATCATGTAAAAGCAAAGCTGGTAGCTTTATTGACAATCAACTGAGAGTTTCACCTTGGAATTTTCCAATAGGGATAGTCGAGAACTCAAGAAATCTTATCGGAACTTCAATTCAGTATAACCCAGAATCGCAATTGCAGACGATATAACGAGACTATTCAGACAAAAAAGATGTGAAAATAAAATTTTTAAAACCTTGAATAACAAGTGTTCCGACCAATATAGCTCGATAACTAGTTAAAGTAAACAAGCCCAACTAGTATATCAATGGTGTATCCGTGACTCAAATAAAAGCGACAAGTGAACTTTATTTGTTTACCCTCCGTCACAGGAATAGAAGTCATATTATCCTAATAGCTTAAAAATTGTGTTGAAGGAATGGATCTGCCTCCCCACAAAACAAGTTAATGGATAGGTAATTTTCATAACCCTATGCTTGGAAAATGATATTTTAACGCTTTTTAATAAGCAAAACAAATTAATGACAAAAATAACCTGTCCGGAAATTGTTAGTTCAATTGTTTAAATTTTTAGATTTCTGTTTATGCATCAAAACAAATAATCCCATTTATGAATGTCTGTCATTTCGCAAAAGACAAACAAGCTCCTACTTTTAATAAAAGAAATGGAAATGCATAATATTATTTACTAATAAATTTATATTGTTAGATCCTTCCTCAATGTAGAACCGCAGTTACCAGTCCCCATCATCAATTCAAAGTTGTCGAGAAAATTTTTAAAGAAACCTGTTGGGAAGTGAATACAATACCGGCACTAAACCCTAAACAGTTATTATGCAGGTACTCATAAACAATGCAGGACCTGGCAAAGACATCTACAAGACCGTGTCTTCATTCTTCATATGGGTACAGAAAGAAACCAAGCAGAGAAAATTCGACACAATAATGTCAATGGAGTCCACAATTGATGGTTACGATTATCTCACGGTGATTAACTAGAAATTTTGTCCCTTTCAACGCCTATTATTTCAATGGTCAGTGACTCTACAAAGTGTTTTTATCTTCGTCTCTCCCGTGGCTCTTTCTATTCTACTGTTATCCAAGGTAGAAAAGTGATTCAGAGTCGGTAACGCTCGGGTGTGCTTAAGACGAGTTCTAACAACTTAGATTAGTTAGGGTTTACTGGTTGACTAGCCAACTAAACCTTTTGATCTAACACCCTATCCTAAACCACGATTGACGTTTTCCACAATACATAATCAACCTTATGATTAAATCCTAAAACTCTAAACAAACCCTCAGGCCTCAAATATCATAATCTACTAATATGAAGTAAAACAGATTGAACTGTTGTCCACTGAACTCGCTCTTCTATATGTAGGTAGACATTATGACTACAACACTGACAGTACAGACTGACAAAAGTTGAGTAAATTTTTAAATCCACGACAACATTTCTTCGGCCACTATTGACTTTCAACCGTGTTACCCAAGGTCTCGTGATTCATTGTAAATATCTCGTGAACCACAAATAAGAAGTATATTTCTCACAACATGTCGCCTAGTGATTGAAGTAAGCGTGAAGTTCTTAAAATATAAAAATCATAAATTTCTGTTTTATTTCAAAACTATGCTTAGTACAGCATCAAAATTGTCTTGGTAAAAGAGTACGAAGACAAATGCCTACATATCTGTTGCTCATAACTTACATATACTTCTTGCAATTTCGACTGATGTTGAAGTGGATCAGGTTGAAATAATACATCTTGATTACGACTGTATAACAATATTAAAGTGAGGAAACTAATAATGTTGTGGCAGAGTTTAACTTTAAAAAACACTGGTAGCTACTGAGCAATGTTGTAGCACTAATCACAGGCTATCTATTCATAAGTATAGTCAAACAATGAAAATGAAAACCAATAGTTTGATTTTGACCAGTAAATATCTAGACCAGTAGTGATCTATGACTTCTAAGAATTGACCTATAACTCAAAGTGTAATCTGTTCACTTTGAATTTACTCATTTCGAGACATAAATAATATACTATTTCTTCTGTTCCTATGAAAGAAATGCAGGGTGTTTGACTACCTTTTAAAATCAAGATAAGGAACTGTTTTCTTTCAATAATAATAAACATTAGTGTGACCAATAATACGACCAACGAAGCAGTCAAAAAGTGCCACTAGCACTCCCACTGAGTGACTCAATGTAAAACGAATAAACCTATACTTGGTGAATTACATTAAGATCATGTCAGACATCAATCATGTTTAAACGCAAAAATATTGCTCATAAATGATATTTTATTTATTAGTATTATGTGTTGTGGAAAAAGACCAACCTTGGAATCGATTACGATTGACTGTTTGTTTAAATGTGGGGATACATATGGTTCTGAAACGTTTGGTTTGTGTATTTTGTAGTAGTGATGAGGATAATCTGATTGAACACCTAAAATTCAATAACGAATTTCTGTAAGAGTTCAAACAAAGGTTTTGTAATATTAAATCTGCATAAGTTATGGAACAATATACTCATAACTAGTCGTTTGCATCCTCCACAAACTTGAAAATAGTTTATCATGGAATACAAGATTTTTGAAATAGGAGAGTATTTTTGTTTCCTACATTTATGAAGGCTTGGGAAAAATACGCTTGGTTAGTGAAAATTCACCATCGATTTAAAAGAAACACTGTTGAAGGAAGTAATTCAGAGTGAATCATCTAAGGATATTGACATAATAAAATCAGTTTAAATTGAATTAGAACTCTTTTGAAACTAGTTCAATTGTGCAAACGTTTACTAAAAATAACCCGAAAAAACGATGAAGTAGGAAACAAAATTTATTTCATAAATAAAACAGCAATTTTCTGCAGATTACTACCCTTCTATTAGTCAAGCTTTGGTCCAACAAATATATAGTATTATGGCTCTGTTTCAGTGTACACACTTAGTTTGCACTACCGCTGATAGTCTTTAAAGCTTCCTCGCGATAGCGAATTAGACACCTTACCAGACGTATAGTATTTAAGAAAGCAATTATTATAAATATTACTATTTTTGCTAAACTACACGGCATTAAACGACTAAACACATGTCCAATAATAAGCGCATCTTAGTGTGATTCATAAAATTTACCACAATATATTTTTGGATTTCCATCAGTATCACAGTTAAATAATTGCAAATCCATAACTACGATAGTGTTCTGTTTACAGTCTGTGTCTAAATACCAATGGAAAAACTTCATTGAGAAGCGTTGATACAGCTGAACTTTAGCCACAGTATTCTGTTTTCAGATTGACAAATGATTTGTGGTAAGCCAATTTTATTGCGTAAACAGTTCGTATGTAGAATTCACTTTTCAGGGGTCTGACATATACCACACGAGTGACAAAAGCTTTCGCTACTTACAAATTATACTTAGAATGATGACTTAATTTAGATAGTAAAAAAGCATGACGAAATAACTTCCAAAAAATGTAGCTTTCATTAAACTTTTCAGTTCAATATAGGAGAATGCCTTTATCGGAGAGGTAAAACGTCCTCATATAAAATTACGGTGGACAGAACCTTATCAGCGCACACTAGGAATGTCCCCAGGGCCTTATTATTGTGTTCATCGAAAAATAAAATGAGTTTTGCACAAACATAAAACGTTTAATTTCTCCATTATCACTAACTTTTTATGAATATATGCAACTTTTCAGCCCTAATCTTTAACCAATTTTCAGTTTTTAACTAAATAGAACCATTAGTGAAAAGCATACTATTCTAACTACAGCTAGTATAACCACAATTTGGCTTGTTTTAACACTATGAATCCGAAAAACTTATTCAATATTTCGCTAACTAACATTGGACGTTGTGGATTACTTTGATTCATGGAACGTCAGCGATGAGTGATTTCTCAATTAAAGTAAGAACCTGTACCGTCACCTTCCAAGTGAAAATTGTCTGTTGGCTCAAATTGTACCAAAAACCATCTTCTGCAGTAATATTCTTCTTTTACTGCTTTTTGATTTAGGAGAACCAGATATCATGTCGGGGGGTTAGTATCAAACTTTTTGATCTGAAACGACAATTTTTACCAATGATACAGTATGGAAATGGTAAGTTAGGTCGCTTGTCGCTTTACAAAACAACCTGCTTATAAGAACTGCATTTCTAAAAACACCTTAGAACTCCCTACAGAACACAGAATCCAAAGTTTAATGAAACTTTTGGATCCCTTTGTGAAGACATTTTCATCTTAAGCATGCGGATGACATAACTGTAAGATGAAAATCGGGTCATTAGAATCCTACCCATCCAGTTAACAATTGGTGTCCATGGGGAAACTACAATACACATACAAAATGCTCCTGCAAGAATGCCGAGACCCTGTTTCTACGCCAACTCTTTGGTAAATCCCCGGAAACATTTGAAAAATCCGTTACCTGGGTTTTTACCTGGCTCTATCTAAAAGCCAATATGGATCCTGATGTAGCTTTCGTCGAAATTCGTTATAAAAGTGAAATAATTTGCTCAAAGTGAGTTTTCCTTGGCCTTATTGATTGCTCAACCGTATTGATTATCAAATATTATTCCTGTTCACTTATATATCAATTGTACTACCCTTTCCTTCTTTATTCTTTAACAAATTATCGCTCCATTATTGTGGTAAATATTTCTTGGCATCGATAAAACAGTTGTATATCTTTAAATACGGGTAAATTTTAGCTAGCTGATTCTTCAGTGAACCTAATCAAAGCTACGTATGTGAGCATGTATACCAGAGGAAGAAGCTAACCAATTATGATCTGAGAATATTTTGACAGTCACGTTAATTTGGAGGGCCCAATGGATTAAAAAAATGAAAATAATGTTTCATTATCCAATTTATTGACCTTTTCAACATGATTTTAACATACGGCTAATTAAACTTCTTAAACTAAACATAAGGAGATAAGAGTACTGAGCTTGTTGAATGAGTATTTCATTTTAACAGTTTTCTTTATGGATCGTCTGTATCGTCATGGATGTTAGATATCCCAAAGATAATTTTACTGTCAACTGACAGGATTTCACATTTGATATAAACAAAAGTCTATCAAATGTGGACAAATATAAGCAGGATGAAATGTGAATTAAATAAATTACTGAACAAGCTAGTCGATGGCGTGAGTTGTCATATTTAAAACCCCGTTCCCAGCTAAATTAATCATAGAACTTTCAGCACATCGCTTCAAGAAAAGTTACATGATTATGTGTCTATACTTAGACTACTCTTTTTTAACTGTAACAATGAATAAGTGAATAGAACTACACGCTACTATTCCCGTAGGTTCTCCCATTCAAATGCTAATGTCATTTTCCGTTTTCTTTTCTTATTTACATTTTCATTCTTATTTCAATTAAGACTATCCTATGTCTTTAACTTTTTCCCCATCTCCTCCACCCTTAATGTGAACACAGTATGAGAGAAAAATGACTTGATAACATAGTCGTAGCTGCTTTCAGATATTTTATTGTCCTGAGACATTCATCCGTTCAAAATATACCAACAACCAACTACTAATGGGATTCATCTGGACAGACAGAAGTAAATGAAGATACCTTAGGGTAACGCGATCGTTCAGTTGTTAAATAGAATCATAATGGTTCAAGCTAAAAGATTTTGCATATAATTTAAAAATACATAAAACAAAAAGCACGGTACCTCGATCATGTTACGCATCAGATAACATTATTCACAAAGGTCTCACATTTAACACTCAAAATGGCAACTCGTATAAATGGGCTCTTAATTTCCCGATACAGCTACAGTTGAAATTAGTAAACTCTGACAACTCACAAGCAAGATTCGGCACAGACCCCTGTAACTCTAAAGTAGGTGCAAAGGATTCATAACATATCCCTATTCCACACCGATTAATAAAAATAACAACTGTGAATATTCGATGTCCAATGTGTCTATCATAATCTGAAGTAAACCAGTTGTCCCTTCACGATGGCGTGTGTATGTGAAGGTACATATTTAGAACACTAGTGACAGGCAGCGAAGGGTCTAGCCACTCGGCTGCATTAATCCCGAAAAATCCTAAAGTTACTTGGGGGATGAGGGACTTTGAATGTAAGCCAGTGTATTTCCTTTGATGCAGTGGAGTTGTTGAAACCAATGGCCATCATGTCCTCTTGCAATTGCACTAGTGTTAACTATAGTGTGATCCCTATAAACAGCCGTGGCTCGTTATATCGAAGGTGTTGCATTTTCCAGAAAACAGTTATATGAACCAGATTAACTCTGCACAAAGTAACTCACATAATTTGTACTGCATTTCTCAGGAAAAATGTACTGCACTATAAGGTTATGGTATTTAAAACCGTGTGAAAGTACAACCCTAAGTTGTGACCTAGCAAGTAAGCCAATTAAAACAAAACATTTTGCTCCCCAATGAACGTTAAACTAAGTGATCGTTTTAGAGGAGAAGAGTTCATGCTCAAATCTCTATTTCTTGCTTCTCGGAATAAGCAGTTTTCCTTAGCATACTCAGGAATAGAAAGGAGCAGAGTAAGTTATAACTAATATCGTTATGGTGAGCATGTGTAGACTAATTGATTTCACTATGCTAGCTTATCCATGGTGATATTTGAGAACGAGTTCCAAGACATTGAAAAATGTTCCGTGATCTACAAAGATAATTTTCATTGTAATGTTTTTCAGTCTGAGAATGTCATTTTTGAGCTATTTGTGAATCTTCTGTTCATGGCTAATTTCAGGTCATAATATTTATTTTTGTGCCTAACGCTCTTCACATCGAGTATGCAAACAAATGTATTCCACAGTTTCGCTTCATCCACAAGTTCGTCTATTAATTCGTTTAATATTAGATTGAATAATATTATCCGTGCACATAAGGAAAAATGTCTTGCTGGCGTAAAAACACTCACTGCGCAACGGAGTCAAAGATTACAAAAAATGGATATAATAACAACTTCAGACTGGTGGTTTCAATATCCTCAAATGTAAAACCACTTGTATGCGCTTGAAACAACAAACTATTTTCCATAAATGAACAAACCATGTTCCTCTCTTAGCACGGTTCTGAGATTGATGAAAAGATTAGTTTATCATGAATGGGGTGTCGGTGGTGATGAGCTGAGTAGGCTATTTTAATCATAAAGCTTTTATTATCTGGCTAAGCAACTTCATCACCTCGAGCTTCAAAAAAGTAATACGCATCTGAAAAGTCATTCGCGAAATATCTATGGTCTCATTTTTAAAGATAAGATTCGACACGCTCCATTATTTTGAAACAAAGACGAACGATAAGATACATGTTTAACTTCAATTTTAAAAATCTATACCTGAATAAAATGAAAAAGACCGATATCCTATAAATGGAAAATCTTTCTATAAACTATAAAGTAAGCATAGAAAAGTTTCTGGGATTATGAAGACGTTTAATCGTCTGAATAACAACTAAAAGTTGTGAGTAAGGAATTGTTTTTTTCTGCATTTATCAGAAAATAGTCTGAAATACATATTGATTTTAAATTAGTGGAAAAACCAGTTTTTGGCCTCGTTACTCCTACGATATACTCTGTTGATACTTAGGATCAGAATGTTTGGCATAAAACAGTTGAATAAGATGACATACTTATAACCCGAGGATAATTTATAGATGCAAATCTCTATTTTTAATGTACGTCACTGAATTTTATAATACTTGGAGGTTAAAACTATAAGTGCAGCATGATTTGTTCCCACAAAACTTTTAAAATCATGATTAAGTAATCCAATTTCTATTAACAATGAGCTCATTCTACATACACATTTATGATGCTTAAATTAAGATGTTGAATATATTTTAATAATGATTCGTAACAAAGTCAAAACGCAGTCCAAGTTTTAGTATTTGGAAATATAAATTTAGCTGATGTGTGAGGAAAAACAAGAGAGTTTGCGTTGGATATTCTATATAAATAAAACTTAAAGCACCATTTTACAAGCTCAGCTAAGGTCAAGCGTTTCATAATCCGTATATAATAACAACTTCAGACTGGTGGTTTCAATATCCTCAAATGTAAAACCACTTGTATGCGCTTGAAACAACAAACTATTTTCTACGTTTCCGAAAATATATTTTGGAAATAAGTTATCCCACAAATTTACCCAGACAAATTATTATGACTAATGTTTTAAAATCATTCCAAACACAACAGGTAAATTAAAATCAACATCCATGATCGGCTCACTGAATATTAGTGGTAAATCAACAAAGTAATGAACTAATATGAGCAAAACAACAGGTTTAAAGAACGGTGAGACAAAACAGGAGTGATTTTTATCTAATTTTTTTGAAGACGTTAAATGCACAGAATTCAACAACTCACTCATCAACACCCACTTTTGATAGAATTCACAGACGCTGTAGTTAATTGTTGAATACCCAATTCATGTAAATTTCGGACAAAAAAATTATTTCTCTAACATACATTGTTAAAGACTGGTCAGAACATTCACCTCTTGCCTCAAATACTTTAAAGAACCATATTTCAAATTCAGTCAAACGTTCGTTAGGTTAAATGATATTTTGGATAATAGCATACTGTTAATCAAAGACGGGCTTTGAAATTATCTACTTTGCCAAAATTTCAGCATATCATTGGTCCTTTGAGCACAAAATTCATTTATGAAAAAACCAAAAGCTGTATTGGCAATATTCACTATTGGAACCACGCTTAAGTAGACCATAGGCATTGTGATGTAAAGCTAATTACCGAGATCCGGTTGTATGAATTATTGCTAAGCTAAAGTAGAAGTTTTAGCACCACTGATTTGTATCGAACAAGCATTAAACTGTACTTCGAATATTGATGATATGATGACGGCTATTTAATTTCAAGTTATCCAAAATCAGATCCTGTCACGATATATTAGTTGTAGAAAAACAATTAAAACTGTAAGCACCAGCTAAATACTTCACTGCAAATTAAAGCTCTTTGTTTGTGTGAATTACTGACCACTTTGAGAAGTAAACATAATATGTGAAATCTTATAGTATCCATGTAGTTTTTATTCAGTCAGTGGTAAAACATATATCATTTAGTTTCACACAAAAGAGTCCATCCTCACTTTCTTATGATAAGGGATTTCAAACAGTGAAACACGGCTTAGTAGAACAAACCAGTGGATTCCTCGCTATAAGACCCCTAATATAGATGGTCTATCTTGATTATCACTAATGGGTTTTGAAATACATAAGTCAGCTCGAAATCATATTTACACTACGTCAGTAGAAAATAGGATTAGGTCCTTAACATCAACTTCAATTAACATTATATTACAAGACAACTTTAAGCAAATGGTTAAAGACTGGTTAGCACCCTTAAATCGTAGATTAAAACACTCATACAACTGACTGAACCCCATAATTTGTAATAGTCAGATGATAAGTATATTTGGGGAATCCCAATGACATGTAATTACTTAAGCTCTTGAGAAATGTGAACTTTAGGAGGATTGATTCCATATTTATTGGTTCGGCAATTTTTATTTACTTTCAAAAGCTTTAAGCAAAACCAAAAGTGAATGTTATTCAAATAACTGCATTCATATTTTAAAATGAGATTACCGAAAAGGTGTACTTCGTTATTTGACTATTTATAAAATGAAATTGATTAAATAAGTGTGATATGAGTGTAAATATTGCCAAACGTCCTAGCAGTCAGATTTAGAAAGATGGAAATAGTAATCACTTATTAAAATAATCCACTAGATATCTCATTAAGTTATGAATGATTATTATTATTATTATTATTATTATTATTATTATTCACAAACACCTTATGGGTACATAAGTGCTGTGAAGAAACCATTTCGGGTTTCTTCAAAAATGCAATAATACACAATTTTCAATAATGTTAACAATACATATGCCATGTTTGAGAAAGGAAGGAAAAGGAAAATAAAATATTAATAATAGAATTGTAATAATAAATGAGGTTCTGTGTAATTAGCAAGAATTTTGAATTGATTTTGAAGGAGAAAAGGAAGAAACTAAGGAAATAGAAATAAAGGAGTCGCGGAATACATAAGTATCTTAACGCAGAACAAGAATAAACAACTATGTATGTATAGCAAAAACGAGTAATAAAAATAAAATAAAACAAAATAAATTAAAAAGTAAATAACTTATTATTGCGGTAAGATATGACGTTAGAATAAGTGTATGTGCGTGTACAGTCATAGTTTTGGGTAATGCTATGAAAGTCTCAATTAAGCGCAAAAGATTATCAATGTGTATGAGGTGTATATACATAGTGAAGATAAAAAGAGACTGATAAGTTGAATTCAGCGTAACACAAGTTATTGTCTTAATCCAAAAAAAGAGAGAAAAGAAATGAACACATAGTGAAAGGATCCAACCATGATCATAATAGTGTAATAGATATAGACTTTTGAGATGAACGAATAATTTTAAAATAATAATAATAACAACAACAACAATAATAAACCCTTACGGATAAATACGTGTAGATTTATGTAACAGTATACAGAGTGAAACCGGGTTGTAGTATAAACATCAGTGCGATAATAATAATTTACAATGATGCTATCATAGTCACAATTAATTGCAAAGAATAATTAAATATAAATTTTTAGATGTTATATGTTGTGAATATTTTGAAAAAAAAAATTATGTAAGTGGAACATAGGGGTTTTTTGTTTTTTATTGTAGACTTTGGATAAAATATGTTTAGAAGGACAAGAAGAGATGAAAAGAATATCTAATGTGTCGAAAGACCAATAATGATATTAATGACAGTAATAATTATAAGTACGAACATAAGCAGACCTTATATATTCAGATAAATACAAAATAAAGTGAAAAGTTTCAAAGGTTTCACTTTGATTTTCAGTCAGTTAGGTAGATGACGGACCATTTTTGTATAAATCGTTGTTAAGCACGTTAATATTCAAAAGGTGACACAATCCACTTTCGGAGAGAAAGTCATCAAGAAGACTTCGGAACCGGATTATAGTTTCACTGCATCGGAGGTTCATTGGTAGTCTATTCCAGATGGTTGAGTAGCGAATAACGAAAAAATTCTGGCGTAAATTTGTTTGGGTTTTTGGAATCGCTATAATATTTTCCTTATTGCGTAGATTGTGGGACGGTATCATAGAGTATGATGGGGTAGATAGCGAAGAGTAAGAAATACCGTTAAGAAGCCGGTAGAGAAAAATAAGGTTTAGTTTGATACGCCTGATCCAGAGAGGTTCTAGTTTGAGTTGTTGACATCTTTGGTGATAGTCTTTGTTGTCAGAATACCCCAAAACAGCTTTGGTGAACCTTCTTTGAACACTTTCAATTTTAATCAGGTCATTATGCCTGCAGTTACTGTAAACTAAGATACCATATTCAAGAATTGGTAAGATACATTTTCTGTATAATAATAATCTCGATTTGGTATTATTGAAATTAATCATTATGAATCCGATGAGCTTTCTAGCTTTGGATACTTGAGATGCAATGTGTTCCGAAAAGTTCAAACTGTCGCTGTATCTTAAACCCAAGTCACGTACAGTGTTTAGAGGTTTCAGTGTATGTTTGTGTATAGCCATATTTAAGTTAAGGCAACGGCCAATGTTAATAAATCCACTTTTGTCAACATTAAGTGGCAAATTCCACGAAATAGTCCATTCGTACAACCTGTTTATTTCTTCTTGGATTACTGTTGAAATATAGCTTTCTTTTGTGGGAGATGAGAATGAATAAACCACTTTTAGATCATCGGCAAAAAGAAAAGGTTTACCATATTGAAAGAGGGAACAAACGTCGTTGATAAAAAGGAGAAATAGTAATGGACCAATTACACTTCCTTGTATAACCCCACTGGTTACATTCACAGGTTTAGAGTAGCAAGATCCAAAGCGGACAATTTGTTTACGTTCTTCTAAAAATGACTTGAGCCAAGATAAAAGGGGATTCTGTATTCCATATGAAGAGAGTTTTAGAAGAAGAAGCTTGTGTGGGACGCTGTCGAAGGCCTTACTAAAGTCGAAGTACAAAATTATAACAGACTGACCAACATCTCTTCTCTGGGTAATTTGATCAAAAAATTCCAGATGCGATGTGAAGCAGGAGCGTTTGGTCATAAACCCGTGTTGGGATGGGCTGATCAGATTAGCCGAAAGCAAAAATGATAATAGCTGTTTGTGGACTATTTTTTCCATAGTTCTTGACAGCACGGATGTCAAATTAATTGGTCTGTAGTTAGCAATATCACTGCGTGATCCGGTTTTGAATCTGGGGGTGATAAGAGATGTTTTCCATGCAGATGGATAGGCCCCATATTCCATAGATAGGTTGAAAAGTTTTAAACAAAATAATGGGAATTCTCTACTACCATATTTCACAAATGATGAGGGAATCCCGTCAGGTCCACCGTCATATGACTTTTTCAAGGTAGTTATGGCCTGCTTGATGTTGGAGGGTACAAAATCAATTTTCGACAGGTGTCTGCACGTCAGCATTGGAAATGTATTGATACAGCTTTCAGTTCTAGTGTTATAGCACTGCGAGAAATACTGACTGAGTTCTTCGCAAATAATATCGGGGTCATCAATAATTCTTCCGTTAACTATGAAGAATTTGGTAACGCCAAGAGAATTTGACTTCACACGCGATTTAAAAAGCCGAAGTATTGATAATTCTGGGTTCTTATTACCTAGGGCTTTATTTTCTATATTTATAAAATACTTGCGTTTAGATGAAGCACTCTTGTCAATTAACGTAAGTATACTCTGTAGTGCATACAAGTTATTATGCTTGTGGTAACGGTGTTTTAATTTCCTCAGTTTTCTTTTAAAAGTTTTAAAATTATTCTGGCCCCTATTGGCGTTATAAGCCACATGGCTAATAATTGGAGCAGTGCAGTCGAGGCAGTGTATCAAGTTGTGGTATAGATCAGAGATCGCAATGTCAATATTATTTGTGGTAAAATAAGTTTCCCATGGCAAACAACGAATAAGACTTTCAGTCCGTTTCCAGGTTTGTTGATCAAAATGTCTACTCTTGTACATCATTCCAGCTTACTCTGTGATCACTCTTAAAAAACTCCTGACCAATATGCACTGAGATACAATCTATGTTGATTGTAAATAGTAAATCAAGTATATTATTCCTTCTAGTCGGTTGTCGAACCTGTTGGATCCATCCATAAAGTTCTAGCGTGTCAACTAACTTGTCATGTCGACCTGAAACCGGAGTCGAATCCCATGTGATGTTTGGCAGATTAAAATCACCTCCGATGATTTTAAAAGTATGCGGTTGGTGTGAAGCAATGGAAAAGATGTTTGTTAGTAATCTGTCAAACATAGAGTCTGCATGTGGTGGTCTGTATATGCATCCCACCAGTAGATAATTTCGAGATCCACAGTTTACAGTCACCCAGGTGGAGTCATCTATAGCATTAAGGGATTTATCCTCAAATTTGCAGGCCTGAATATCCGAACGGACATAGATAAGTGTACCGCCCCCTAATCCATTATATCTATCGGTTCTAAAGAAAACATAGTTATCTATATGCAAGGAGTGATCGGATACAGATGAATTGCACCACGTTTCCGTAATAAGTACAATAGTTGGGTTTACAAGTAATAAAAGGGTTTTGAGGTGAGTAATTTTATTGGGCAGAGAGCGGGAATTGAACGAAAGAATAAGAAATTGAGATTTACCATGGTGAATCAGGTTGGAGTATAAATCACAATCGGTATTTACATGAGTACTGGTAGGATTGGCTAAGGTGAAAGTTGTGTTGCGATCGGAAATAGATTCAACAACTTTGTCATCATTAGAAGTATGTGTATTGTTGCCGGCAGAATAGCCGGCGGAAGTACAAAAAAATTCTTCTCACTATTATTGGATATAACATTTGGTAAAGGAATAGTATTGACATTGGAAGCCGGACCAAGAAGACTATCAGGTCTATGTGTGCGACCAAGTGGCCGTTTACAATTTAGATTGCTATTTATACCTGACGTATAGGGAACATGTTCTAAACTCTTATTTCCAAGGTTTGTGGTTGATTTTGGCTCCTTCGTAATTTGAGGGGGGTCGTGTGTTGTTAAAGATGCTTGAGATGGTTTGCTAGGCTCGAGTATATCGACGTTTAGAGTGTGGTCAGGTAGATAAATTTTATGACCAGTTTTCCAGTTATCCGTTGCACAGTCACTAAAACTGGTTTTTGAACTAACAGCAACTTGGACTGTGTTATCCCATTCGAAATCAGTACAACTACTTAGGGTAGAATCTAAGTCAACATTCTTAAAAGGATGGGCATCACTTACATTGGGACTACTTTCTTTTGTGCTTTGAACATTAGGAGATTCAGGAGAGTTTTCCGGTGGTTGCATATTCGCAAAGTTAGATGTCCGCTTAAGATCGGACTTAATTTTATGACCTTTAGGATTATGGTACGCTTGGGTGTTTGATGCTGGTAGTCTGTGGTTGTCTCGGCCTGCTTTTCGTTGGCATGGTGTTCTATCTGGTAGAATCTTAATATCTTTGAAAATCTGTTTCTGTTTCAATGAATTGGAGGAATTTAAAAACTCACTAGCGTCTACAGATGAGTTGAATTTGAAGAAGATCGGTGGGTGCATATCAGGGTGACTTCTTTTTAATCTTGAGCATACACATGGTACGTGTGTCATATTGCTAGCTCTAAGCAGACTAGTTTTGATATTTTTAAGGGCATATGAGTCCGGTATATTAAACACAATTGCATTGCTAGATCGCCTTATTCTTTCAAATACCTCTGATGCAACACGATCTAAGAAGTTATTGATGTCATTCATTTGATCTGGAGTCTCTGTGAGATTAGGGTTGATGAGATACTTGAGCGGATTGAGAATGTTCATGTCAACTTGCAGCCTTTTTATATCATTCGTATGGTTACAGTTGTGATTTTCATCATTATTTACCAACAGAGTATTCAACATATCTGGAATGGAAACAACTGGTAAAAGCGTGTCTGCTTCCGGATGAACGGAGCAGCTTGTCTCATTGAAACTGTCAGTAACAATTTTAGATTGCGTAGTTTTCCTACGTTTGGCTAGACGCCTACAAGCAGGGGCCTTTATTTTCTTTTGTTGCATGATAAAAAAGTGACGTATAGCAGGCGGATTGAACAAAATATTAGAAATAGAGATGAAAGAAAGAAAAAATCAATGCCGAGGACTGAAGTCTAATCAAAACCTATGCTTAACACAAGGGTGGATGTATCGAGAGGATCGGTGAAAGTGTAGAAAAACAATGGATAAGAATAGCAGGAAGGTATTAGTGGTGACAAAATATACTGTCATAAAAAATAAATAAATAAACGTATGACAGACTCACCGAATTGGACAGGTGATTCCAGAAATTAAGTGAGTCATATTATCCAAATACGATTTTAATGAAAGTATGTGGAATAATGAGTACAGTGCTTTGTCATACACGATTATATATATTTCTAGATATTGGGTAGAGATCCGAATAGATCCATGCAACAAATCACAAGAGTAAAACCGTGATGGTTTGCTAATTATTTAAACATTTAGGGAGAAGCAACAAATGTCCAAATGAATAATGTGCAGTAAAGCATTCGTTCTTTATTAAAAATCCTGGTGATCTCAGCTAAACTCATGTTTATAGATTCCCCTAGCAACATTGAGGTGAATATATATTTGAATCCAGTGCTCCGCTTCGTACAGTGGACTAGAAACTGGGTTACTTACGATGTCAACAGAATTCCCAACCTTAAAATAAATTACTGAATACAAACAACTAGATCCTGTCTAAAAAACCGACAGGATTTCCTAGAAATCTTAAAACACTGCAATTAATATAATGCCTGATGTTTTATTTCTTGAATTACAACAAGCTAACCAAAATAAATTTATTTCTAATATCACTTGGACGAACCACAAATAGAGTACAATATGTGAACTAAATATTAGTCAAAGAACGTTTACATTAAGTCGTCAGATGGAACCCTAAGCATCAATACTTGGTAACAGCGCCTTTCACAAGTACATTCTTAAAAATTCCGGAGATTTTCGTGTTCGAGAATAACACGGACTTTTTAAAATTGCATAGCACTAGTAAACCATTTGGTCAGATCATCTAACAATTCGGCGTGTTTAAGCTGGACATTACATTTGACTGTCTGAGTGGAGACACGCATCTCGACTTCTGTTAACATTTAGTTAGGTTATTATATCGCCACGTAGTATAAAACCCTATCTAAAAAGTCTGAAGGACTTTTGAAAATCTGGGCGCATAGAAATTTCATTTTTACATCATCTAAGTTTACCTTCTCCACATCGATTTCATCAGGTTGTAAATGGTCCAAGGGTCCACCATTACGTAGATTGCGATAAAACTTTTTCGCCAAGTCTGGAAAGTCCCTGTTAAGGTCCACTCTCTTTGAATTGCCTCTTCCGAATTCGTGAAAATCTTTCTATATTAAAAACAATATATAGCCCAATAACATATTGTTACGTTAGATGCGGCGATTTCCCAACCGTCCGGGTTCATTGACGGTAAAATATGGATTCTCGTTCGGTTAACTAGTCTGTGAATGAATGCATTTTGTGAGATAAACTCATCACAGAGGTAGACGGCCAACCGTATTAACAGTTCTCTTCCAACAACTTCGTCTCCATGCATGTTTGCAATATACTTAAACTCTGGTATACATACACCACTTATGTTTTATATGCAAACAGTACCTCTCTCAGAAGCGTTAGCATGTCTCCCAAAAGCTATCACAAACAGTCTGTTTCCATTTTGTGTTGTGGTAGTACGACCTGTTGTTAAATAGTAAGCATAAGAAATATCAGGGCATCTCTCAACAACTCTTCCGATTATACGTTCAATGTCTGTTTGAGAGTGGTGATTCTGCCATGAAATAGAAATAGTAGAGCTCAAGACTGTATGGACAAAAAATAATCCGAAAAGACAGTACATCTATGGTCTTCATAAACTCGCTGAAATATATATTTACAAAACTGAAATCGTTAAACAAAGAAACCAACAGATCCAATATCCAATATCTTCGTTATCAGCTTGTACATGTAATATTTAGCATTTGGTAAGTTTGTGTCTAGTCTTAATGTACCTTGTGTATTGGGTGAATGTTAGGGGAAATTAGTGAAAGTATCTGGGAGAGAAAAGAACAAGAGAAAAAAGAGCTGACAACTTATTAAGCACATAGAATGTACTCGTATTTAATAACCAAAGCGATTGACGACAATTAGAGAAAAAATGGGCATGAGATTAGGACAATCTGATAATCGAAACCCCAAGTCGACAACATAGAATTTTAAGCATGTTACATGCAAACCGATTGATTTATTTGGGCTCACCTCTTGTTGCTTCAGTAGGCTTCCAGATATTTGGCTATGCCCGATGGGTGATAGTCCACCCTATCGACTGAACTAATTATAGTCAGTTTGATAGCTGTTTTTGAATTCGTATATTCTGTAATTCGAGTGGGTTCATCCGTCCCAGGCTAATACGGTTTCTGGATATCAGAAGCTATCATATTACTAATCAGAAAATTGACTGGTTGCAACATGCAAAATAACAAGGCGATAATTCGAGTGCTAAGAGAACACCATCGCTTCAAATAAATAAATAAGTTGATCGACTGGTTACGTAGACACTGCGTAAGTATCGAATTGTAAAGATAACAGGGGAAACGCAGGTGATAATAAGTGCGATAGGAAGTAGTCACTGACATTCAATAATGATAAGAGTGGGTAAATCATAGGACATGCATCGGATACAGCTGGTCCAAGCGAAAGATGGCGATCCGCGATTGAGTACGTGTTTATCAAGTCTCCTTTGGGAGCAGTTTACTAAGGGGGCCGTGATCTCCGACTGAGAGAGCATTCAAATAGAGGACAACTCTTGGTCAGAAAGGCAACGTACCTACGTTTTTTTCTTATTTGCAACTATTTAGGGGTTGGCTTCAAGAGCGTAGTAGTGATTTTCTGGTAGGATGCTTGTGTTGTGACATGACGTACTTAATATGTTATAAGTCATATCACCTCTTGTTCTGCTGTGGCTCAGTGAGAATAATTCCAAGTGTTGGAGTCTATCGTCGTCGGATTTGTGGTCTAGATCCATCACCCACTTTGTGATCTATCCATGTACTTAGTGTAAAAGAATAATGTCCCCTTTGGAAATGGGTAGCTCAATAACATTAAGGAATTCAAGATGGGGTCGTGTGTACGTTTTAAACAGTGTTATCGACGCACGAAGTGGAGGGTTGAGTTTGCCTTGGCTGCGTCCCCTATATAGTTTGAGCTGGTGTCTGAGCTCTCCGCGGTTACAAGTCCAAGATCATGCCCCTTGAAGATAGTTGGGAGAGGATTGCTATAGAGGGTGTAAGTAGTTTGTGTCTTATGGGGCAAGACGTTTATGACATGAGAGTTAGACATGTTAATTTTCAACCAAGTGTCCCTCTATTATTGTAAGTACTTTTTGTAGCTCACTTGAGTCCTTTTTACTTTCCATGAACCCCGAGGTTTTGTGTCGTTTGCTAATTTCATCTAAATGGTCAATAACAAAGATGAAGAGCAAAAGTGGGTCCAAGATTTTTCCTTGTGAAATTCCTGGTGTTAAATCCTCCAATTTCCATGCACTCTGTTTATTCTGGAACGAAAAGTCCTGTTCTCTAGGTAGTTTCGGAGCCAGGATAAAAGTGGGTCAGTGAAAATCATCTTTGCAGCATTTGCAATAAGGAGTACGTGAAGTACTATTTCTAAGGATTTTGCAAAGTCAAGGAATACTACATCAACTGGTATCCTATGATCCCATCAGTTCTCCGAGCTTTCCAATTTTATGAATATATTGGAGACACAGGACCTACCTTTTCCGAACCCATGTTTGACTTCATAGGGAACGTTGCTTCTATCCATATATTTCACCATGTTTTTGTTGGTCAGTCCTTCAATTGCCTGTAACAGTATTGGCAGTAATGCGACTGGTCTGTAACAGAATAAATTCTTTCTATCTCTCCTATAAAGATTAGAGAGTAGTCTATTTTCGTCTTCTTGGAGGCTAGCTTGCATTTTGGCTGCTAGCTCGGTGTGGAAACATTTATCACTGCGAAATCTAGCGTTGTATCCGTTTCCCAATGTCAAGTGGGAGAATCAGGCCGATTCAAAGAGGATTTTTCACTTGTGTCAGACACTCCGTTTGATTTGTACAAGGCGTTCCATGCCTAGCTCAACTCGGGACTCATGTTTTCCGGGGCGTGCTTACCTTGGGATGAATTGTGCATGATCTCATTCGTAATGACATCCCTCACTATCTCCCAGTGAGCATTCACTGTCAGCTTCCACTGATCTTTTGTCCGTGGCGCGTGTCGAAGATGCCCCCTCATCGTTTTGTAATCTGACTTGGTATAATCAGGTTACGGAGCGTCCTCGTCCCTCTTAATTGTTTCCTTTGTGACCGCGTCCAACATGACTGTACCATGGTTGCTACACCCTGATAATGCTTGCACATGGGCATCCTCAAGTAGAAGCTGGCCATTTGTCAGTAAGTAGCCCAAGTTTGGGCGTTTTTTCATCTCTGTCCCACCTTCTGACGCCACCCACGTGCCCAGTCAGTCCTGAATTTCCAATCGCTGTGGTAAGTCGCTTGTAAAACCACCCTGAAGGTGTTATAACCTACTTACTGAGATTAAGGAGTGAGATAATGGAGTCTGCAGCTAGAAGTATTTGGTTGAAGCCTAAGTATCACAGTTTTAGTGCTGTCTGTAATAAACCATCCTTTTTGGTGTTAGAATCTGTAGGGGCCCGGTATATTCCTCTGATCAAGTACTTTGTGCCGCTCACATTTAAACAACACCAGGATGATTCTGCCACTCTGGTTAATTCGGTAATGTGTGGTGTTTCGGTTCCGGAGTGAATGTTACTGTATGTCGTCGCTGCACTTCCTGTTTCGTATACCCCATTGTATCTGAAAAGTGTTACGTCTTCGTCCATGATGTTGAGCGATAGCCACGTTTCACTGGGACTTCAATCTTCATGCCTAAATAAACGCACAGTTTTCTGTTTGCCCCAGTTTATTCCTTAATCCTCTTGCATTGCTGTAGAGGCATCTAATGGTTTGTCTCATTGCTTGGTGTTCCCCCACTACAGCATCTGTCTTCTGGTTTTTAAGCGAGCTGTTGTCCGGAATGTATCGGCCGATTCCGTGTGAAGTGGCCGTTGTTAGTTTTTCGTCTGCATAGCATGTTCTATTAGCGGGACTGTGGTCTCCGTGTTCTACACAGCTGATTACTGATCAAGGTCAACTGATATCAAGGGGTATTCTATTGGGATTTTCCGCTGTTGTTTTACCGATGTAGGTAGACTTTCACAACGTTTGATGCGACTTTATAGGTCATTTTTAGAGCTTTGTCAAGCCTGAAGGGCATCACTTATGTCCTCTTGGTTTCTAAGGTCCACAGTCATCAGATGCAGAGACTTTCAGGTCGTGAGGTGTAACAAACGAGGAGGCCTGGACACACTAAATGTCGTAGTGGTTTAAAGACTTACGCTACGTGATAGCCAACGTTGCCATTGCACAATGTGTTCGTGAGCTCCATCCTGACTGCAACATACTAGCTCTGGCACTCCGCAAACCACCTTGCTTGTTGGTTCTTGGGTGTTGGCTGATCCTATAGTGGCATATCTTACGGCCCATGGTTTTTCAGGTCTACCTAGGACTTGAAAGGAAAACTTGACCGATGATCCCTAAGATACCACTAGAATTTCTTCTGTAACGTATGCTAAATCCGAATTACTCTGAATGAGGGGGATAGTCGTTATGCAAGCTGCATGTTTCGGCTGACATGTGTGCTTTCACAGCACCTCACGGTTTCTATCTCACTGCCCTTTACCAAAAGCTTCCATATTTTCCGATAAGCTACCCTAAAACACTGAGACAATAAACAAATTCAGAAAGTTTTGATTAATGTCTTCGTCCTCAATTTTTAGCGTTCTATGATCTAAGTTATCGCTATTTCCCTCCCAAATGCCAAGCGAACGTTTGTTAGTGGGGGTATTAGAGACATTCAGTAATTTCATTGGTGTATGAGCTAGAGCTGTGGTTTCAATAGTCGCGCGTTTGGTTGGGCTTGTCCCTAAAGATCTGAATATATTGTTGGGTATTGATATGGTTGTTCCTGAAGCTGTCCTATGCTCCTCTTTCATCAGTTCTGCTGGTTTGTATTTTCTTCGCCTTGGGTAGACGTATCAGAACCGCGAACAGCGGTGAACTAACATAAACCCATAATACTGTCGATGTACTGCAATATTACGGTGTCTGTGAACTCAACAACTATAGCAATTACTTTCAAGTACTGAGACACAGGTTTTAACGGGCGACAAGCATGCGATAAAATTATCGTTTTTGTGTTGTTTCTGTCCAGTTTGTGTAACCTATTGAAGGTGTGGCGTCGATAATGTTTTGGCATGGTTGGACGACCCTCAACCTGCAGATGTGTTGCGCACTAAAGTTTTCTTACCTGTTTCTATCTGTCTGGTTCTTATTTTTCGGGTTACCAAAGACCAGTGTCTTCTTATTGAGGCTGGGAGAAATAAAGAAGGTCGAATCTTTGGAAAATGTACAAAGGAACTATAAGAGAAAAAGGGATACAACTAAGTTGTTTTCCCCATAAATATGTTGTACGTCTGAAGTAAATAGAGAGATGTTATCTACTTGTCCAGACTTTCGAAGAGACCACCTGTCTGAAGACGGGGTTAGGGATATGGCGAGAGGTTCATGGCCGGCGAACAGAGTAGATTCTCGGTCATCCACGGAGCGTTGAATGTGCCGTACAACACAACATGCCACTAGGAATTGCCTGCCGAAATTGCAGTACCTTGATTCGATGTCTTGCATCTGACTGGAAGAGAATCCCAAAAATCGACAATTGCTGGTCACCCATTGTCGTAAGACTCCGGTTGCCGAGTCGGATGCATCTGTGGTGATGATAATTGATACTCCGATATCCTGTTGTCAGAGCATAGTTGATTATGCGGTGACTTCCTCAATTACGAACCAGGCTGTTTTGCGTTGTCCTCCGAATGGATGATTTCCGCATTTCCTATAAGTTGATCTGTTAATAATCTCATGAGAGATGCGCGAATCGGTAAAAACCATCCACAAACATTACCCAGACCGCTGAACGCATGCACTTGCTCAAATGTGGTCGGCTCTGGATAATCCAGAATGGCCGCTCCTTTGTTTTACGGGGAAGAATATCCTGAGTGTCAATAGTGTCCTGAGGAAAGCCCAAGCAATCGGTTCTGACCTGACATTTTCCGATGTTTTTAGTAATGCTGTTTTTTTACTCATTCGTAAACAAGGTACATCTGTGACGTATAAAAGATGGCTAGTTCTACTGGCAACAGTGACGTTAACGCGTACCGGAATGTCCGAGATTGAGGGTACTGAAGGATTTCCTGCGATTTCTAGACGATTTACCGAGGGCGTTGAGATACTAACACCAATCATGGTTATCTGCTTCTCATGAGCCAGAGTCAGACCTTTTCTGTATGCAACTCTCCCGAGAATTTTGGAGTATCCGCAGTTATGGTAAACGTCAAGGTAACGAACAATAGTAATTCATAGATTTTCAATGTTGCTTTGAATTGTTTGAGGCTTTTATTATTCAGAAAAGCCTTTGTGCTATGGGTTCTGGTGACCTCCAGAGTCCGATGAGCAGATGCAATCACTTTATAAATGGCGTTATTTTGTAATGAGACAAGAACCGATATGGCCTGTTGGGGGATCTTAGATAAGGGGAGTTTTCTGAGGAAACCTTCTTCGAAAGTTCGTTGATCAATGATCTCACTCATACTTATCAGCATATTTGTTACTGAGCCGTGTTGCAATTCGATATTTTGGGAAAGCTGGTCTAAACTCTGTTAATCGGTTAGATATCCGCGTTTAAGGATGGCGTTTTTTGAAGTGTTGTGAAGTTGATAAGCAACACTGGTAAACATACTAGTTGTAACATGACTGTTAAAATCGTGTGGAAGAGTTTACACTGAGTCGAGGAAGTAAAAAAGTGGGTCCGTCGTGCCATACTCGTGAAAGTCAGCTTCTCAGTGGAGGAACCAAGCTCCAATATTATTGGTCCAGAAAGTTATCAGTTGAAAGGTGAGGAGTGTAAGAGTCTAAATCTTCAAAAGCTTGGGTGTTTAGTTCATCATTATGATGATAAATATATATATATCAAGAAGAAGCAGCTTCAATCTTGACAACACCGCTTATCGTGATGTTCACACATTTGCTAAGCAGACGTACGTTACCAGAAAATTAGAAGCTGGCTCACATTGCACCGATTTCCAAAAGGGGTCGACACAACGAACCTTCAAGCTACAGTCCGGCAGCACTTCCTTCAATACCCTCAGAAATTATTGGGGTTCCTGGTATGCGACGATCTACGTGACTACTTATTATCCGTAAGCCTCTTTTCGCCCAAACGGCACAGTCTCTGAAAGGGTTACTATTGTATAACCAACCTGCTGACCGCGGTGGAAAAATGGAAAACCATCTTTAATCTCTAGGGGAAGGTTGACGTCATATACATTGACTTCTCAAAAGCTTCTGATAGGTTCAGTCATATATGTCTTATCAATAAGCTCAAACGATTAGGTGTCAAATCACCATTAACTGATCGGCTTACTTCATACCTAAATGATCGACTTTTTAAGGTCACGGTTAACATCACTATGGAACGTTCTAGTGGGGTCCCCCGGGGTTCAGTACTAGGACCTCTCCTTTTCTTAATTTATATAAACGATCTGCCACAGCAGGCGTTACCAGATTTGCTACTTTTCGTTGATGATGTGAAACTCTGGAGAGAAGATTCCGAACAAGAGGATGAACTGGCACTTCAAGAGAATCCGACTCGACTTCGAAGTTGGACAGACAACAACGGGCTTATCTTCAACGCTTCAAAGTGTAAAGTAGTCCACCCGAGATATGTTGCAGACTACGAATAAGACTTAGGCAACTCCCTTCTAGAGGTATCCCAGGTTGAAAAAGAACTAGGAGTGTTGGTACCCTACGTTCTGAAGTCTTATGCTAACTGCGACGAAAATGCCTTCCAAGCAGACCTTGCACTGGTGACGTTGAAATGCATTTTTAGCCATTTCAAAGGAAGAACTTCCCACATAATCTTCAACAGTTTTATTCGACCTCATTTAGAGTATGGGAACATAGTGTTTCCTCCCTAAAAGGGTAAGAACACATTGCAACTAAATCACTTCTGGGACTCAAATTCAAGTCTTACGATGAGCACCTCCATTCACTGAACCTTTGCCCATCCGATTGCAAGCGCCTCAGAGGTGATCTAATGACTTACAGCATCTTAGACACCTCCGGGCATTCCCTTAAACACCTACTTAAGCTTAGTCCCAGCACAAAGCCTAGGGATGATACCCAGAAACTGAAGACACAACACAGTAGAACGGTCTGTAGGCACACCTTCTACTCTTTAAGAGCGGTCAAATGCTGGAGTCCTTTCAGAGGAAACTTGACATATTCTTAAGGACTAAGGTCAGCATCTCGCTAAAAGTGTACTATTTCTTCTCTTTTATCTTCAAATGCGCCTAGGTTCTTATCTGGAGGCATCAGTGATTCACTGCTACTAGGTACGGAAGCCCGTTAAACGAGAGCTTCTCCTATTTAGTCGAGAACTATTTGAAAGAAGTCGGCAATCAAAAAGTAACATCATAATTTGAAAAGATAAATGATGTTTAATGTTAGGATAAGTAACAGTCTTATAGTTTTTCGTTTGGTTTCCAAATCACGTCAGGCTCACTATTGAAGAAGACACGGATATATTTTAAATTTGACAACAATTTTACCTGTAACATTTTCATAGTCAAATGATACCAACTCAGTGAAATGAGAAGTCAGGGATTAATAAGTTCAAAGATATGTTTGAAAGATATTCGGTATTTCCAGAAAATTTTTGCCTAAGCTGGTCAGAGGTCGAGAAGTATACGTAGCACGGTGTTCCCATTAGTGATCCTATGTAGATGCGTTACGGAGTGCCTTTAGCTAGGGTGTGTCTAGTAAAACTAATGGGGTGAGCTTCAATATAGAAGACTCCCACAAACATTTATTTTAGAGATCGGTTCGCCGTTACAGCACCATTTAGATAAACCGGTGTAATCATCTCAAAAGAAGCAGGAGGAACGGTACAACATTGGTGCAAAACAAAACTATTCAATCCAGGGCTTTCAGAAGACGCTACTCAGAAGCAACGAAGCCAAGGTTTTACTGAAAAAAGACAGAAAATATAATTTATAGTGTAGGAAAAGAATTTGGTGACTTTCAAGCATCAACAGACTACGTAAATATACGAAAACATAAGGACCGCGCTAGCCTATATGCGTTCAACCGACTTCGAAAACTTCAATTACTATCTGTCCTCCGTCAATCCAATCTTCAAAGGTCGTGGAGAGGAAAGCGCGGTCGAGTTTGAAACTGGTTTAGCTTTCCTGCCGTGTCTGCGATTTCTTTGTTCATTTTGATTAACATTTCGTCTTATACGAATTTCTGCTTATTGTAAACAGTGAGAAACACTTCACTTAGACTGTTTACAGCGGAGACATGTCACTGATACTTGTTAGTTTTAGCTTCTTTTATCTTACAAGTCTAGGAACTCCGGTTCAGGACTGTTTATTCATGTTTCCTGTCGTGTGGGATTAGCACCTTGCTGTTGGTGCTTATGGTGTTTTCACAACACATAGGCCTTTGTGCTCCTTGGTTTTGGATATCAGGTATTGTGATAACTCCGTACTAACATAACAGATACGTTTCTTGACCTTTTTATCACGTCGAAAATCTTCTTGTTAGTATTCAATGTTATAATTATTGGTTTGACAACACTCATGTTTCGGGCTAGACTGTCAGGTAAAGTATGAAATTCCAATAATATGTTAGTAACGGATCGTGTTTTCCGTAATATATATCAGATATGTGGGGTTTTCTTCAACTGGCGTGATTTTAAAATCCTTTTTTCTAGCATGATGCTGGGTGCAATAAATAGTCTGGTTGTAGCAAAAATCTTAGCAACTGGAAAGTATGGGTCATTTTTCGAATACAATCATTTGTAATGTCGTTCAACTAACGTGCCATTTTGTTTAGTCCTTCCGTGAACCAAAGAGCGCTTATACTAACAACTTGTGGAGCATTTATGGGTTTGCTGTTTTGTATTACAGTGCTCGTCATGAATAAACTGACGCTTAACTACTCATGTCCAATTGTAAGTTCTCACAAAATACCCCATATTGTAGGGCAACATATTCGTGATAACGAAGGAGCATATGTTTACTCGTCTACTCACAACTGTCGGGAGAGTATTATATTTTTTGCCACTCTACTCAGTATGCTCAAATCTGTTTTGGTATCCCCAATGGTAAGTTTCGTTACAAGAATAATTCACATTTCAGGCTCTCCTTTATTTGGCTTATTTTGGATATTCGACTAATTCTTTTGATTCTGATCACAACCTTTCACCTCCAGTTTTCATGGAGTTGTGCAATCGATGTCCTAAAGTCACAGTTTCAGAAAGTAATTTTTCTAATTATTTTTTAACATGGCGACTGTAGCCTATCGAATTCCCTTTGTCCTCTGTCCTTGACCCTTCCAGTTCAGTTCAAGGCGTTCTAGGTGGTTGCGCTAATCCTTTAGAACAAGTAAGTTGAAATCTTGATGATCATTTTGTAGCATTTAACTTTGGAAAGATTGGCTGATTTGGTGGCTACTAATCAAAATGTGAGGTCTTCCATATTTTCGCTCAGTCACTTGGGTACGTTTATTATAAACTAAGTTTGGTGTTTTGAACTAGTGTTTTTTTTTAAGTTGCTAGACTTCTGACGAGTCAATAAGCACAATCACAGCATATGCTCACCGTTATATAAAAACAAACAACATATTTTGCAGGGCTCAGCTTCTTAATTGGCCACTATTCATAGTAACACCTTCGATTTTAAGGATCATTACGGCAGTAAAAAAAATTAGATGAGTACAAATAAACAAAGTTAGAGCTTTTAACCGTCAAACCAGTAACCGGGAAAGCCGGATATTGATGATCAAACTGTGATAATACATGTTTGCTCTTCAGATTTTATGACGTTTAGTCTCTGACCTGAAAGATAATTTGACTTGTCCTATTGCGAAGAAGAGTACCAAACTAAGACGTTTCATTAGTAGATGATGTATACCTAATTGCTTGCTACATCAAACGTTATGATAAGATGCCACTTTGTATGCCGCGCTTTTTAGTTATGTATGTATCGAACATATCTTTAGACGTCACAATTTTGACAGTTCATGAATGTGTATCTATCACAGATTCTGTTAACCAAGGTGTATAGTCGATAAGCCATTATTTTCGGTAGAAAAGTCTTATCCTCTAAATATCTGTATAAAACTCATTAAGTAGTACGTGTACGGATATATTTTGATACCAAAAGTTTAAAATTCTGGAATCGGTAGTCTTTCGACTGGGACCTATTCAAACGTAAGTATCGAAATTTGTAAGATCTAGATTACATACTTGAGAGATATACTGTTCGCGTACCCTCCAACCTTTAAGACATTCAAATGTCTATCAAAAGTTGATCATTCTACACCTTTTTTTGACCTATGCCTAACAGCCTTCAAATGCCCTGGTACGTCGAAGAGTGAGGAGAATCAGCTCTCCCTCTCTAAATGCTTTCATATGACCGCGTTCATACAACCACTACTAGGGAAGCCCTACTCACTGCCTTCTCGTGACGGGGGTGTTGTTTACAAAATTGAGAGGACAAAAAGCGAATGTCCGGCACTTTAACCGGGTTGGTGGGTATGAAGAATCCACCTTATTTATTTATTTGGACTCTTAAATATTGGTACAAAGGAGCACCAAATACATATGCGCCGCACAAATCTCATTTGATTTGTGTGAGGGCTGTGATACTGCCCAGGTGCCCAAACTGAAGCAGGTGGTTTTCTTAGGGAGCCATACCCGGAGCCTTTGACCTAAAGGTTTGATCCACAAGGCAGTAGGGCAATGTAAGGAAATGCAGTCCCATGGTAGCTGGTGACCAAACGATGGGTTCATACACCATTAGTTCCATCAGGATCCTGGAGCCCATGTGCACCATTGGTTTGGAATGAGGGTTTTCCAACTCCCTTAGGTGGACTTTCCGTGTCCAGCTACCCGGTTAAAGCGCCGGAGTTGGAAAACCCTCATTCCAAACCAATGATGCACATGGGCTCCAGGATCCTGATGGAACTAATGGTGTATGAACCCATCGTTTGGTCACCAGCTACCATGGGACTGCATTTCCTTACATTGCCCTACTGCCTTGTGGATCAGACCTTTAGATCAAAGGCTCCGGGTGTGGCTCCCTAAGAAAACCACCTGCTTCAGTTTGGGTAGCCAGGTAGTATCCTAGCCTTCACCCAAATCGATTAATGTGGCGCATATCTATTTGATTCCTTCTTGTACCGATGTTTATGTTTAAATTAATAAATGTTGCGTACAATAGTTGGGAGTAGACAATGTGACTACTTCAGAATATGTTCAGAAGATCTTTGCTGCGTCCTGACACCAACTTGTGAGCTAGGTCAATCGCTTGACACCTTTTTTAATACAAAAAGTTTCGCAATTCGAAAAAACAATTCTTGCGTACAGTAAACCTATATTTAACCATGTATTTTTCTTTGAAAGGTGGTAGGCCTGTATTGTGGAGGCAAATAAGTAATTTATGTTTCCAGTTAATTGAGCAGTTTGTGTCAAATGCTCGTGAATCAAATACTCGTGGAACAAACTTGCTAAATACACGTAAGTCAAATTATTTGTGAACGTGGTTACTGCCATAAAAGTTTTAAACTATCATGTTCAGTTAGGTATCACTCAACGGGGTTCCGGTACATGGAGCGCTGAAATTTTTCACACCTTACTATGTAAAACGTGTAAATACTGTCAACATCTTCATAATTCTTCATATCAGTATGTACCGATGCCGTAACAGTTCAGCGTTGAAAATTTCAGAATAACACTACCACTTAGGGACTCTACAGCATGGTAATATATTCGCCCATTATCTACTAGTCCAATTCCTTCTTAAGGTTTAAACTGGACATCGTTCTACAACCTCTACAAATTCCAGTATCAATCGGCTTCTCAGCACACAGTAACCGTCAAATTTTCACCATATCCTCTGTCACTCCTATTATTTGAGTTTAAAACCGTCGTAAATGAGTATCCTTAATATCTGGCCTTGGGTTCCTACATCAACTTTTGTAATCGAACGTCAGTACTCATATATAGACTATCCATTAACTAACTATTACTACGATTTAGGAATACTAAAAATATTGCTTGGCTATAATTTTGTAGTCTACATCAGCTGACTGCAGCATATATGAAGGTGCGTCTAGACAGTGTTTGTCAGACTTAGTTTTTATAATGAAAGTATTGTGGCTTATGATCATGTTTTAGAGGGTGTACATAAAGCCAAATAATATCAAATATCACTCAGTAGTAAACTGATATGTTCAAAACATAGAAAGCCAAATAAAAATAGTAAAAAAAAATCAACAAGGACGTGGTAATACTTACAATGGTATATCAGAAGTAACTACAATACAAATAATAATGCTCTAATTTTAAAGAAATGTTATATAGTTTAATATATACGTTAATGTGTTTAAGTGTGAATATTTTACACTCTATTTTGTGGCAGCTTTGATACTTTTCAAAATTTCTTACACTCCTAAGATGTTGTTAGTCGGTTTATAATTTCCATGTATCTAATTAACACTCGTAAACCAATTATCAAATGTATGTACCCTCTTTAGTTTGTTTGAATTCACCTATCGCATCAAGTCCAACTAAAGTGAACTGTCATGTCTATTTGGTCCTTAAATGAATATAAAATAGATCTGTAGCATCACAATAAATATGGTGGCACAAAGTGACTTTTTATAAACCACATGATCATTGTCGAAGTGGGATAATATGCCTGTAATCCTGGGTTTCGTGCTATTTTGCACTCGTCAGCAAGGTGTACCTGTAATCTTAGGTGAACTAATACTTCCTGGTGGATTCTATCCCTTGCCACCCAGCTTCATAATCAGATACATTACCACAGCTATCCGGACTGCAACTGACCTCCTGTAGTGCTGAGATATATTTACAAGTTACTGACCACTTGGTAGTTACCAATTTCATGTGTGCCAAGTCCTTCTTAGTGCATATCGAAATCTATCTGTATGTGATAGATGGTAAAATTCAATATTCGAATGAATAAAAACCTCAATTCAGTGATCGCATACAGTTTCAGTTAGTAGATTTAGCCCCATCTTTGTTAACCTTGTTAGTACTTCCCTTAAACATCCCAACAAATAACATATACCTTATCAGTTTACTTTGGAGTAAGGAAAACCTTGTTCAGTTAACATGAGTCAATCAAATGTCTTAGTAAGAGATCGATTCCTAAAAATCCACTGTCAAAGGCATTTCTACAGCATTTGATTTCACTTAACAAATGTAAATATATTCAATCGTGCTTGCTTTTGTGTTAACTATTCTGTCATTTTATTGTGTAACAGAACCTTTCCCGTTGACCAACTATTCTGTCTTTCGACCCTGTTCACTGGGACCATACTAAGTCAAACAAATGATCTCGACTCTCATCACTTGAGGTCTCCATTTCCACTGCCTGTCCAGGTCGAATAATTTTAGATACCAGACAAGTTGTATGTAGTAACGCTACAGTCCCATTTACTTTTCTCATTTTCCGATAGTTATTTCTAGTGTATACTGAAACCATTTGTGCTCATCAATTTTTATTATCCGAAGTTTGTAACATCTATACGCCAACGCCTCATAATTCAGACTTTTTCGCTTATTTTCAGCTCTTTGGCCTAAAAATATTGATTTTAAATATAAACAGTATCTACCCTCATCATTTGAATCAAATCTGCGTCAACGCAACAGTGCTAAACTATTGTCTGCTACTAATGAAAATGTGTCTGATATGCAGCCTTCCGGGTCCATAATTGCTCGAAATTTAATAAATGCTGGTCGAACTTTGCTTTCTAAGGTATGCTGGTCAATAACAAACGACTGGAATTTTCATTTAACAAAAATATTGGGTATACTGGATTTTTGTTAACAATTAGACAAAACCAAACTTGCTTGGAAGTAAAAAGTGAAATATTTGTGGAGATGGTTAACAACTGGTGTACACTACAGCTGGCTAGATATGAAGTAAAATATCTAGTTAAAGCAGTGATCCAAACACAAGTTTTAAATTTGCTATTTTGTCAAATCTTAATTGGTGCCAAACTTCATTATACGTGGCTGAGGTAACATAACACCATTTTGTCTTCGGATTAAATAAATCAGGCGATTAAATTTATAAATCGTTTCTAGTTTTAAAAGTCTTAAGATGTCTCTGTGGTCAAACATATTTTCATAGTTCCTAAAATATTTTGTAAGTTAGTATCAAGGAAATTTATTTCATTTTACTCAGATTTCAACTGGCTAGGCGAATCGTATAGCTTTCTTTGAATTTAGCCAAATTTTAAGAAGTAACCGTAGGAAAGATCAACCAATTTGAAGACGCTTCAGGTTGGATGTAATGGTAAAACATCGTTCGAAGTCCGCTCTAATCTAGTAAAGCACAGTGCCTACTACCTTGCTCATTCCGTTGCCCCACCTTATTTTGACAAATACTTATCATAATTCAACTAAAATCTATTACTCTGTAGTGTCTATTTTTCTTTTCTAGGTATACACGCGGTTGTCTCGAACACAACTGTTCAGTATTCTATCTTCAGAAATACCCTATGCTTCGTCAGCACACCTTTTCTCAACTGCTACAGATATTGGCTGCGCAAACGACCTGGACTTCGATAAACCGTTAGTACGAACGAGTGGTCAAGTTATTATCTGGGCAACAGAAATCTTAGCTTGTTTGACACTGGCCGCTTACAATGAAGACCAATTTGGTTCGGTTCAACAGACTCTTGGGCGGATCTTACTACTTTTTGCTGATGGATTAGAAGTAAGTTTATGGCCTTTGACAGTTCCAATCACTTCCTAAATTCATTTGCATAAATCGAACTGATTGTCATTTACTTAGAAAAACAAACTTAATGAGAACATTCGCCGAAGTTTAGACGACCAGTTTGATAGAAATCAGACGCAAAGTAAATATTGAAGACATGAAATGTAAAAATGATATTCAATATCATCTCAGTAATTGAGAATAAAATAGCTCCAACTTTCTACCCGGCAGACTAATTCGAGCTTCTCTAAAGAAATATTTCGACCTATTATCTCTTTAAAGTTGATCAAACCGGTTTGCTAGGAAGAAAGTTGAAATTTAAAGCGCATAAAAATACTTTGGTCCAACTTCAGAAGTGATGGTTCCTTCCCCTTTCAAATGGATAATTTTTTGTCTGTTATGCAATTAGTAACCAGTTACCAAAATGTATAGACATTTAGTACTGCAGGAATAACACCAATCTCACAGCTATTATCAACGAAAAGCTCTTGTCATAAAAAATCTCGTTAATCAAAGAAGCTGACGCTAATCTTATTGCTAAACAATGGTAATCTAGCTCAATACTGGTTATATGGATCAAATGTACCATATGATGGAAAATAATACTACCTTGCTAGCCAAACGTCGCTTTATGAAGAGTTTAAGCTGATGTCCTGTGAAATAGTACCTCTGAGAATTAATTTTAGGCTATTTAATACTTTCTTAAAACTGGATGAATTAAACACACTTGTTACTTGATAATCATCTTAACTATTTCATACTGCATTGTACCGTTTTTTTTAAGGCAGTTGAAAAGCACTTGAGGTTCATCGGTTTGCTCTCCACTCAGTACAAACAAGCAGTAAACTGTCCAGTTTCTGATAGCTTCTACACGAGTACAATATTATCCGCTGGACATCTTCAAACTCCATTAAAAAGTTTGAATAAACTTTCAGGCAATTCATTCCCCTCAAACGATTTATGTAAATTAACATATTATCGTTTTGCATCCGATGCCAGTCTTCCATGGCGTGTTTATGCAACGTTTTGTTGGGCTCTAACAAACTGCCTAAGTCAATATGATGGTTGTTTTGCGTAAGTCCCGCTATTTTATTATGTAACCACTTCCTCCTTATGCATAAAACTAAACAGACTACTTTGCTGGTAGAATCATATAAAATAGCAAACTTATATTGTTCATTGCTAAACCTAACGTTAATAAAGTGATCTGTTATTGGAATCGGTAACTTGAAGTGGCGTTGCCCACTTTTTCCATGTTTATTTGGCTTTATCATAAATATTCGTTAAGAGATAACGCTCCCATTGTCTAACTTTTCAAAGGGTGATCGTCTATTGAGATTCACTTGTTGACTTCGAATACGCAGAGAATGTAGCTTTTTTCGGTTAAAACTGACAAGATTCAGAGTCTCCTGAACACTTTAAGCAACAATGCAATGATATTTAGGGTGCGACACCTTCCCTCTAAGTGCGAAATGTTACTTTAGGGTAGGTCCACGTTATCACCTGAATCAATGATGGGGAGCAGAGTAGTCGAGTGTCGACTAATTTACTTATCTTGGGTGTTTCATCAGTCTTGATCGGCTGGTGTCTGACGAAGTCTCGGTACAAATTAAGAAAATCCGATTGGATTTTGTCAACTCCCGCCACTTGTGGCATAGAGATATCTCCCTGCCAACCAAATGATGAGCTTACTGCATAGCAGTTTGCCCCGTCCTACTTCAATAAATGAAATGACGATATCTACTGAAAATTCTATTCACGCTCCTATTGAAAGTCAGACAACTCACACTATTATTATTTACGTCACTTATTCACTCTCTTTTATTCCCGATATGTGTACCCTTTTCAACTTATGCAGCAGCTCGCCCATGGTGGAAACTCTTTTCTATCTAAACAATCTCCAGTCAATGTCTGGTCGAAAATGAATGCTTCCACTGAATACAAATACTGAACCAGTCTTTCTAAAACCACGTACACCGTTCAAACTGGCTTCCTTCAACGTTCGCACACTAATGCAGATCGGACAACAGGTAGGGCCGGCTATGTCTTTAGAAAGTCTTAATGTCGACGTTTGTTGTCTATCCGAAACCCGTATTCAAGACTCTAGTGAAGGACTACGAATTCACTGTCCATCTGTCGCTTCAAAAGACTTGTTTTACGTGCATTTATCCGGGAACCCTTTGGCATCTTTGTCTGGTCTTGCTGGCGTTGGTGTCACACTAAGCACTAGAACTGAGGTAGCACTAATTGTTATATCTTGTGGCCGAGTAGATGCCCAGTTTATGTATGACGTGATAAAACCGCCAATCAGAGAGCAGCGAATTATCGATTGGAACAGTAACACACGAAAACCGTACGAGCAGTCTAGAGCGCTTATCGATCCTGCTTCTGTCTAGCCCAGCCAGTTAAGTCCAAAACACCAATAACAGCCTCTGTGGTATGAATCATTGTATTTCAAACATACTGAGTTTATATACTAAACAGACTGACTACATCGTACCAATAAAATAGGAAATAACATTTGTACAAGATTCAGCCAAATGTGGCTGTGAATAGGGGGAACAGTAATCAATAGGCTGAGGATAGCTCAAAAAATGGTAAATCGCATAATAATAGTCTATGGGTCAAAATAAAGCTTATAATAAGGGTAACATGGACATGAATAGTCTAGTTATTTAGGAATTATATAAAAAATATATGCATAATACTGGTCTATAAATGGTCGCCAAAGTTACCATTCGCTATTGTTATCGAGACACAACACTAATCGATTGGATCCCCATTAACAATCGGTTATGTGCTGTTAGATTAGAAAGTTCCATCAAAGTGAGAAGAAATCGGCGTAAGAAACGATGTGTTTTTGTCATCTCCGCTTATGTCCCGACAGATTGCAGCCCGAATGCAATCAAGGACGAATCCTACCATCAACTAACTGTTCTTCTGCAGAAAGTGCGTTCGACAGATATTGTACTACTAGCCGGAGACTAGAATGCACAGGTCGAGCGTCTTGACATAGGCGAGAGTCGTTCAGGTGGCCGACGGAGACCTGTAGGTCGTAGGACAGATAACGGGGACCGTCTACTGCAACTATGCACAGATTACAACCTGTTTCTGGCTAGCACTAACTTCCGGCACAGTCATCGCCGATCTGCCACCTGGCGTCCTCCCTCTGCATCTCAAGCCTGGACTCAAATTGATCATATCGCGATCAGCTACCGTTGGCGTGGTTGTGTACAGGACTGCCATTCATTTTGGAGTACCTATCTAGACTCTGATCATGCCCTGGTCTGCGCCAATGTTACCTTACTTTTCAGTGACCAACGAATTGACCGTCATCAACGGATTAATGTAATAAAATTGGTTGCAACTTCTGTTGCAAGTAAGTATCGAACCGAGCTGGCTTCTAGATTAGCTACCATCTCACCTAAAAGTATAGGTGAGCATTGGTTGCAACTGCATGACGCCATGAAAATGGCGAGTAAAGTCGCTTGCGGATTCGCGAAACGTCTCGCTTATAAGCACTGGGTTTCTTCTGGCTCCTTACAACTTATCGAAGCCCGTAGGTCTACTACGGGTGACCGTGAGTTTGACCACAAACGAAGGCTGCTACGAAATAATATTGGGCAAAGCTTACGTAAGTACTGAGAAGCAGGCTAATGAGCTGGAAGCAGCAGCTGCATCTGGTAACTGCCGGAAGCTCTTCCAACTCATCCGAGCCACTGGCGGCAAGAAGTCTGATGTGAATGAAACAATCTGTGAGGATGACGGGATGCCAATCAGTAACATCCTTGGACGATGGGCAGAATTTTTTGAAGGGCAGTTCAACCGGCCTGATGCTACGTCAACATGGATCACATTGTCCTGTGCTCCATTGCCGGTGACGACTGCTCAGGCAGAGTGAGGGCATACAACCACCTTTCTTCATTTTTCCATTCAAACAGTGGGGTTAGACAGGGTTGCCCAATCTCAACATTCCTCTTTAGTTTTGCCGTCGATGACGTTCTAGAAACAGCTCTGATGGATGTAAGTAATGGCGGTGTGAATCTGTTGCCTGGAGAAAGACTTCTCGACCTTGAGTATGCAGATGATATTGTCTTACTGTGCGATAATGCCCAAGCCATGCAATCCGCACTTAATCAGTTGGCAATCAGTGTCCGTTGGTACGGTATGTGCTTTGCATCTTCGAAGTGCAAAGTACTTCCACATGACTGGCAGGATTCTATTCCTGTACTCACTTTGGGTGGTGAGCAGATTGAAGTAGTCGAGAATTTCGTGTATCTAGGTAGCTATATAAGTGCTGGTGGTGGCGTGAGTGATGAGATTGATGCACGTATAGTGAAAATCAGAGCGGTTTATACCAATCTGGGCCATCTTTGGCGCCTTCGTGATATTAGTCATTCTTTAAAAGGTCGGATCTACAACGCGCCGGTGAGAGCAGTTTTGCTCTATGCTTGTGAAACCTGACCTCTCCGAGTTGATGATGTTAGACGACTCTCTATGTTCGGTCATCGTTGTCTCCGAAGGATTGCTGACATTCAGTGGCAACACCATGCTAGTAATGCAGAGGTTCGTCTTCGTGTGTTTGGGCTCAGAGACGACAACCCAATTGGTGCCACCACCCTGAAATACCGACTTCGGTGGCTTGGACATGTCTTACGAATGTCGTCCCAGAGAATTCCACGTCGTGCATTATTTGCCGCCTCTGGGACTGGTTGGAAAAAGCGGAGAGGAGGTCAGTGTATGACATGGTGTCGTGGTATGAAAGAAAGCTGCAAAGGGCTGGCATCTGTTGGTCCTTCACAACTCCCCGACTGGGGTCCGAGAAATGACGCAACAGTGGCTCGATACGTTATCAGATATGGCTCAGAATAAAAGCGAGTAGCGATCCTGCCGTCACCTTCTTCATAAAGAGTGGTTATAACTTCCTTAACTGAAAGAGTTTCCCTGGTTGTACATTTCTGTTTCCCCGATTATTACGCTAACATACACTAATCTGTGGTTGTTATTGTTCCTTTCTTTTTTCTCTTATATGCACCTTACCTCTTTCTCTCTTCCCACTCTCATTGTTTTGTGTAGCGCATATATATATATATATATATATATATATATATATATATATATATATATATATGGTGCCCCCTTGTACCAACATTTATGTGTTTAAATAAATAAACTTCAGTAGTGTAAAACATAGCCATTAAGAATAAAAGATATTCGCAGGTTATTGTATTCGATCGTAAATGTCTTTTAAGCATTGCTTGTGTATCTTGAGATTACCGAGTGAGCAATATCTGGGGTTAGGAATAAAGTATCAGGTAAGAATGGCCAATCGATTGACGAGGTAGTGAATCAACTGAGGTGGTTGGGCATGCGTAAAACATGTCCTAACCACACCTCACGTTGATGAGCAATGTTGTCTGGTGTGAGAGTTTGCTGGAAAAGAACTAACGACGGCAAACCAAAACACAGAACCAGTCCATGAAGCCATCGAAGATTTGACTGAGTCATAATAACAGGTCTAGACTACCTGGCTGGGCTCCACGTGATTATTGCAACCAGTGGCTAGAGACTTTGAGCGACATATTTCAAAATCGTTTGCAATGCCGCAGGTGCCTCCACTCTGTCTTACCACAGCTTGTAAGCTGCTGAATCCCTCATTTTTTTATTCCGCTAATTTAAATTTTATTGAATTGTATATTCGGTGCCCAATCTCTTCTATTATCACTAACACCGTTACTATCTCTGCCATTCTGGGATTTGGTCTGACAGTTTCATCTCGCTGTGCTAATAGGGTATGGCAACTTGGTGGACCGATGTATGTACGTGCAAAGTCCTATGTTTACTGAGTACAAGGCAGTGTTTAAAAACAAAATCCCGTTCGAAACCTCGGAGACAGCGTGTAATTAGATGAAATATCTCCTATTGTTTTATTGTACAATGTGGAGACTAATTTATTTCAATTCTTGAAGGTTCACTTTTATTTTATTTATTTAAATACATAAACATTAGTAAGAGGAGGCACTAAATATTTATGCACCACACTCCATCATCCGATTTGTGTGAGGTCTGGAATACTGTGCAAAAGCAAGCTAAAGTAATCTAAACAACTTCAAAGGAACGACCAAGTTGCTCTCGGACTTGAGCTGGAGTTCATGTTTCATCGTCACAACCAGTACATGTTTTTATTGACCATTAGGCTGGTTGGTACTATGTTGGACAGAGCAAGGACAAACATTTAAGCAGAATAACGTGAATTAAATCCCTGAAGCTTAGTACTTACTCTACTCAAGACAATTAGGAAAACTACGTGTACGATTGGTACCGTTTCTTACTGATGGTTGAATTCAATTACCTTCAATATTAATATGTATTGTTGTCTTTTAGAACCTTATCCCTGGACAATAAGTCAAAGGAAAGATTACAACTACTGAAAGCATCTTGTACAATAAAAGAAAACCCGATATAACATACATTTTTTGTTATATTTTTTATGATACAGATTTACATGCATTTACTATTAAACTTTCTCAAAGATGCTAAATAAAAGTGCGTAGTACCGCAGAATTCTTTGACTATTATCTGGACAAACAAATAGTTTTACGAAGACACGTTATGGGATTTCAAGTTGTTTTGGTGGCCTTTGTTTAGCGTTGCCTTTAACCTTATCTGCAATCCACTTGATACTGCTGTTTATTCCATCCCTGTCAAAGTGTAAACACCAAAATGTAGACAGTGTTAATAAAAGTTAGAACCAAGACGTTCTACAACTAGTTGATCGATTGGTAAGAATTTGGTAGCAAGAAATGATGTTTACTCTTAATACTTCGGACAACTAGGTGTAAATGTATCTTTTGACAACACACAACAGGATCACGCTAATAGATTGGTATTCATCAATCCAGTTACATTCTTTGTTTGTTAAAGTAGATATTTGTCATTTTCTCTTTAATTTCTTAGATTGCTACGTACGTTTTCTGGTTCCTAAAGCTAAAATTATTGGTCTCTAGCTCTTTGTAATTGCAAGGTCACTCCCCTAAGTCCCATCGATTCTTAAAAGAGAATATCGTCTCCACTAGTACATTTGACAGGTTGTCACTGTATGCACTTCAAAATATCGAGATAAATTCCATCGTGTCTGAAATTTATGTCTTATTAAAAGTTCAGTCAGCGACAACGTAGGACCAGGCACATATATGCATCGGTCCAAGTTGTCATACCTCGTTAGCACAACAAGATGAACACCGGATTCATAGAAGTAATTAATTTAGTGGTGGTAGTATATAAAGAAAGGTTGTATATAAGGATATAGTATAGGAAAGAAGAAAGGTATGAAGCAATTTTAATCTCAAGGTTTAAGGGAAGATAAAGAGTGTATACACCTACGCCATTGTGATCGATTCTGAGCCATGTCACCCAGAGTCTCCAACCATTGGTTACGATAGTCACGCGGACCTCAACCAGGTAATCTGCATCTACCAACATGGCTCAGACTAGAAGTTAGTGACTTCAAACACTGATGCCATGTTTTGGTTTGGCCGCCCCTAACTCTCTTCCAACAATCCCCTACACTAGTCATTATAGCGCGTCGTGGTAATCGGTGTTCAGGCATACGTAACACATGGCCCAACCATCTCAGTCGATGAAGATTCATCAACTGATTTACCATCATTCCCTAATACCCTGCGTCTAACCTCACTATTACTTCCTGGTTATCCCGGCAGATGCGAGCAATATTTCTAAGGCATCTGTGGTCAAATACTAGTAACCTACGAGTATCTTCTACTCTTAATGGCCATGTTTCGCAGCCGTAAAGTAGAACAGAGCGAACTGCTGCGCAGTATACTCGTACCTTAATTGATAGACGGATATCTCGTCTTCGCCATAAGTGACGTAAGTTGGCAAAAGCCAAACGAGCTTTTTGAATCCGTGTTGAGATTTCGTCAGACACCAACCCATTGGGGCTGATCAGACTTCCAAGATAAGTGAAGTTGTCGACGCTACTTCACTCCCTATCCTTAGTTCAGGTGTTGATGCAGGCCAGTCCTGGAGTAACAATTTACATTTGGATGGGGGAGAAACGCATCCCAAACATCCTGGCATTATTACTTAGTTCTAACAGAAGACTGCATTTTGTCAGCGTCTTCACCAAACAAGACTATGTCATCTGCGTATTCCAAGTCGATAAGTGAACCTCTTGGTAGAAGGTCAATTCCTGAAAATTCAGTCGAAGAGAGTGTTATTTCCAGCAACAGGTCTATAATGAAGTTAAACAAAAATGGGGATAGTGGACAGCCTTGACGGACACCACTTGAGGTTGTAAAATCATGTGACAGTTCGCCATAAGCTCTCACTCGACTGGTAGTGTTCGAGTAAAGAGCCTTCACAAGGTTTATGTACTTCTCAGGTACACCTTTTAATGACAGACACTTCCACAGAACCTCTCGGTCTACAGAGTCAAATGCTGCTTTCAAGTCAAGAAAAACTATCATTGTCGGACGCCGATAAGCGTGTCTGTGCTCTAAAACTTGACGAATGGTGAATATGTGGTCGATACAGCCACGACCATGTCTGAAGCCAGCCTGATTTTTTCGTGTTTGGAGTTCACGAGTCTTAGTTAGGCGCCCGATAATTATTGAGGCTAGTATTTTAGATGCTATGTTAGTCAGACTAATCCCTCTATGGTTATCACAGGATGATTTTGGCCCCTTATATATTGGGGCAATCACAGATTGTGACTAGTCGGATGGGATTACGCCCGTCTCCCAGATTTTAGCCAGAATATTAGTCAACCTAGTCGTTAAATTGGGCCACCATATTTAAAGACCTCTGGAGCCAATCCATCAGGACCAGCTGCTCTTCCTCGTTTCAGATTAGCTATAGCCTTCAGAACTTCAAGTAGGGTCGAGGGGCCTACTTCAATGTTCCATTCAGGTTTTCTGGGAATAGTGGGTAGTTGTGCAGTAGCTGAAGGCCAGCTAAACTGCTCCTTAAAGTGTTCCGCCCATCGTTCTAAACGTTTGGGTTGAGAGCAGATAGGGGTTCCGTCTTTTTCCGAGATTGTCTCACTTACACTTGACTTCTTAATTCCGGTTTCTTTTATTAGTCTGCATAGTTGCCTGATGTTCCCTACAGCCGCTGCCTTTTCCATCTCTTTTGCTTTCGTTGCCCACCACTGCTCACGATCGTTCCTTAGGCTTTTAGTTAACCTAGATCTAATTTCTTTACGCTCTTCGTCGTGTTCGGAGCCTGATGGGATGAGTTTACGCGAATCCATCAGTGAAATAGACTTAGAAGAAATCCACTAGTTTTTTGGAACCGTATGGTTTAAATAACGAATAGATGTTACTGCTGTTTCCACAGCTGTTCGTGTGTCTTTCCAAGCAGCATCTGGGTCAGTCTCGTTTACAGAACTGCCTAGATGTGAACTCAGTTGTTTCTGGAATTCGCATTTGGCTTTCTCGTCCTCCAGTTCAATCCTAATGGGTCTTCTTAGTGTACTTTTCCTGCGTCCATTGAGGCGCAGACAAATGCGCGCTCGTATTAAAGCGTGATCAGAGTCTAAACAAGTATTCCAATTCTATTGAGCCTCTCCAACGATGACTGATGACAGTATGGTCTATTTGAGTCCATCGTTGGTTTGGTTAAGGTGGTCGCCATGTTAGACGATGTCTCTCCTTATGCTTAAAATTAGTGCTTGCTAGAAATAAACGATTGTCTGAGCATAGTTGCAACAGACGATCACCATTATCGGTTCGTTGAGCCGGAATACTAAAACACCCACCTAAATGTCTTTCTGTTTGTCTCAAGCTGCCTACCTGGGCATTAAAGTCACCAGCTACGACTACTATGTCTGAGCGCTTAGCTTTTTGAAGAAGCTCAGAGAGTTTTCTGTAAAAGTCATCTTTCACTTCATCATGGCTGCAGTCAGTGGGAGCGTAGGCAGAAACGACGAAAAGGCAACGACGTGTGTCCCTATCCTTCCGAGTTCTTACGGAGCCATTCAGCCGGACAGCACATAGGCGACTGTTAACGGGGATCCATTCTAGTAGTACCTGTTCTGTCCTTGTACTTAGTGCTATGCCTACACCTGCAAGTCCACGAGAACTAGCCAATGGGTCGCCAGATACACGAAGGGTGTATCTCGTTGGCTCTCCGTTTTGGCGAGGTGAGGTCAAGTGAATGACCACACTAGGATCCTGTATGCGTGTTTCGGAGACACAGCATACATCAATGGTATGAGATTCTAGGGTCTTAGCCAAGGAGGCCTGTTGACCGATTTGACTTAAAGTACGTACGTTGAAGGCTCCAATGTGTAGTTTGGAGCGAGGTTTTAGTAGACCTGGGACAACGTTTCGCGCACTAGAATCGTTGGCCATGGTGACACTTGAGGACGAAACCGGAAGAGGAAGTTTAGTGTTGAATGTCAAGGTAGAAGGAATTGAAGGAGATTGATTATGAATACAGTGGTCTTGAGTGCTGTTAGGGGTATGAGGGCAGTTATCACTTCCCGGTTGCCCACACCGTGGAAGGGTTCCTCTAGAGGTACCTGAAAAGGAAATTGGGTTAGAAATTGTCTTAATGACCTGAGAGCGTGACCGCAGTGCCCAAGGGACAACTGCTTGAGGTCGGTCACACATGACCTTTTTGTGAGTATTTTTGGTGTTAGCTCCGTTCTTCAAAGGACCTTACCGCCGGAGACGGATATCCGTGGGATAAGGCGAGGTGTGCATTTTTAGGGTCGACCTTTTCTAACCCCACCCCTCCTTGTGGGAAGGCAGCATCGCTGTCATGCTGGTTGTCTGAAGGAAACACCTTACTGCTGTCACACCTCTGTACAGTTAGCAGTACGACTTCGGACCTTGGGTTTGCTGCTTTTAGTCTCACCGCTCTTCAACCGACCTGCCTGGCATGGTAGGACCTTGAGGAACGATTGTTCCAGCCAGTATGGCTCGATTGAATCATCACGACAGGCAAGCCCGACCACCACGTCAAGGTAGCAGCAAAATTTGCTCATCATTCTACTCACGGATGAAGTTAAGGAGAATATGACAGTAGAAGACCTAAACATTGGAGAATACAGTCCAAAAAGGGATGAAGTGTAGGAATCAGAAGTGCAACATAGTGTTGGAGCTTAAGACCTGGAGGAAGATAATGAGCAGATGGATCTGCGCCGGTGACTAATCCTGAGCCAAGTCATCTGTCTCCAACTTCCGTTTACTCTTTTCTTAGCTAGGTAGTCTGAATTTACTAATGCAGGTTAGTTTAACAGTCAATAACTTCATGAACAAACCCCATGCCTTGGTTCAGCCCCTTCATTTTTTCAACCAATTCCTACCCTACCATAGTGCTTCGAGGTAGGCATACATAACAGATATCCAAGTCACTTCAGTTGATGAAGATGTGCAGTTTCATCAACCGATTTTACTAACAAAAGAGCAAGTATACTTCGTATCTTGAATTAATTTTTGGGGAGTAAATGGTCACTGACTTTGGAAAAAATGCTTTCACACCCATCTAATTAGTAATAGGAAGTAGATAACGTATTTCGATACACTGATGAATATATATTATTAGTGATATCCCAATGAGTGGGAAATTGTACTTCTGACTAAATGTAAATAAACGAAAAATTCCTATTAACTTTCTACCCAGTGCATAATTTACTGGAGACCAACCTTGGCATCATATTTCGATGTGCTTTATCATCCTCGTAACATATTCGACACTTGAAAGTGAAGAGGTTACTAGCAGTGGTATGGAAAAATCTTCGTCTCTGAAGTATATCTTCCCATGTTCGACACTAAATCACTATGTATGTGTTGTGCGTTTTATCGAACAAAGCGAATTTAAAGTCCAAATACGCCCAAGACGTTTCCTCTTGATAGTGCACAACATACCCATATGTCATAAAACATTGACCAACCTGAGAAATAATAGTTTAGGTCGACTGAAATGATTATTTTCAGAAGTCGTCAACAGTTTAACGATTAATTTACCCGTTAAGTGCGCTGACACCATGAAATGTGCATTGACGTTGCCCAACAAGACGCAGACTATCGTAGAAGACTTTGTTGATTTCAGACAAATGGAATGCACTCTAAAAAATGCGGAATAGACACAAGATCATAGTGTAGGTAGTTGTCAATTTAACTATAGGGTTGTTTAGATACGATTATGGATTTTATTATTTCTATTTTGGGATAAAACAACTTATGTTTTTAAGAACACATGTGCATCAGAAAGTGGCAGATTTAACTAAATTACAACGGTAGTCACCAAAGTATTGTCAGAGTTGTAACATATACCCAGTGCGATTTGTCGAAGATTGCGACTCCTCTACCATGACAACTCAATGCTCATTGACCATCGTGAGAACGATGAGTTGTAAAATAAAGAGCTTTGAGGAAGACTACGAGACGATGGCTTGTAACGAAGCATACAACAGATTACCACTAGACACTTGAGTTCACTAAACAACTGAAAGGAAGTGATAGGAGGCCCTGACAAAGGATTTAGCACGGAGGATGAGTTGGAAACTCCACTATGAAGCAGCTCTCGAACTAACGTTTCTGCAACAGCTTATATGAAGGATAGACAGTTAAGGATTTTTCTAGAGATACCTTGGTGTTCGTAAGTCACATTAAAGATCAATGATGTTTACTTTGAAAAGCTTTTCCTGACCATTCTAAGTGTTAAGGTGCTTGGTTAGTTTTCTAATATGTGTATCTGTCATGGAGAAATTCTCCACCTTTTAAGAATACGTAAATTTATCCCGAATATTTTGTATATGACAATTTCCAAGACCGGTCATTTATGCATCTGTGATTGTGTAGGTAGGAGGAAATAAGACTGATCTTTTGTTATTTCCCTGTACTCATATCATACCTAAACGAACTGAACAAAAAACGTTCAAGATATTTGGGTGGTCATCTATCGCTTTGTTAATTTCTCCTCTTAATCTATCGATGTGATGTTGTGACGGACTAATGTACAATCGTTCCAGGTCCTAAGTTGTCGATGCCTCACTGAGTTATGCTTAAAATATCAACCACGCTATTGTCTGCAGCATTAGTCTTATTAACATTATGTTGGGGTAACTAAATAAGTATATTTATATTAAATGTTGTACGACAGGTTCTGTCATATCCAACTATACTGTATAGTGGAGATATCCGTGCATGCATACATTGACACAGTTGCGTTACAGATGACCAGTTTTGCCAAAGTTGTGGAGGCACGGATCGGTACATGAGTTGAATCCATCACAAAAGTCAAATAATATATTTGATCTCCTTACCTGCATATCTTGCTTGTTAGCTAGAACCAGTAACGGTACACCTTCCAGTACAGGGTTTCTTACCATCTTATCTAACACTAATAATTACAAGAGGAACTTACCAAATGCATCTTTTGATTCATCAAAACGATCACTATCTGCAGAATCAACGACATAAATAACACCGTTTGATTCAGCGTAGTACTAAGCAAAACTAGTGAGGAGTGGATATTGAACTAACCTTATCCCACAAGGACTGAAGCTCTTCTTGACCTCCAAGATCCCAAAATTTAAGCCGGACCCCGTCAACCTCAATGTACCCGACTTAAAATTAAGGAAGAACGGTGAACCTACTATTTAGACCAACGGTAGTAGTGATTTTCTGAATTGGGATAGATTTATAATTCGGAACAAAATTTATTTTAGCTTGTTCTAAATAGGTCTAGACTTGTCAATCATATGTAACCAAAACTACTGTTTTTCCAGCGCCATCCAAACCTAGTATGAGGACAGAAAACTCATCCCTTTGTGATATATATTGCCACAAACCCCGCAGTAATGTGTACATTACTAGTGTGAAACCCGAATGCTGGTCAGTGCCAATTCACTTTCCAGGTTGTCCTAAAAAAGTGGGGGGTCGGCAATAATACTTAACCTAACATAAAAAACAAAGGAATAAAAGGAGACCAACATAATATTTGTTGTGGTTAACATACAGGCCTCTTGATTTTTTTTGCTTCCTCGAATAACTTAACATGTGCGGGATCCTCTATACATTGAAGGGACCAACTACTATATCGTTAGCATTCAACAACGTAACCAATCTTACTGGGTTGGTAGTAATATGACAGTTAGTTAATGGAAATATTTAGAAGACACTTAAATCGGATAGTTCAGAAGTGTATGATGATAGACGAAAATGCAACCTTAGTAGAAAATAGTCAAATGGATAAATAGTGGTCACGTGGTGGTTTTATGTCATCTAAATTTTGAAGACCAAATACTATCTTAATAGGGAAAATACCAATACTTTAAGAGGAAATTTAATGTTTTGATACTGCATCAACTGCAGTGCATGGTGCGAAATGACCACAAATGCACATAACCAACAGTTCCTGGGAGGTGTGTGTGAAAGGATTCTTAGAAGAGATGAACGTACCAATGAATTAATATACTCAATAGTCATTTACGCTTTCATACAATAATTAGGAGGCGCATCGAAATTGTAAAACCCACTCGAACCGATGATTCGGATGAGCTGACAACAGCTTTTTGACAGTGCACATTGTAGTGATAAAAAGATTTATATATCCACACATTGATCGCACATAAGAGTATTAATTTAATTATGTTGTGGTGATATTTATATTTGCAACTAGGTTAGATGCTTGGATTCCACCTTGGGATGAATTCCTACATGAGTTGCGGACAGGACTATAACTTGCAAAAAACGTAAATAACAACAACCAGTTGACCACACAATGACTGAACAAAGAATAACTCCACTCAAAACCCGTCCCTCCTTACTAAACACTGACTATATTCACACCAAACGCGTCACTGAATTCCAATGTTCAATGACAGTAGTAAATTCAAATGGTTCTCGACTAAATAGGAGAAGCTCTCGTTTAACGGGCTTCCGTACCTAGTAGCAGTGAATCACTGATGCCTCCAGATAAGAACCTAGGCGCATTTGAAGATAAAAGAGAAGAAATATTACACTTTTAGCGAGATGCTGACCTTAGTCCTTAAGAATATGTCAAGTTTCCTCTGAAAGGACTCCAGCATTTGACCGCTCTTAAAGAGTAGAAGGTGTGCCTACAGACCGTTCTACTGTGTTGTGTCTTCAGTTTCTGGGTATCATCCCTAGGCTTTGTGCTGGGACTAAGCTTAAGTAGGTGTTTAAGGGAATGCCCGGAGGTGTCTAAGATGCTGTAAGTCATTAGATCACCTCTGAGGCGCTTGCAATCGGATGGGCAAAGGTTCAGTGAATGGAGGTGCTCATCGTAAGACTTGAATTTGAGTCCCAGAAGTGATTTAGTTGCAATGTGTTCTTACCCTTTTAGGGAGGAAACACTATGTTCCCATACTCTAAATGAGGTCGAATAAAACTGTTGAAGATTATGTGGGAAGTTCTTCCTTTGAAATGGCTAAAAATGCATTTCAACGTCACCAGTGCAAGGTCTGCTTGGAAGGCATTTTCGTCGCAGTTAGCATAAGACTTCAGAACGTAGGGTACCAACACTCCTAGTTCTTTTTCAACCTGGGATACCTCTAGAAGGGAGTTGCCTAAGTCTTATTCGTAGTCTGCAACATATCTCGGGTGGACTACTTTACACTTTGAAGCGTTGAAGATAAGCCCGTTGTTGTCTGTCCAACTTCGAAGTCGAGTCGGATTCTCTTGAAGTGCCAGTTCATCCTCTTGTTCGGAATCTTCTCTCCAGAGTTTCACATCATCAACGAAAAGTAGCAAATCTGGTAACGCCTGCTGTGGCAGATCGTTTATATAAATTAAGAAAAGGAGAGGTCCTAGTACTGAACCCCGGGGGACCCCACTAGAACGTTCCATAGTGATGTTAACCGTGACCTTAAAAAGTCGATCATTTAGATATGAAGTAAGCCGATCAGTTAATGGTGATTTGACACCTAATCGTTTGAGCTTATTGATAAGACATATATGACTGAACCTATCAGAAGCTTTTGAGAAGTCAATGTATATGACGTCAACCTTCCCCTAGAGATTAAAGATGGTTTTCCATTTTTCCACCGCGGTCAGCAGGTTGGTTATACAATAGTAACCCTTTCAGAGACTGTGCCGTTTGGGCGAAAAGAGGCTTACGGATAATAAGTAGTCACGTAGATCGTCGCATACCAGGAACCCCAATAATTTCTGAGGGTATTGAAGGAAGTGCTGCCGGACTGTAGCTTGAAGGTTCGTTGTGTCGACCCCTTTTGGAAATCGGTGCAATGTGAGCCAGCTTCTAATTTTCTGGTAACGTACGTCTGCTTAGCAAATGTGTGAACATCACGATAAGCGGTGTTGTCAAGATTGAAGCTGCTTCTTCTTGATATATATATATTTATCATCATAATGATGAACTAAACACCCAAGCTTTTGAAGATTTAGACTCTTACACTCCTCACCTTTCAACTGATAACTTTCTGGACCAATAATATTGGAGCTTGGTTCCTCCACTGAGAAGCTGACTTTCACGAGTATGGCACGACGGACCCACTTTTTTACTTCCTCGACTCAGTGTAAACTCTTCCACACGATTTTAACAGTCATGTTACAACTAGTATGTTTACCAGTGTTGCTTATCAACTTCACAACACTTCAAAAAACGCCATCCTTAAACGCGGATATCTAACCGATTAACAGAGTTTAGACCAGCTTTCCCAAAATATCGAATTGCAACACGGCTCAGTAACAAATATGCTGATAAGTATGAGTGAGATCATTGATCAACGAACTTTCGAAGAAGGTTTCCTCAGAAAACTCCCCTTATCTAAGATCCCCCAACAGGCCATATCGGTTCTTGTCTCATTACAAAATAACGCCATTTATAAAGTGATTGCATCTGCTCATCGGACTCTGGAGGTCACCAGAACCCATAGCACAAAGGCTTTTCTGAATAATAAAAGCCTCAAACAATTCAAAGCAACATTGAAAATCTATGAATTACTATTGTTCGTTACCTTGACGTTTACCATAACTGCGGATACTCCAAAATTCTCGGGAGAGTTGCATACAGAAAAGGTCTGACTCTGGCTCATGAGAAGCAGATAACCATGATTGGTGTTAGTATCTCAACGCCCTCGGTAAATCGTCTAGAAATCGCAGGAAATCCTTCAGTACCCTCAATCTCGGACATTCCGGTACGCGTTAACGTCACTGTTGCCAGTAGAACTAGCCATCTTTTATACGTCACAGATGTACCTTGTTTACGAATGAGTAAAAAAACAGCATTACTAAAAACATCGGAAAATGTCAGGTCAGAACCGATTGCTTGGGCTTTCCTCAGGACACTATTGACACTCAGGATATTCTTCCCCGTAAAACAAAGGAGCGGCCATTCTGGATTATCCAGAGCCGACCACATTTGAGCAAGTGCATGCGTTCAGCGGTCTGGGTAATGTTTGTGGATGGTTTTTACCGATTCGCGCATCTCTCATGAGATTATTAACAGATCAACTTATAGGAAATGCGGAAATCATCCATTCGGAGGACAACGCAAAACAGCCTGGTTCGTAATTGAGGAAGTCACCGCATAATCAACTATGCTCTGACAACAGGATATCGGAGTATCAATTATCATCACCACAGATGCATCCGACTCGGCAACCGGAGTCTTACGACAATGGGTGACCAGCAATTGTCGATTTTTGGGATTCTCTTCCAGTCAGATGCAAGACATCGAATCAAGGTACTGCAATTTCGGCAGGCAATTCCTAGTGGCATGTTGTGTTGTACGGCACATTCAACGCTCCGTGGATGACCGAGAATCTACTCTGTTCGCCGGCCATGAACCTCTCGCCATATCCCTAACCCCGTCTTCAGACAGGTGGTCTCTTCGAAAGTCTGGACAAGTAGATAACATCTCTCTATTTACTTCAGACGTACAACATATTTATGGGGAAAACAACTTAGTTGTATCCCTTTTTCTCTTATAGTTCCTTTGTACATTTTCCAAAGATTCGACCTTCTTTATTTCTCCCAGCCTCAATAAGAAGACACTGGTCTTTGGTAACCCGAAAAATAAGAACCAGACAGATAGAAACAGGTAAGAAAACTTTAGTGCGCAACACATCTGCAGGTTGAGGGTCGTCCAACCATGCCAAAACATTATCGACGCCACACCTTCAATAGGTTACACAAACTGGACAGAAACAACACAAAAACGATAATTTTATCGCATGCTTGTCGCCCGTTAAAACCTGTGTCTCAGTACTTGAAAGTAATTGCTATAGTTGTTGAGTTCACAGACACCGTAATATTGCAGTACATCGACAGTATTATGGGTTTATGTTAGTTCACCGCTGTTCGCGGTTCTGATACGTCTACCCAAGGCGAAGAAAATACAAACCAGCAGAACTGATGAAAGAGGAGCATAGGACAGCTTCAGGAACAACCATATCAATACCCAACAATATATTCAGATCTTTAGGGACAAGCCCAACCAAACGCGCGACTATTGAAACCACAGCTCTAGCTCATACACCAATGAAATTACTGAATGTCTCTAATACCCCCACTAACAAACGTTCGCTTGGCATTTGGGAGGGAAATAGCGATAACTTAGATCATAGAACGCTAAAAATTGAGGACGAAGACATTAATCAAAACTCTCTGAATTTGTTTATTGTCTCAGTGTTTTAGGGTAGCTTATCGGAAAATATGGAAGCTTTTGGTAAAGGGCAGTGGGATAGAAACCGTGAGGTGCTGTGAAAGCACACATGTCAGCCGAAACATGCAGCTTGCATAACGACCACCCCCCTCATTCAGAGTAATTCGGATTTAGCATACGTTACAGAAGAAATTCTAGTGGTATCTTAGGGATCATCGGTCAAGTTTTCCTTTCAAGTCCTAGGTAGACCTGAAAAACCATGGGCCGTAAGATATGCCACTATAGGATCAGCCAACACCCAAGAACCAACAAGCAAGGTGGTTTGCGGAGTGCCAGAGCTAGTGTGTTGCAGTCAGGATGGAGCTCACGAACACATTGTGCAATGGCAACGTTGGCTATCACGTAGCGTAAGTCTTTAAACCACTACGACATTTAGTGTGTCCAGGCCTCCTCGTTTGTTACACCTCACGACCTGAAAGTCTCTGCATCTGATGACTGTGGACCTTAGAAACCAAGAGGACATAAGTGATGCCCTTCAGGCTTGACAAAGCTCTAAAAATGACCTATAAAGTCGCATCAAACGTTGTGAAAGTCTACCTACATCGGTAAAACAACAGCGGAAAATCCCAATAGAATACCCCTTGATATCAGTTGACCTTGATCAGTAATCAGCTGTGTAGAACACGGAGACCACAGTCCCGCTAATAGAACATGCTATGCAGACGAAAAACTAACAACGGCCACTTCACACGGAATCGGCCGATACATTCCGGACAACAGCTCGCTTAAAAACCAGAAGACAGATGCTGTAGTGGGGGAACACCAAGCAATGAGACAAACCATTAGATGCCTCTACAGCAATGCAAGAGGATTAAGGAATAAACTGGGGCAAACAGAAAACTGTGCGTTTATTTAGGCATGAAGATTGAAGTCCCAGTGAAACGTGGCTATCGCTCAACATCATGGACGAAGACGTAACACTTTTCAGATACAATGGGGTATACGAAACAGGAAGTGCAGCGACGACATACAGTAACATTCACTCCGGAACCGAAACACCACACATTACCGAATTAACCAGAGTGGCAGAATCATCCTGGTGTTGTTTAAATGTGAGCGGCACAAAGTACTTGATCAGAGGAATATACCGGGCCCCTACAGATTCTAACACCAAAAAGGATGGTTTATTACAGACAGCACTAAAACTGTGATACTTAGGCTTCAACCAAATACTTCTAGCTGCAGACTCCATTATCTCACTCCTTAATCTCAGTAAGTAGGTTATAACACCTTCAGGGTGGTTTTACAAGCGACTTACCACAGCGATTGGAAATTCAGGACTGACTGGGCACGTGGGTGGCGTCAGAAGGTGGGACAGAGATGAAAAAACGCCCAAACTTGGGCTACTTACTGACAAATGGCCAGCTTCTACTTGAGGATGCCCATGTGCAAGCATTATCAGGGTGTAGCAACCATGGTACAGTCATGTTGGACGCGGTCACAAAGGAAACAATTAAGAGGGACGAGGACGCTCCGTAACCTGATTATACCAAGTCAGATTACAAAACGATGAGGGGTCATCTTCGACACGCGCCACGGACAAAAGATCAGTGGAAGCTGACAGTGAATGCTCACTGGGAGATAGTGAGGGATGTCATTACGAATGAGATCATGCACAATTCATCCCAAGGTAAGCACGCCCCGGAAAACATGAGTCCCGAGTTGAGCTAGGCATGGAACGCCTTGTACAAATCAAACGGAGTGTCTGACACAAGTGAAAAATCCTCTTTGAATCGGCCTGATTCTCCCACTTGACATTGGGAAACGGATACAACGCTAGATTTCGCAGTGATAAATGTTTCCACACCGAGCTAGCAGCCAAAATGCAAGCTAGCCTCCAAGAAGACGAAAATAGACTACTCTCTAATCTTTATAGGAGAGATAGAAAGAATTTATTCTGTTACAGACCAGTCGCATTACTGCCAATACTGTTACAGGCAATTGAAGGACTGACCAACAAAAACATGGTGAAATATATGGATAGAAGCAACGTTCCCTATGAAGTCAAACATGGGTTCGGAAAAGGTAGGTCCTGTGTCTCCAATATATTCATAAAATTGGAAAGCTCGGAGAACTGATGGGATCATAGGATACCAGTTGATGTAGTATTCCTTGACTTTGCAAAATCCTTAGAAATAGTACTTCACGTACTCCTTATTGCAAATGCTGCAAAGATGATTTTCACTGACCCACTTTTATCCTGGCTCCGAAACTACCTAGAGAACAGGACTTTTCGTTCCAGAATAAACAGAGTGCATGGAAATTGGAGGATTTAACACCAGGAATTTCACAAGGAAAAATCTTGGACCCACTTTTGCTCTTCATCTTTGTTATTGACCATTTAGATGAAATTAGCAAACGACACAAAACCTCGGGGTTCATGGAAAGTAAAAAGGACTCAAGTGAGCTACAAAAAGTACTTACAATAATAGAGGGACACTTGGTTGAAAATTAACATGTCTAACTCTCATGTCATAAACGTCCTGCCCCATAAGACACAAACTACTTACACCCTCTATAGCAATCCTCTCCCAACTATCTTCAAGGGGCATGATCTTGGACTTGTAACCGCGGAGAGCTCAGACACCAGCTCAAACTATATAGGGGACGCAGCCAAGGCAAACTCAACCCTCCACTTCGTGCGTCGATAACACTGTTTAAAACGTACACACGACCCCATCTTGAATTCCTTAATGTTATTGAGCTACCCATTTCCAAAGGGGACATTATTCTTTTACACTAAGTACATGGATAGATCACAAAGTGGGTGATGGATCTAGACCACAAATCCGACGACGATAGACTCCAACACTTGGAATTATTCTCACTGAGCCACAGCAGAACAAGAGGTGATATGACTTATAACATATTAAGTACGTCATGTCACAACACAAGCATCCTACCAGAAAATCACTACTACGCTCTTGAAGCCAACCCCTAAATAGTTGCAAATAAGAAAAAAACGTAGGTACGTTGCCTTTCTGACCAAGAGTTGTCCTCTATTTGAATGCTCTCTCAGTCGGAGATCACGGCCCCCTTAGTAAACTGCTCCCAAAGGAGACTTGATAAACACGTACTCGATCGCGGATCGCCATCTTTCGCTTGGACCAGCTGTATCCGATGCATGTCCTATGATTTACCCACTCTTATCATTATTGAATGTCAGTGACTACTTCCTATCGCACTTATTATCACCTGCGTTTCCCCTGTTATCTTTACAATTCGATACTTACGCAGTGTCTACGTAACCAGTCGATCAACTTATTTATTTATTTGAAGCGATGGTGTTCTCTTAGCACTCGAATTATCGCCTTGTTATTTTGCATGTTGCAACCAGTCAATTTTCTGATTAGTAATATGATAGCTTCTGATATCCAGAAACCGTATTAGCCTGGGACGGATGAACCCACTCGAATTACAGAATATACGAATTCAAAAACAGCTATCAAACTGACTATAATTAGTTCAGTCGATAGGGTGGACTATCACCCATCGGGCATAGCCAAATATCTGGAAGCCTACTGAAGCAACAAGAGGTGAGCCCAAATAAATCAATCGGTTTGCATGTAACATGCTTAAAATTCTATGTTGTCGACTTGGGGTTTCGATTATCAGATTGTCCTAATCTCATGCCCATTTTTTCTCTAATTGTCGTCAATCGCTTTGGTTATTAAATACGAGTACATTCTATGTGCTTAATAAGTTGTCAGCTCTTTTTTCTCTTGTTCTTTTCTCTCCCAGATACTTTCACTAATTTCCCCTAACATTCACCCAATACACAAGGTACATTAAGACTAGACACAAACTTACCAAATGCTAAATATTACATGTACAAGCTGATAACGAAGATATTGGATATTGGATCTGTTGGTTTCTTTGTTTAACGATTTCAGTTTTGTAAATATATATTTCAGCGAGTTTATGAAGACCATAGATGTACTGTCTTTTCGGATTATTTTTTGTCCATACAGTCTTGAGCTCTACTATTTCTATTTCATGGCAGAATCACCACTCTCAAACAGACATTGAACGTATAATCGGAAGAGTTGTTGAGAGATGCCCTGATATTTCTTATGCTTACTATTTAACAACAGGTCGTACTACCACAACACAAAATGGAAACAGACTGTTTGTGATAGCTTTTGGGAGACATGCTAACGCTTCTGAGAGAGGTACTGTTTGCATATAAAACATAAGTGGTGTAGGTATACCAGAGTTTAAGTATATTGCAAACATGCATGGAGACGAAGTTGTTGGAAGAGAACTGTTAATACGGTTGGCCGTCTACCTCTGTGATGAGTTTATCTCACAAAATGCATTCATTCACAGACTAGTTAACCGAACGAGAATCCATATTTTACCGTCAATGAACCCGGACGGTTGGGAAATCGCCGCATCTAACGTAACAATATGTTATTGGGCTATATATTGTTTTTAATATAGAAAGATTTTCACGAATTCGGAAGAGGCAATTCAAAGAGAGTGGACCTTAACAGGGACTTTCCAGACTTGGCGAAAAAGTTTTATCGCAATCTACGTAATGGTGGACCCTTGGACCATTTACAACCTGATGAAATCGATGTGGAGAAGGTAAACTTAGATGATGTAAAAATGAAATTTCTATGCGCCCAGATTTTCAAAAGTCCTTCAGACTTTTTAGATAGGGTTTTATACTACGTGGCGATATAATAACCTAACTAAATGTTAACAGAAGTCGAGATGCGTGTCTCCACTCAGACAGTCAAATGTAATGTCCAGCTTAAACACGCCGAATTGTTAGATGATCTGACCAAATGGTTTACTAGTGCTATGCAATTTTAAAAAGTCCGTGTTATTCTCGAACACGAAAATCTCCGGAATTTTTAAGAATGTACTTGTGAAAGGCGCTGTTACCAAGTATTGATGCTTAGGGTTCCATCTGACGACTTAATGTAAACGTTCTTTGACTAATATTTAGTTCACATATTGTACTCTATTTGTGGTTCGTCCAAGTGATATTAGAAATAAATTTATTTTGGTTAGCTTGTTGTAATTCAAGAAATAAAACATCAGGCATTATATTAATTGCAGTGTTTTAAGATTTCTAGGAAATCCTGTCGGTTTTTTAGACAGGATCTAGTTGTTTGTATTCAGTAATTTATTTTAAGGTTGGGAATTCTGTTGACATCGTAAGTAACCCAGTTTCTAGTCCACTGTACGAAGCGGAGCACTGGATTCAAATATATATTCACCTCAATGTTGCTAGGGGAATCTATAAACATGAGTTTAGCTGAGATCACCAGGATTTTTAATAAAGAACGAATGCTTTACTGCACATTATTCATTTGGACATTTGTTGCTTCTCCCTAAATGTTTAAATAATTAGCAAACTTTAGTGATCGTCAAGTCAAGGACTTATTTTGAAACGTCGTAATTAAAATTCACCAACTTTTCTTCCATGAGAAGTAATGATATTTCATTCACTCTCTAAATACTAAGTGGAATGCGTACTGTAATTTAATATTTTATCAGAAAAGCATGTTGATGTGTGACAAATATAAAGAGGCCTTTTAGTAATATTTTTTATTTATAAATCACTAACCTTGCGGAATATTACCGACATCATTCATAACTTAATGAGATATCTAGTGGATTATTTTAATAAGTGATTACTATTTCCATCTTTCTAAATCTGACTGCTAGGACGTTTGGCAATATTTACACTCATATCACACTTATTTAATCAATTTCATTTTATAAATAGTCAAATAACGAAGTACACCTTTTCGGTAATCTCATTTTAAAATATGAATGCAGTTATTTGAATAACATTCACTTTTGGTTTTGCTTAAAGCTTTTGAAAGTAAATAAAAATTGCCGAACCAATAAATATGGAATCAATCCTCCTAAAGTTCACATTTCTCAAGAGCTTAAGTAATTACATGTCATTGGGATTCCCCAAATATACTTATCATCTGACTATTACAAATTATGGGGTTCAGTCAGTTGTATGAGTGTTTTAATCTACGATTTAAGGGTGCTAACCAGTCTTTAACCATTTGCTTAAAGTTGTCTTGTAATATAATGTTAATTGAAGTTGATGTTAAGGACCTAATCCTATTTTCTACTGACGTAGTGTAAATATGATTTCGAGCTGACTTATGTATTTCAAAACCCATTAGTGATAATCAAGATAGACCATCTATATTAGGGGTCTTATAGCGAGGAATCCACTGGTTTGTTCTACTAAGCCGTGTTTCACTGTTTGAAATCCCTTATCATAAGAAAGTGAGGATGGACTCTTTTGTGTGAAACTAAATGATATATGTTTTACCACTGACTGAATAAAAACTACATGGATACTATAAGATTTCACATATTATGTTTACTTCTCAAAGTGGTCAGTAATTCACACAAACAAAGAGCTTTAATTTGCAGTGAAGTATTTAGCTGGTGCTTACAGTTTTAATTGTTTTTCTACAACTAATATATCGTGACAGGATCTGATTTTGGATAACTTGAAATTAAATAGCCGTCATCATATCATCAATATTCGAAGTACAGTTTAATGCTTGTTCGATACAAATCAGTGGTGCTAAAACTTCTACTTTAGCTTAGCAATAATTCATACAACCGGATCTCGGTAATTAGCTTTACATCACAATGCCTATGGTCTACTTAAGCGTGGTTCCAATAGTGAATATTGCCAATACAGCTTTTGGTTTTTTCATAAATGAATTTTGTGCTCAAAGGACCAATGATATGCTGAAATTTTGGCAAAGTAGATAATTTCAAAGCCCGTCTTTGATTAACAGTATGCTATTATCCAAAATATCATTTAACCTAACGAACGTTTGACTGAATTTGAAATATGGTTCTTTAAAGTATTTGAGGCAAGAGGTGAATGTTCTGACCAGTCTTTAACAATGTATGTTAGAGAAATAATTTTTTTGTCCGAAATTTACATGAATTGGGTATTCAACAATTAACTACAGCGTCTGTGAATTCTATCAAAAGTGGGTGTTGATGAGTGAGTTGTTGAATTCTGTGCATTTAACGTCTTCAAAAAAATTAGATAAAAATCACTCCTGTTTTGTCTCACCGTTCTTTAAACCTGTTGTTTTGCTCATATTAGTTCATTACTTTGTTGATTTACCACTAATATTCAGTGAGCCGATCATGGATGTTGATTTTAATTTACCTGTTGTGTTTGGAATGATTTTAAAACATTAGTCATAATAATTTGTCTGGGTAAATTTGTGGGATAACTTATTTCCAAAATATATTTTCGGAAACGTAGAAAATAGTTTGTTGTTTCAAGCGCATACAAGTGGTTTTACATTTGAGGATATTGAAACCACCAGTCTGAAGTTGTTATTATATACGGATTATGAAACGCTTGACCTTAGCTGAGCTTGTAAAATGGTGCTTTAAGTTTTATTTATATAGAATATCCAACGCAAACTCTCTTGTTTTTCCTCACACATCAGCTAAATTTATATTTCCAAATACTAAAACTTGGACTGCGTTTTGACTTTGTTACGAATCATTATTAAAATATATTCAACATCTTAATTTAAGCATCATAAATGTGTATGTAGAATGAGCTCATTGTTAATAGAAATTGGATTACTTAATCATGATTTTAAAAGTTTTGTGAGAACAAATCATGCTGCACTTATAGTTTTAACCTCCAAGTATTATAAAATTCAGTGACGTACATTAAAAATAGAGATTTGCATCTATAAATTATCCTCGGGTTATAAGTATGTCATCTTATTCAACTGTTTTATGCCAAACATTCTGATCCTAAGTATCAACAGAGTATATCGTAGGAGTAACGAGGCCAAAAACTGGTTTTTCCACTAATTTAAAATCAATATGTATTTCAGACTATTTTCTGATAAATGCAGAAAAAAACAATTCCTTACTCACAACTTTTAGTTGTTATTCAGACGATTAAACGTCTTCATAATCCCAGAAACTTTTCTATGCTTACTTTAAAATTTAGTGTTACCTGTATGACCTTCGTCCAAAAACGTAGATTTTATATAGTGTTTTGACTTAGAAGATTTAAGGACAGTCACTTGCTTATATTTATATATAATTACATACTTTTGTGTTAAAAGAACAATAAAGTTGAATTATAAACTTAGGATCGATACCATCTTGGTTATTTTGTGAAGTATTTTAGTGTCCCTGTGGATTACTCTGTTTTGGATAAATATACATTATTTGAAACTAATGTAACAGAGAAACCAGATAACGACACAATAATGTTGCAAAATTAATTATGAAATCCACTTCAAGATTTAATTCATCATGTTCCCCTACTCATCATTACAGTTATTAATATTTATTTGATTTCTATAATATTTTTAATCAATTTTCAAGGACCTGAATACATTTTAAGTCTCATAATAAGAACAATATATATCGTGCTTTTTTCTCACCTTCCTTATGTTTTAAAATAATTGTTATTATTACTAGATAAATTAGAGATTACCACTATGATAGGAGTATATATTTACTATTCTACTGTTTTAGAAATGAATTTGGAAAAGACAGAATTCTTTACTAAACCACTCTTTCTTGGCTTACATCTCAAAAGTGCTTTCTGTTTGTTTAAAAACACTATGCTTTTACGTCCTGGCAAGCACTATAAACTATTTTTAACAGTTTTAGTGTTTGACTTCGAGAGTTCAATTCAACCAAATGCTCTTGTTTAATTAATGATGCCCAATTTAGAAAATTGTATTTTGAACATAATTTTACATTCAACATAAGGATACAACAGTTTGTCGGTTCTTATTTTAAATATGTTTTATAAAGCCTACACTATCAGAAGACAACGTATTTCAGAATTAGAGGCGCCTTTCTTGGACATTCGTTTGTTTTTGTAAATGGAAATTTTCTTTAATTCATACTCGATTTTAGTTAATCATCTACTAAGTCTTCACAGCGCATGATATAAACACTAGGAATATGTAAACATCACGATTCTTTGGTTACTCGACGGTTGTTATAACGCTTCAAATAGCAAGTAACGTTGACAACACTGATGATTTTTGCACCATCACATCTCAATGCGTAACTGAATATTTTAATCATCAAGAATATTGGCTTTCATTTATTCTGTAAAATGTTTAGCAAATAATATAAGTGATTAATTATTCTTAATTTACAATTATCTTTTCATTTATCAGTTTTTTGTTACTGGGAGCTTTTCAATTTCTATTTTTTCATTTAAACGAACTAACTGATCAAGGCGCAAATAGAGACAAGAATGGTGATGGAATGGTTAGACAAAATCAATTTTGTGCTGGGTGCTAATATGCACGGTGGTGATTTGGTTGCAAATTATCCGTTTGATAAGTCAATAACTGGGAATTCTGCCGAATCTATAACACCAGACAACCCTACTTTTGTGTAAGTTAAATAACAGATTTTACTATATATATATATATATATATATATATATATATATATATATATATATATATTATTCTCTAGGATCGTGTATGTAATACTGAAATAAATTATAGATCAGAGGGGGTTTTGTGGAGAATTTAGTATTTTCACTGTTGAAATCATGAGTCAATCGACGCTAGACCACAATCGAAAACCTGGAAGCACTGGACGGCCGTTTCGTCCTATTATGGGACTCCTCATCAGTGCGCATCCACGATCGTTTAAGGGCTCTGGCTCGAGACTGGTAGGTCTTGGGTTCGAGTCCTGTGAGTGCGGGATCGTGGATGCGCACTACTGAGGAGTCCCATAATAGGACGAAATGGCCGTCCAGTGCTTCCAGGTTTTCGATGGTAGTCTAGCTTCAATTGACTCATGATTTCAACAGTGGAGATAAATTATAGTCCATCTTTAGGATATCGCTCTTTTTCATTTTATTCAGGTATGGATTTTTAAAATTGAAGTTAAACATGTATCTTATCGTTCGTCTTTGTTTCAAAATAATGGAGCGTGTCGAATCTTATCTTTAAAAATGAGACCATAGATATTTCGCGAATGACTTTTCAGATGCGTATTACTTTTTTGAAGCTCGAGGTGATGAAGTTGCTTAGCCAGATAATAAAAGCTTTATGATTAAACTAGCCTACTCAGCTCATCACCACCGACACCCCATTCATGATAAACTAATCTTTTCATCAATCTCAGAACCGTGCTAAGAGAGGAACATGGTTTGTTCATTTATGGAAAAGCCACAACATCTCCCAGCTTCAGATAGTTGAATTCTATCAATATCAGGTTTTGATGTAATATTTCATAACTTCTCAAGTGGACTGTACCCCATATCTCTTGGTGCATAGTCAACAATGAGAGTTTGGATAATACTGCGATTGACACCAAACGACCAGTTAATGTACATATTTTACTTTCAAAAACCTACTTTCCGATTCAAAACCCCTTTGAGGTATCATTTTCTGTTAATACAGAATAATACAAGTTTTTACCCTAGAAAAGGATAATTTTTAACAGTCTAGGCTTCAGTTTTAAGTAATGATAGATAATGACTAGGTGTAAAATCCAGTCCACTCGTCTCCTCCTACCTGGCACTCACAAGCTAGATGCTCCCATTGTTGATATTCAAATAGGACGAAATGAGCTTTCTGAATTCCACTGCTTATCACTACCCGTCTTTACTTATACGCTTATGACTGAATAAAAATATCGAAGTCGTCCACTCGAGATAAACATATGCCAAAGGAGATTAATCAAAATTCAATCCCTAACATCAATAACGGGAATAACTAAACACTTGGAAAGAAATAATAGGTTCCAGTTTATCTAAATCACTGGACTTTGGTCTGTTAAAACAATCAAGCGTCTTAAACACACAAAGCCATTTTATGTAAAGTAGTCAATGTTTTCATCAACCAGCATTCAATGTATTGTTGAGTAATAATAACGTATTATGACAACAAATATATTGAAATTTAAAATTGGCTGTTTAATAAATTTAAAAAATCCAAATTGTAGTGAGCTAGCAGAATCCTATGCTGATCAACATCCACGAATGAAAAAAGGGATTAAAAAGTGCTATGACTCCGATAACCACTTCAATGATGGAATTACAAATGGTGCAAGATGGTATTCGTTGAATGGAGGTGAGAATATAATTTATTTGACTAGATGACTTCGTTATTTTAAATATTTGTTTCATTTGCATAATTCTATTATAAACTTGTTTGCATTTGAAATTATTGGCCTGAAGTAGGTACATTTTGAGCCCGACGGTGCTGAGGATAGTTAGGAAGTAAGATAAAGTAAAAAGTCTTCACTATTAGACATACATATACTGTATCTCTCTGTCTTCATAGTTTTCCTTCTAAAAAACCATTTGCTGACGATAGCAAAAATAAGAATGCTGGTAGACATTGAATTGTGTGAAATTTAAGTCACAAGGCTCAGTGCTTTTATTTTATCACGCGTTGTGGGAAATCGATTTACAAAAGTTTGCTAAACAAACGTCTGGCCAAAGCTTGTGATGAAGTGTTCGATATTAACCTTACGTTCGAGATTTTATAAATGAACCTTATGCCTTTGGTGTTTTGTTGTCTCACTTTAGTTGAACCTACATATTCTTGTACCGATTAGAACCAGCTATACAGAATAGCCTAATTAACTGGCTATTTCAAGTATTTTCATAGTGATTTAAATATTTTGAAGTGTAAAAGCTGTTCTATGAACAATAAATTTATTAAAATCTCACTCATCCTCATAGATAATAGAATTTTCTCAGCAAAATGCCACAAATATTGTTTCCTCGGATTAAGATTATCGGTTGGAAACTGGTAGCTGTTAATTCTTAAGCTCATAACGCAATCTGATGGTTAGCATGAAACCCCAAGTATCCAAAAAGAGATTATTTATTTCGGTTCAAGAAAAAGTAATGTACTTCAGTAGTCTCATACAGGCTTATAGATCAGAGTGCATGTCTCACTATCTACACAAAGCTAATTGCTACTTTGAGTGTTCATATTTGAATTTATTAAATATAACAAGACTTCTACAAAAAAGAAAGTTGATTTCATGAATGCAAATGACTTTAGCTGGTTCAGGATGCATAATCTCAGGTATTGATAGTCGATTCTTTCCAGCCTTTGGAATGTAAAACAACCAGAAAAAAGCTAATAAGACTTCAATAGTCTACCGTCGGCAATCTATAAATCCAGATTGCGGTAAAGGTAGCCATTGCAAACAAAGTTTTAGTGTCTTAATCCTTTGGTTCAGATATTCTGAATATGTTACGTGACCATAGAAATGGACTAATATTTGGTATTTTCTGTCGTTCATCAGCTGATATCGGTCCATAATGAAAATCTAGTTTACAATATCTTTACTCTTTCTTGTTAACATCTTTATTAAAGAAAATATTTTAGTGGTGTAAACATTCTTAAACCGTTCATTTTATCAACTTTTTCCCAACATAGACCATCAGATTTTGTAGTTTTATGTTTATTAGTTCACATGTTTTAATTATTCCAAAAAACTTCAAGGTTTTTATTAATGAAGTATTAACATCTATTGAAATAACGGTGTGCAGTAACAACAGAAAAAGTTCAAGGGAATTTTTATTCATTTTTAGGGTGTTATATAAACTAAGTATTGTGTAAATGAGCTATGTGACACGCTTTTTCTTTAAATAATATTATTTCGAAAAGATGTGAGGTGTTTGATAGGACTGGGAACTAAAAAAATTTTTGTGATGCTTTCGATCTATATTTTTACTGATGTGACCGGATAAAAAGACGACATTGTTCGTGTCAACATTTTTTGTATCAATTCATTATAAATTTCGACTACGGTAGCAGGTGAGAACTTTATTCAGCGTAACATTATGAGATTACCATTTTCCAGTATTAATTCAGTATAAACTTTGTTCCATATGATGAGTGTGACAATTTTATTCTCCGTATTAATTCAGGTGAACTATACTTATTTTTACTGTGACTGTGTATTTCTTCCCTATGTGGCATTGTTTTGTAAAACTTGGTATACAAAAGATTTTGTTGTGGTCTAAGCTTGATATGAGTTTGAGACTTGTTTGGAGACGTACTTTTGAAGAGCCAATAAATCTTCACTGGACTAGTCTTCTGTGTTCAGTTTTGCATTGTGTGGATTGTAGTGGTTCATAATTATCAAGTAAGAGCGGAAAGACTGCAAACTCAACAGTATTGATAAGTACATAACAGCGACGACTCCCTAGATGTAACAATTGGATACCCAGTTATAACAATTATCCAAAAGTAGTATTCTACTGTTGTATGCTACTGATGTTGACAGATATAAGTAGTATGTATGACCAGTCGAAAGTGGAATGCCTGACGTCAGATCGAAGAGAACGAGGACAGAGATTAATTGATATGGAAGTGAAGGGACAGCAAAGTCTGAGACAATTGATGGATAGTTTGCAAATGAAATATTTACTGTATGGTTCTCAGATTTTACCAAGAGATTCTGCAGTTTTAACTGTCCCCGCTTGTGTTCTCGTTCACAAAACTTCTGTTAAGTTTTTCCAATACATGTTAGATTATCACTTGGTTGGAGCACTCAGGGTCTAGCTGATTTCTTTTTTCATTTCATATATGAATTGCCACAGTGAATCAGTCAATAAAACTCAATGATGGATCTGTGATGTCATCCCATCCAAATACAAAGTCCATGTATTCAGAAGCTTAAACAAAACTGATATTCCATTGTGAGAGTAAGACGTATACCTTTATTACGAATAGAAATAACTTTTAAGCAGAGATAGATGGTGGCTAGCAGTGGAGTCCTGGACACGCGTTTCCCACTATGCAGGACTCGTCAGCTGGATGTACCTGCATCATAGAGTTGATGTCAACTCCGGAACTGGAACCCAATACCTTTCGCTTGCAAAATCTGTTGTGTTGTCCACTTAACTACTGAGCCCGGATAGCCATTAGCCTGCTCAATGTGGTGAAGTTTAATTTGTCTTTGTATTGGTTATTTGAATCTTCCCCCTGATGCTTAGGACTGCAATTGATCAGTTTCTCATAGGCATATATGCATCGGGTGCGGATTGCCTTAAATCACAAGCATTGTAAGCAGGAATGAATGGTCCCAAATAGGACAAAACGCACTTACTGGTTTCCACTGCTAGACACTATCCATCTTTGCTTAGAATGGTTGTGATTTAAAGCAATGCGCACTGTATGCACATATGCCGATAAGTGACTGATCGATTGCAGCTCTAAACATCAATGGGAAGCAGAGATGGATAGTGGCTAGCAGTAGAATCCAGGACGCGCGTTTCGTCCTATTTGGGACTCATCAGCTGGATGTACCTGCATCTCAGAGTTGATGATCACTCTGGGACTCGAACCCAATACCCTCGCTTCAAACGCCATCGCGTTATCTACTCGGCCACTGAGTCCTGATAGTCAAACAAACAATACTAATTTGAATTTAAACTTCACCCCATCGTACAAGAAAGTGGCTATCAGAACCCAGTAGCTAAGTGGATAACGCGATAGCGTTTGGAGCGAGGGTACTGGGTTCTATTCCCAGAGTGAACATCAACTCTGAGATGCAGGTACATCCAGAAGACGAGTCCAAAATAGGACGAAACGCGCGTCCTGGATTCCACTGTTAGCCACTATCCATCTCTGCTAACTATGCTTGTGAATTAAGGTATATCGAGGCAATACGCACAGTATGCACATATGCCAAATAGAGACTGACCAGTTGCAGTCCTAACAAATCGATGGGAAGATTCAGACAAACAATACTAAGTTGAATCAATGGGAAGATTCAGATAACCGATGAAAAACGAAAAAAACCTTTTTCACTGAATACGTCAGATAAATTCACTTTTTGTATTGAGAGAGCATTTCCGTTATAAAAAAAGAATACAAAGTTTGTTTAACTCATAAGTAACATTGAACCAACCCATTAATTAAGATAAATCAATCATCAACTCCAGTATATGTAAATACTGACAATAATAGTTTAATGGTAGATAATTATATCTTTTCCAAGTATTATTTATTTCACTGTTTGTAGTTGACCACTTAAGTAGACAAAGTATGCCTGAGTATATATGTATTTGCTTTATATAATCTTATAATACTTAGATAGCCCTTAAGAATTTCAATATGTGTTACTTTTTGTTGAAAATCCGTAAGTTTACGAAACTAGGCTCTATATTCTTTTTTTATCTTGGTTTTACGTTGTACATCATGTTGAGAATTTTATGGTGTATTTAAATTTATTAAGTATATTATCATATCAATCACCAGACTTCATCAAAGAACTGTGTGATTCTGATTTCACCCAGTAGTCCTTACTGTTTGTTTAGTAATATTAGTGTATAAACCACTCCTAATGCATAGATTGGAGAATTAATGCTGTTTTTTTATACATCACTTAGTCAGCTTCATGATACGACTTACGATGATAATAACCTCATCAATTATGTAATGATTACATGAATACTGAACCCAGAAAAATTGAAAAATAATTTCATAATCAGGTAGTTTCTCCTGTTGAGCCTAAACAAGAAGGAGTGTTGAGTAAAATTTTCACCAGGCTGCAATAGATTCTTTGACAAATTTACTACTGACTGTTAACCTGACTAACAATTTCAACTTAAAGGAAAAGTGTATTTAGAGAACTCAGGCGCTTTTGAATAAAATTAGCTTTGGTGGAATAAAACAACTTACTATAAGTAATAATAAGTTCATAATAAAAAATAAGTTACGCTTTCGAACAAATTTTTAAAAAATGTTTTATTGTATTTTCTCCATGATTCTGGATTTTATTTTCATAATGCTCTCAGATATACCGATTTAAATTCATTCATTATTCTGTCATAAACGAAGTTTACGTTATGGAGTATAATTCCAACGGTATTTAATAAAATGTCTTTCAACACTTCAACTTGGTGACTGAATTCAAATACATGTCAGTTCAATCTACTCAGTAGAGTGTTTAAAAAATTTTAATGCATCGCTTTTTATCAATAACTATTATCGAAATGGGTATTACATACACGAGATTAAAATAGTCTTGTAAATAGAAATAAACTTATTTTTGAGTATTACTTCTGCTACCCCTCGTGGAGGAGCTTAGGCTGCCCACCAGCATTCTTCATCGAACTCTGTTCTGGGCACGCCTTTCCAGTTGTTTCGAATTGCCAACCATTCTTTGATGTCTGACTCCAATTTCCAATGCAATGTGTTTTTGGAAATCCTTCTTCGTAAAAATCATATTGTCTCTACTAATCGATTATTAAGACGTAAAGACTAGTTATACGTCCATTAACTTATCATTATATAGATTGAAGTCATAGTTACCATTACCTTTTTACATGCTATTCGTTTTTATGAGTATAAGTGGCTTTTTTATCGGAACATTTTATGAGCTTTACCATTTGAATGACAAACATAGATAATATAAGCTGAAGTGGAAAGTCTATTTATTTCCTCGGTTTAAACATTGTCACCATTAAATTCATTGAGTATTGTTTATTTGAATCTTCCCATCGATTTGTTAGGACTGCAACTGGTCAGTATCTAATTGCGAACATCAACTCTGAGATGAAGGTACGTCCAGCTGACGAGTCCCGAATAGGACGAAACGCGCGTCCTGGATTCCACTGCTAGCCACTATCCATCTCTGCTTACCATTGTCACCGTTAGTTTTGATAAATCAGTTCTTTACTTTGTTTACCGGGGTGGTAAATATTTATGTACATATGAATGATTCTCCATCATTTAAATGCATTTCATGAAAAAAAACTTTTTCTTGAAGATTCAGTGTACCGAAAAGTATACAATCTGAGAAATTAATCGGAACTTTTGGGTTTAACTTTAACATGGCAGCTGATTCCTTACTTTTTATCAACAAATAAAATTGTTAGCTGTGGTATGCTTCTTTTTGTATTAGGAAAAGTTTAGGGTATGTAACGTACACTTTCTCAAAATTTTGGATATCGAAACATATAGTTTTGTTTATTTGTTCATTCCTGGAAAATAAATTTGGTACAATAGCAGTTTCGTCGATTATTTTAAAGAAGTTAGTCATTCGCTTTATCGTGAAGCATTGATGTGCCAAGGATTTTATATCTGTTAACTGTCTGTATATCCTAACATACTGTCTACTGACTTCTTAGTGCTACAACTATGTGATAAAAAAATCCATGCAACATTTATTATCGACTTGGAGATATAGCTCCTCTGTTTATTTTCAGAAGTACTACTCACGTATTGAAAACTGAGGTCATGTAATGTTTTAACTTCAATAATTTACTACTTAGTCTTTTAAACTTCTAAAGTCATGTGCAATTTACTGTACTGTAATTAATTATTCATATTTTCAGACGGATGTTTCTTAAAACTTACACTTCTATCCATCATTTAAGTAATGTTGATTAAATCCATCTGGTTTTCAGCAGTAGACTCTCAGTTTATCAATTGAAACAAAAAAAATTAGGAGCTCAGGTGTGTGCGTTTTTGGTTATGTTAACCAAGTAAAACCTTCCAATCAAACAATTAATCTTAGAAAATATGATATCATAAAAAGAAAATAAACCTATTCACATGCAAAAAATAAAATCTACCAGATGACCCAAAAATAAAATAAATTATTTTTAAGCTGAATCCAGTAGTTTTAGTGGAACTGTCCTATAGTCTATTATAAATATAATTTTTTATATCCCAATGAGTAGAAGAATTATAATCCTGACGCTTCGTGACTTACTGTAAGCAACTTCTTCAGAATAAATAAATAACGGAATACGGTTTACCTATAAAATATTTCAGACCACTTATGCTCTCTCCGATATACACCAGTGCTTGGTTGCTTCTACATAAAAAAGTTTTAAAAGACAATCTTTATCTTTCCCAACTCATCAAGAGTTTGCCAGATAGGTAGATATTCGGAACAGATCACGAAATTCTCTTATGTATTCTACTATCATTATTACTTTTATTACCAGTAATAATGACGAATTATAAAATCGACTATCATAATTTATATCAAAGTCCTGTAAAATAATAACTGGAAATTTCAAACTCAAGAAACTACCTATATTCTTTTGATCGGAAGTGGATATTGTGAAAGGCCAGCTCAGCGAGTTGATAGATGTTAAATTCTAATCCCTATAGGTAGACAAACATTAGGTTTAAGGTTCATTTGACTAACCTGTGTCGAATAAAATAAACGTTGTGTCAAAAAGTAACCTAATTTAACTTGTCTTTAATATAACAGAAAAAATATAGTCATCTATTTTGAGGAAACCAGACATATTCAGAGATATGAAGGCAGATCCAACAAACGATTCGCAGTTTCTCAATCTGAAGAAATCATATACATTTATTATCTATGAGTTCCTTCATCAGAGAAATACTGCCGGTCGGTGTTTCCACTCAAAGAGCTAAACCGTGAAATATTTCTGGTCATGGGAAAACTTTTATTTAGCTCATAACTTTGAACCGTTTCTCCAATCCCATCGTTTCAATGTTATTAAAAGGTTCCCTGTTTGGATTTGTCGATCGATCCAGATTCCAAAGTCAATACATTTGCTTAACAAACCCACAAAATATAGTCTTCTAAATGGACTGAGTAAAGTAAGAGATATTTAAAAAGCATCCGTCAAGCGCAAAATAGTAATTTAGAAACGTTTATGGTAATCTAGTTTGACTGAAACGAAAATAACAACCTTTCTAAATTTTCGATAAGGTGTCGACTGCTCGTTTTTCAAATTATCTTTTTCGTAATATCAGTTGGATGATTTTCAACTTACTGATCAGCATACAGTGCATAAGTTTGTACTGTCAGAGGATGATCATAGAATACTGGATTGTGTAAACTCTTAAGACTGACCGGAAGTGGCAAAACCACTCAGAAATAAAGTAATAGGGTTAAGAACTTTATTGCAGATATATCCATCGTACTTATTTTAATCTGAAAATTTGGTCTATTGATTTTCAAACCGAAAATCTGATATAAGACAAACGGTAGCATAATGGTAATCTATTGACACCGATTTTTATTCTCAGTTCTATACATAAACATTTCAGAAAGATTCTAAGGATAGAAAAAACCCAGTAAATAAAGTCGATTAAACAAAATTGCAGGCAATGATTAGTTAGCTCATAAATGATATATTTTTGTTACATTTAAATGAGTAAGAAAATGATGTTTCTGACATTTCATGACCCAATGTGAGCCACTTTTTTATTTATTCTGAAGAAGTGGCTTACATTGAGTCACGAAATTTTAGAAATACCATTTTTCTATTCATTGAAATGTAACAAAAATATATTTATTTTTAACTTCCTACCCAGTTTATTTCAAAATATCAAGTCCAACCTAAGTGTTGATGCTTATAAACTCATTAATTAGTTAGTTCATTTACTTTTTGACGAATATTACTCAATCAAAACTTAACAATGATTAGTAGAAACTTTTTGATTGTTACAGCAATTGGTTTGTACTTTATATAAGTTGTATAAATAGGCAGAGCACCTTAACCTTCCTCTTATTTGATTGTTTCAATGAAATATATGTTCAAAATGAAACTGAACTGAAGAACTTATTTATTTGATTCTCTTAATTGAACATCTGTTTTACTTAAGCTTGAGATAGAATATGCTATTGATTGAGAAACTTTAAAGTTTGAGATTTTATGTAATTCTATTAATCAAACTGCATCATTTATTTTGAATGATTTTTCCTATTCCCCGCAAAATAAAATTCGTAGGTAAGATCTGGTCAGCAATCAGAGCTTATACATCATACTGATTACTATTTGGAAAAATGGCTTGGTCAACGGGTCATTTTCACAAGCGTCTCTTTTAATAAGAATGTATATTAACTCATTCTAAGGTATTCGAATGATTGAAAATTGAACTCTAATGTGTAAAACGTATAAAGCAATAAGTTGTCCAAACGTTTTTCTGTTATTTAATCCCCAAAAAATATCAAATTTGAAAATCTACAGTCGTTTTGATTTGTTCTCTTATCATAACATGTGTCATGAACATCTATTTTTAGTATGCCTTTGTGGAGAAACATTCCAGTGTCATTAGGGTTTCGCGTGAGTTGTTTTATTCGACACCCACTCATTTACTGCTTAGTCTCAATCTATAACTTCTCACAGAGCATTAAACTCCCTTATTTTAAAATGATAATAAGCGGATTACCATTGGGTGATACAGCTTCGTTCAGACCAACAAATCAATATTCAGGGATAGCCAATAAAATTTTTAAAGGAAGAAAAAAGAACTGATGTAGATATTGGAAGCAGGGTAGGGAGTTATTGATTACTCTTGAGAAAATTTTTTATTTATATGTAAAAAACAAAAACAACCAACGGATAATTAAGGATATTTAGTTAAGAACATAAAAGTAAATATGGCTGAATGTAACTTAAGGGATATCCTTTAAGTAACAATTGTCTCATATTCCGTAATCGTTTTCTGAAAGATTATTGTTACTGTTATCATTATGATCAGCCCAACCACACTAATACAGAAAAAGCAATAAATATACAGAAAGACAAAATCATTTCATAAGTGACTGACATTTTGCGGAGGTTTGGCTATAGAGTTTGAAGTAGATATATTTAATTCCCTGAATAAAATGAATTAAGTATACTATGAAGTCTGCTGAATATGAAAAACTAAATAAATCAAACAACTATTGTACCCAAATTGATTCAATCCCATAATAACTAATAAAATTATAAAATGGTGTTTCTTATTTTTCGCCGAACCTTTCTTGGTAAAGGTCAATTCGTTGATTGCTGTGAAGTTGATCACAGTATATTTTTATACATATAGCTCCCTGTATAGTATTCCCTTTATAGTGTATTTTTTCTCACACAAATCCTTCAACGTATAGCATCACAGTCATAGAACTACACTGAAATACTGTAAACTTTATTTGTCATCAATAACACCGTTCATTGAACAAAACAATGTAAAGTGGCTATTCCTCTAAAATCCATAAATCAGTAGATTCATTATATCTTTGACCCAAAAACTCCCGTCAAAATCACTTTACCGTTCGGAGGTGAGTCAAATAACCTTTTATTGAAACAAAGGTTTGGGTCAGTTTTTACCGAGACGTACTACTCAGCAAAGTTCATTATCAGAGAAAAAACAAACAGAATCCATGCTTCACCAAAAACCTAACAGGCATGAAAATGGTTACATCACGTCCCACTGTATTTACCAATTTTAATGTGCGTGTGGCCACATACATAGGGAGGAGTAGCCGTGATCTACAAATTAGTGTGTCTGAACATGTACTGAAATGTTTACAAAAAGAAATAATATAAAATGATTTATTCTCAGATGATTAGATTAATCCAATGAATAAAAATAAAGAGAACTCAGCGAAGAAATTTTTCCTTTCTACGGAATCATCTACCGAAGAAGTGCATTTGTACTTGTGACTGTGTAGTAAATATGTTTATGAAAAGATAGGAAAGATTACACCATAAAGTGATCCGAGATTTCAAATATGAAATGAGGTTGCGTATTATCTTTCATAATTCTGGCACGTGATTTATTTTCATCCTCTTATTCTTCTTTTACCTCCTGGTTATTACGCAATCTCATTTGATATTTAAAGTCTCGAATCGCTTTATGATGCGATTTTTCCTATCCTTGTAGAGACATATTTTCCATACAACTATAAATACAAATGTACAACTTAATTAAATTATTTCGTAGAAGAGAATTTTCTTCGCTGAAAATCAAATGAATTTATAATCAAGCTATATATTGACAGCCTGAGTCACATTGTCTTCGTTGTCTGACATTATAAGCGTTCTAAATATCGAATCTATTCTTTTTCAATATACATTCTTTTTGTTTTTGATCTCCATTTTGTCAGGAATGCAAGATTACAATTATCTGCACACGAATAGTTTCGAAATAACTTTGGAATTGGGTTGTGAAAAGTTTCCCAACGCTTCTGAATTACCAAGATATTGGAATGAAAATAAAATGTCTCTGCTCAACTATATTTTGCAAGTAAGCTTGTGCAACAAGTGGATTTTTCAATAAAAGCCAAAACGTTTGGAGTCAACTACTTATTTATTTATTTAGCTACCGCTATTAAGGTTTGGCTTGATAATTTCAAATAAACCGAGCATTGGGTTGAAGGTTAATAACTCAATAATCATATATTTATGTCCTCCCAATGCGTAGAAATTTCGTGACTTAGTGTACGCCACCTCTTCAGAGCTAAATTAAATTAAAAAGACAGAATATTTATTTCATTTAAAAACAAATATGTCTGATTATGCCAATGCTATGTGAATTTTTCGGTAAAAGTAATTCTGTATGAAACATGACTATGTGTATTTGTGTGTATGATAGCGGGTATGAAATATGTGTGAGTTATAGCATGAAGGAGTTGATTTTAAATTTGAGTGCATTAATTGTGGTTCGGAAGACTGCTTTCACACTTCAAAAATCTCCATTTCATTATATCAACTGACTTTCTTCTCAGGTTACACGGGCCAATATCCTAACCTTTCACTTACTAGGATTTCATCCAGAAAATCAGTTGCATTGTCGATAAACATTGTTGTTTCCATCATTTACTAGGAGATCAGATGGGATGCTTGTTAAGCTACCAAACTCATTGTTGTTAAGTGAAGTTAATTATTTAATAATGTTCGTCAAGATTTGCGATCTTGTATGTTTTGTCCTCGTAGCTACTTAAGTAAGATCATGACGTTGTAAGTTCATTTTAATAGCAATAGCGGCAACTAATATCCACAATCACAAAACTTCTTCAACTGATACCATTCAGTTTTTACAAATACAGAGAAAATAAAGGAAAACTTTGAACCACGCCAGTCTGTACATCGTCTATAAAAAGCAGAAAAACGTCATAGTGACTGCTTTGTAAATCAGTTTCATTTAGCATCTTTGTAAACACTTACTTTCAAATGTGAATGGACTTAAATTATTAGTTTTTTCATGCAGTCCAAATGTGTGAATGCAATTTAAGTAACTTATTTATTTTCATACAGTAGTAAGCAAATGAAGAAAAGAAACATTTCTTGTCGATTAGCTTTTCATCAAGGTTCTACACTGTTATATATGTACTTTCATTGCATCAACAATACTTTTATCGTATTAAAAGGTAGAGAAAAAGAGATTGTTTGCTTAACATGTTTGACATTATTTACCCGTCCGTTATATTCACTTTAGGGTAAGAATGAAATGATACCATTTATCTTTTAGATGTTTCATTAAGAAGATTGAATGGTTCGTTAGACAAGAACTATACAGAAAATCATCAGATTAATAATATGTGAACCCAGTTGCATAGGAAGTACAGTTAGACAAAAACATCATCATGTTTCAAAACACCATGCTTTTTGGTTGGATAATGGGCCTTTAAAGACGATTTAGAGCTGTATGTTAATTCACTTGATTGATGAAAGTCATCTAGCAGGCTGAAATAAGGCTTTTCAACCAATCTATCAATTTATGCCATATTCATTGCATGGTTTATGTATTCTTCTTTTGGATCCATATCCAAAATATAAGCCTACGGGTTCAAACAAAATTTGTAAAACCCAACTCTCTATGTAGTTCATAGAACAGAGGATCAAAAAAAGACTTGTTATTTCTCCCTTTTCTCTGAGTTCCATTTTGTTCTATGAGTTCTTGGACAACTACAATATTCATCTCTTTACTCTTACATGACTATCAATGGTATTCGATATTTTAAGAAAACGTTATGCCAATTATCTTCTTAAACATTACACAATCTATCACCCCTTTATTTAAATGTTTTAATTCATTTACAATATCACTGAGATCTCGAATCCACCTAAGTGAGACAACTACGAAAAACCATGAAGCACTGGATAGTTGTTTCGTCCTGGTTTGGGGCTCCTCAAAAGCACACAGTCATGACCTCACTAGGACCTGAACTCTGGGTCTCGTAGCGAGAGCTTATTCTTGAGACCGTTGAGCCGCTATCCAGTGGTTTACATGTCTGTCCTCAACCATTTTCCATTGTCTTCTGTCGGTAACTGTCTCAAGTACAATAAATACTTTGAATATTATAATTACCATATTATTACTAACTGCTTAGTTAGTAATTCGATATTATTTCCACAATCAATTATGAAGATACGACTGTACAACACTACCACTTCATCTCTATTATACTATTATTGTAAATCATATACATCAGTGTACAGGTATGATGCGAAAATCGAATTAAGAGAAGTATTTTCTCAAGCATATTTGGTTTATACTGAATGTTTGAATGGAAATTTTTACTATCAGTTAATACAGTATCGTTTTCATACTTAGGACAGTAAAGTTCTTCACTGGTGTACTAAGTTAATAACGTTATAAATTAACACTTCTAGAGTTCGTTCAAGAATGGTATTATTGACGGAAAATAATTTGAATTAAAACAAATTTTTGGATTTATCTCCTTACTTGTTTCCACAATTCTGGTTGATATATCGCATAAAGTCGTCGGTGTTTGTTCCTGAACATTTCCGAACTACTTTCGGAATGTTTCTCCTAGTCTTCAGTGGTTTATTAGCTGATGTCATTTATTGATTTCTTTAGATATTTATTCAGTTATATAATAATTTTTCACTTGACCAACCACAGCTTTTGTAGTTACATCTAAAACGACTGTCGAAACAGTGTGTATATTTATACTTGTTTGAACTGAAATAACTCGAATTCATTTTAAAATGTCTTTTAAATTAGTGAACAAGACTAGAAACTTTGACGACAAGCAGATAGTTCACATTATTAATAATATTAGGAACATTCCATATATCGTTCATAATTTTGGAACACCATGAAAATTTGTATCCCAGTAATTTAAACTAAATTATATTGTATTTTTTGGTGGTTGTCGTCATGATTTGACACTGTTCGGCATACTAATGAAAACCAGGGATTATCAGAGAGCTGTTTCTTCCAAGTGTGAATGATTGTCTCACTTTGTCGTGAAGTTGAAAATATGGACCATTAGATGGTAACTCAGTAATCTAAAGGTTAGCCCTTAATTTTCTATTTCTCGGGAGTGCGTGGTTCCGTAATTTTTTTGGAGTTCCACACCAGGATGAAATAAATTTCCAATATCCCTTGGTCTCCTTTGATATGCAAACTAATCACAGATTATCAATTAACGACATTTGATTATCATGACAGCCAAGCCATTCGTTTTTCGTACAGTACAGTGAAAATGTCTCATGTTGTTATTATAAACCGAATATTTTATTGACTTCTCTTTAAATGTGTCTTTAGTTCACTTTTCTTTGGAATCCTTAGTAATCTGATTCGCTGTTGTTTAACGCATCCTATATCTGTGAAAAACTAATAAAATGCTCACCATTTCAAAAACATGTGGTTCCTACCAAAAACGAAAATAATTAAGCAGACTATATTAGCTTAGCTTTTTTATAAAAAAAAATACGTGTATTCGTTACAATAGTACTCATACTTATTTTAGACAGGATTCAGTTAAGAATGTCACTAGATTTGAGTATTTTTGTCTCAATAACCGACAGATGTACAGTTTATAAACCTGTTCATTGAAACAGAGTATTTGATATGGCTTTCTAAGTATAAAATAGGAAAATTTAAGACCATATTGAATTGTTGTAACCAGTTCAAAATCATGCATCATATGAATAACATGCTAACCATGTAACCAAAAACCTTCAGAATACTTTATTTTGATGGGAACCTAGTATTTGCCAGACCTAATATTAGGATCAGGGATCGTAATGCTAAACAATGGCGACTTAACAATAAGATAATTTTTTGGCTGATCGGAAAAACTCAAAAAAAATAGATGTATGTAAAGGCTTTACAGAAAGGAGGGATCGTCAACTCAATATGGCACTAGAAATGCAGACAATCTAGTTTTTTACCTATGAGGTACTTGAACCCTCTAGAACACACTCTAGATTTTTGGGCCTGCCGAGGACTCACATATCAGGGTTACCATTACTTCCGTCTTAACATGTTAAGCTCAGTACTTAACAACAAAGTGGTTAGTGTGAGTATTGAAATCACTGCATATGTACTCGATGAAATGCACTGCAAAAAGTGTGTCATAATTCACAGACTTAATGTAAGTTATGAGGAATATTATGCTGACCAAAGTTATCGATTACCTATGTTAAAAATTACTAGGAAGGTGCATGAAAGTGGTTCTACTAGAACTCACAGAGAATATCGACACGTTAAACATTAATAGTTAGTTTTGATTTATGCACACATACGTTTAATAATCCGCCTCCAACAATCAGATTCATACGGGAACAATGTGATAATATAATGAACGAAGTCTTGGTTAGGGTAAAATGATTTATTGTATTATGAAAGAGTATAGACTGTGTTTGGTAAATATCGAAACAATACATTGAATACTTCATTTGGACACCTTTCTTGGATTGCCTCTCGTCGTTTCATTCCTATTGTTACTATAACCGCTTATGCTTTTCTTCTTCTTCTCCTCATGTTACTCTTTTGTCAGTAAGAATCCTGTTTCCAAAGCTCAAGATATACTACTTATCTGTGTCCGTATAAGCAGCCTATACCACAATAATAGCACAATATTTATCGATATCTACCTTTTCAAAAGGTTGAATGATTTCATAAACAGGACTACAATTAGGTTAGAAACTTAGACTGGTCAATATTTACCTTCAAAGGTCCACACCTTTTTAATGAGGAATAAATGTTATCAAATGTACCAGCCATAGAATCTGCATTAGATATTTTGAAGACGGTGTATAATTAGTAGGAAAATCAAACTTTACTGTAATGATTGTCCTATAATCTTGAAAAACTACGTCTCCGAAAATAAAAATAATATTTAGAATTTAGCATCATTAATTACAATAACACTCCCAATACCTACTTAAAAATAATTTATTGCTGCTTCTTTTGTTGCTCTAAACTTCATGTAAAGGTCCATAGAGGTATTAAAGGCACTGTATATGGATATGTGGAAAATACTTACATTCCAGTAGAAAACGCAATCATCAAAGTAGCTAATATAACTGATCCAACTATTCTCAATCCTATACTTCACAATACAAATACAGGTAAACTTTTTTTATATATTCATTTAGTATTGTTTGTTTGAATCTTACCAGAGTGAACATCAACTTTGAGATGCAGGTACATCCAGCTGACGAGTCCCAAATAGGACGAAACGCGCCTCCTGGATCCCATTGCTAGCCACTATCCATCTTCGCTTTTTTATATATATGTTTATATATGCCGATTAACTGTGAAAGTTGCGTTTTCGGTTTATACACCAATACATTTGTCTCTTAAACACAATGAAGTTTAACTTCTCAGTGATGAGGATGCTTTCTGTCGATATTGGCTTTTCTCAGCTGCATACACATGTAATATCCAGTATTTTGCTTAGTATATGTGATTAAAGCAAACAATTGAGAAGTGAAAAAATATTTAACTTTTACAATTTTATTGACTGGTAACAGATAAGCCAACTAGTTCCCACTATAGATTTAGTACTTTTCAGAACACTCTAGGAGCTGATGATACATGCGACTATTATCTAGTTGAAATGTAACAACTAAATAAATTGTAAATCGTATATAGTAGAACTTGACGATTAGATTACTGATAATTACAAAGAAAAGGAAATACTGTATGAATGTATATTGGTCGCTTTTTAAGTAGACAATATAGCCAACAGATGACTGCTCAGTTATTACAGTAATATAGTAAGAATTTGAGCTATGTAAATGGGGGGGGGGCTAAGTTTGGGTGCTAATTCAGACCCGGACTACATAGAATACAAACTTAATTGATTTAGGGTACATTTAATCAACTCCAAAGTCATATCATGGATATATTAGTACATTAGTTGTCAAGTCATTATATAAGTTTGTCTGAAACTGAAACTTTGAATGTTCACAGTTTCTACTGAATATTGCTCAGTCTCATAAATCCACATTATTTACGATAGTAAAACAGGGGCAAACCAAATTTAATAATTTTCAGTGATAGACAACAGTGTAAAACGTTTTCCGCATTATTTTAATTGATTATTCTGGAACACCTCCAAGCTGGATTAACAAGCATAATCTGATATTTCTTAGTTGTTGTATTCCATTCTTTCGAACCATTATTTTACCATGGATTACTGCTTAAGGGAATTTTTTATATGATATTAACAATGTTTCTCACAGAATGACCGAAAACGCAGTCAAACTAAACAACCAATTGAATATTTAAGTCTAGATAAGATACGGAATTCAGTGAAGTCAACCAGGGGGTCTACACTTTTGAAAAAATAGATTAACTGTTATTGTCCCCATAGCTAGAGTTGTATCCACGTCTGACGGCAATTCGTTTCTTTAATCTTATGTTTATCTCATCCTATATCGTTCAGCGCTGCAAACGTTAAACTACACATGAGTTACTAAACCATATATTTCACTGTGATCGAAAAAATCAATTATTTACCGATGTTACCAAGACCTGTCTAACTTTAATCTCATTCTCTTCGATGTCTCACTACACATGAATAATATTTAGACACTGTTGATATAATTTTGGTCGCACTTAGCAGTCCTATCTTTATAGCTCTACATTAGTCCCAGTTGCATTATTACTTAGTGTATCTATTATTTGATGAGGCATCAACAGTATCATAAATTTTGAACCGTTAAATGAGTCTGGAGTCTTCTATATTTGTATGCAACTTTTGCCCAACAAAACTGATGTGATTCCCAAGTGAGTGAGATAGTTAAGGTAGATAAATTCTGTAATATTTAAATTCTCACTATGTACATAAGATCACGTGACTTAATAGTGTTTCGGTTCAATCACAATAGACCTCTCCGTATATATTTCCACAGTCACATAAAGACATAACTGTTCATTACTTCATTCAGTAACAGACTAATATTAAGTCCTTTATTTGAGTAAATCAAAAAAGTTTTGACGTCAGTTGATATATCTGTATCTTGAAATTCTATGAGTGATTAAGGTTTGATTGATTTGTTTAGTTTTAATAAATTCAGTGTTTTAGTATTGAATGATTTTATAAACTGCATTATTAAATTTAAATCCTGTGCTTCCACATAAACTGGAACGATTGGAAATTGAGACCATTTTTAAGGATATTATCCCAGACTGTCATATGACGACTAATATCTCAGTCAGCCTGGATAGTAATATAAAATCTAAATCATTGAGGACTTGAAAAATTGAACTCTCAAAACTTGTTGTAAGCTTACCAGTTTTTAACACTCGTCTTATTTTAAAAGAGTATTTCGGTACTCCATTTCACTTTCACGGTTTAGGGGAAGACAAAGAGTGTATACACTTACGCCATTGTAATCGTTTCTGAGCCATGTCACCCACAGTCTCCAAACATTGGTTACGATAGTCACGCAGACCCAAACCAAGTAGTCTGAATCTACCAACATGGCTCAGACTAGAAGTTGGTGACTTCAAGCTCTCATGCCACGATTCACTTTAGCCTCCCTTAGCCCTCGTCCAAACATCCCCAACATTAGTCAGCATTGCGCATCGTGGTAATCGGCGTTCAGGCATATGTAACACATGGCCCAACCATCTCAGTCGATGAAGATTCATGACCTCATCAACTGATTTACCATCATTCCCTAATACCCTGTATCTAATCTCACTCACTATTACTTACCCGGTGATCCCAGCAGATGCGAGCAATATTTCTAAGGCATCTGTGGTCAAATACTAGTATCTTCTTCTATTAATGGCCACGTTTCGCAGCCGTAGAGTAGAACAGCGAGCTGCCACGCAGTATACTCGATGGACGGATATCTCGCCTTCGCCATAGGTGACGTAAGTTGGTAAAAACGAAACTAGCTTTTGGGATCCGTACAGAGACTCCGTCAGACATCAACCCATTAGGGCTGATCAGGCTTCCGAGATAAGTGAAGTTGTCAACGCGTTCGAATACTTCGCTCCCTATCCTTAGTTCAGATGTTGAAGCAGGCCAGTCCTGGAGCGGCAATTTACATTTAGAGGGGAAGAAACACTCCTGAAACATTCTTGCATTGTTACTCAGTGCTACCGAAAGACTGCATTTTATCAGCGTCTTCACCAAACAGGACTATATCATCTGCATATTCTAAGTCGATGAGTGGACCTCCTGGTAGGAGATCAGTGCCCAAAAACTCAGATGACGAGAACGTCATTCCCAGCAGTAGGTCTATGATGAAGTTGAAAAAAATGGACATAGTGGACAACCTTGTGAGACACCACTTGAGTTTAAAAAACCAAATGACAATTCGCCATAGACTCTGAATCGACTGGCAGTGTTCGAGTAAAGAGCCTTCATACGGCCTATTTACTTCTGAGGTACACTTTTCAGTAACAGAGGATGCCACAGAACCTCTCCGTCTACACAGTCAAATACTGATTTTAAGTCAAGAAAAATCGCCATGGTGCGAGATTATAGGGTCTCAGCAAGGAGGCTGCTGGCCGATTTGATATAGGATGCATACGTTGAAGGCTCCAATGTGTGGTTTGGAGCGGGGTTCCAGTAAACCTGAGACTGTTTCGCTCACTAGATCCTACCTTTTACAGTTAGACTAATATCACGAAGGCGCCAAAGATGGCCCAGATTGGCATAAGCCGCTCTGGCTTTCATTATACGTGCATCGATTTCATCACTCATGCCACCACCAGCACTTATGCAGCTACCTAGATACACGAACTTCTCAACTACTTCAATCTGCTCACCACCCAAACGAGCAATGCCTCGAAGACACCTATGATCGAATACTAGTAGCCTACGAATATTCTCTACTCTTACCGGTCGTTTCACAGGCATAAAGTAGGATGAAACGAACTGCTGCGCAATAAACACGTCCTTTTGGTTAGTAGACGGATATCTCGCCTACGCTATTAATAAAGTAATTCGGCAAAAGGTAGTCGAGTCTTTTCTATCCGTGCTGAGATTTTGTCGCACACTAGACCACAAGGGCTGATGGGACTCCCAATATAAGTGAAGCCGTCGACAAGCTCAAATGCTTCACTCCTCATCACTAGTTCGGATGTCGATAGAATCCAATCCTGAAGCAGCATTTTGCATTTCGAGGGGGAGAATCGCATTACGAACATGCCTGCATTGTTGCTTATAGTGGTCAGAAGACTCTGCATTTTGTCAGCGTCTTCACCAACTACAATTATGTCATCGGCGTATTCTAAGTGAACAAGTGAGTCTCCTGGTAGAAGTTCACCTCCTCTAAATTTGTATGAGGAAAGTGTTATTTTTAAAAGCACGTCTACGATAAAGTCAAAGAAGAATGGAGAGAGTGGACAGCCCTGACGAACACCACTTGACGCAATAAATTCTGATGACAGTTCGCCATAAGCTCTAACTCGACCGGTTGTGTTCGAGTAGAGAGCCTTTATAAGGTTAATGTACTTCTTTGGTGCTCCTTTCAGTGACAAACACTACCATAGAACCTCATGATCAACAGAGTCAAATGCCGCCTTAAGGTCAAGAAATACTACTATTGTGGGGCATCTGAATGTGTGTCTATGTTCTAGGACGTGACGTAGAGTGAATATCTGGTCTATACAACCATATCCATGTCGAAAACCAGCCTAGCTTTCTCGATTCTGCTCTTCACGAGCTTTAGTTAGGCGTGGAGGTACTATTGAAGCTAATATTTTAGATACTATATTAGTCAAACTGATTCCTCTGTGATTGTCACAAGAGGACTTTTGTCCTTTCTTATAGACTGGCACAATCAGTGATTGGAACCAGTCAGATGGAATTACGTCCAGTTCCTATATTTTACCTAAGACCTCAATCAATCTCGCTGCTAGTACTGAACCGTCATCCTCAAAAATCTCAGGGGTAAATCTGTTAGGGTCTGCTGATCTCCCTCGCTTCAGATTTCCTGTAGCTCTTTCAACCTCGTAAAGAGTTGGTCGACTTACATTAACTTGCCACATAGGTCGACTGGGAATAATGGGAGACCGGAGTGTGGCTGAAGGCCATTTGAACTGATCACCAAAGTGTTCTGCCCATCGATCCAATCTCCTGTATTGAGAATGAGTAATATGTCCGGCCCCAAATGCCTTGGTACGGCCAAGAGTAGGGAAAATCAGCTCTCCCTCCCGAAATGCTCTCATATGGCCACACGTAAATAGCCTCTGCCAAAGAAGTCGTGCTCCCCACCTTCTCGTGGCATTACTGCTGTTTACGAAATTGAAAGAACGAAAAGCGAATGTCCGGAGCTTTAACCGGGTTGGTGGACACGGAAAGGCCACCTAGGGGAGTTGGAAAACCCTGATTTCAAACCAATGGTGCACACAGGCTGCAGTATCCTGAAGAAAAAACGGCGTATGAACCAATCGTTGGTCACCGACTACCATGGGACTGCATCTCCTTACGATGCTCCACTGCCTTGTGGACTAGGCCTTCAGGTAAAAGGCTCGGGGTGTGGCCCCCTAAAAAAACCACCGGCTTCAGTCTGGGCACCTAGGCAGTATCACAGCCCTCACACAAATCAAATGAGATTTGTGAGGCGCACATTTATCTGGTGCTTTTTTGTACCAATATTTATGTGTTCAAATAAAATAAAATAAAATACGTGCATCGATTTCATCACTCATGCCACCACCAGCACTTATGCAGCTACCTAGATACACGAACTTTTCAACTACTTCAATCTGCTCACCACCCAAAATGAGTACAGGAATAGAATCCTGCCAGTCTTGTAAGAGTACTTTGCACTTTGAAGATGCAAAGCACATACCGTACCTGCGGACACTGATTGCCAACTGATTAAGTGCGGATTGCGTGCCTTGGGCATTATCGCACAGTAAGACAATATCATCCGCATACTCGAGGTCGAGAAGTCTTTCTCCAGGCGACAGATCCACACCGCCATTACTTACGTCCATCAGAGCTGTTTCCAGAATGTCGTCGATGGCAAAGTTGGAGAGGAATGTTGAGATTGGGCAACCCTGTCTAACCCCACTGCTTGAATGGAACAATGGAGAAAGGTGGATGTTTGCATTAGGGTCTTTAAGATGTTAATGAACTTCTCAGGCACACCCTTCTTCGATAGACAATCCCAGAGAACAGTCCTGTCCAACGAATGGAAGGCAGCCCTGATATCAAGAAACACTACGATTGTTGGCCTGTGATAAGTATGACGGTGTTCTAACATTTGGCGAAGGGTGAAGATATGATCAATACAACCTCGACCTCAGACCTTGGGTTTGCTGCTTTTAGTCTTTGCGCACATCGACCGACATATCTGGCATTTTAGGACCTTGAGAAACGATTGTTCCAGCCAGTATAGCTCGATTGGTTTATCACGAAGGGCAAGCCCGATCACCATGTCAAGGTAACAGCAACGGTCGGGAAGCCGAGGCTTATTCAATTCATAAACATCAAAATACACATCGTACAGCCCACAAGATTTGAGAGTCTTAAGGTTGGAGACCCTAGAAGACCTGATCTCCGTACAGGTTAGCTGGCAAGGTTTCTTCTACTACCTAGTAGTGCCACGAGGAAACGCACGGTCGGATTTTGCTGCTTAATATGTAACGAAGTTAATGAGGAAAATATATAAGACCCGACAAGTCAATAATGCAAGTCATTTTTCTTAAATCAATTTACAAAATGAAACATAAGCTCCGAATTTAGATTTTGAGCATTTAATTATTAATAGTAAGATACAATCTATTTACTACTAAAATATAGATTTCATAATGAAAACGGGGATTAGGTGTCAATCACAGATGTATTTACTACTTTTAAAGGTTACGTTTGCTTGTTGCCCTTCTTCAGATCAATTTGGTGATTATTATCGACTTCTTACAAAAGGCAAATATATAGTTACCGCCTCAGCTGATGGTTTTATACCAGCTATCGCTTGTGTTGATGTACAACACACACCGTCTATAAATGGACCATTTCTTGAAGCACAGCAAGTAGATTTCCTACTTTTACCAACAAATTTCAAAAGATATAATGTATTGAACAGTATTACAATCCCCCCCGTTTCCAAGCCATTTCACATCAGCGGTTACCTACATGATAAATTATGCTTAAAACAGTATAGTGAAATGATGAATGTAAGTTTTATTATGATGATTGCTTTTAGAATTTTATTTTTAGTATGACATGATAATAATTAACTAGCCTTTGTTACTTGTCGGTAATGAGTATCATTGTTAAATTAGTTAGAATTTCCGTGATTTCAAAAAATATAAAAACCGTAGGGTTAATAGGATAGTTTGTAACAATTGACCCGACTATTATTACTTTAACCATGCGCTGGTGCATCGATGAAACTAGGTCGACACTGAATTTAGGACAATGATTGGAGGTTCAAAGCCTATATTACGGCAGAATTGGAACAAATGGCCTCCAGAACACCGATTTATGATCTCAAATTCTGACCTATACTAAATAACTGAATTGAAACAAAAAAGTAGTTGACGAATAAATTCTCGCTTCATAATATAGAGAGCATGTTACGCTCTGAAGCCGCTTGAAAAGCAGATGAAGTGAGTGCTTATCGACTTACTTCTGCTAATCAGTTTATTGGTGTGGCTATATATACTTCCTAAGGAGACTGATGTCCACAAACACGATAATCTAAGTGCGACACTGTTGAGAAGGTATATAGCGAACAAGTGTTTGATAACTGCTAATTTTTCTGAACGTTGCTTTTAAACATGTAATAAGTTTAGGATGAAACATATTGTGGAGCAAAGAATTACTGTTGCCATCCCCCTTCGACAGATTATAGTTTCATTTTGGTTACCGAATATTAACAAACGAAAACAAAAAAAAACTAATCTAAAGCGACGATAGATGTCTACTTTGGTGAAGCATATTACTTTACGTAATGCGTACGATATCTGTTCTCTTGTAGTTCGAATCTCCTCAAAACTGGACAGCTACATGCTATGCATCGGGACCAAAGACTCGACTAATACGTTAGGCTGAGAACCAACTGTGGTCGAGGATATGTATCAAATGAACCCAGCTCCTTAGTTGACGTGAGGTTAGCTTGAGGACAGTTTTATTCCATATGTTAGAGAGACCTAGAAGATTACATTATGGCTTCCAAATTCCTTTCTGTTCTCCGTCAACGTTATTCTGTGATAAAAACTACTACCAAGTCAAAAAGGCCTCAAACCACTTGACTGAACAAACATGTGTACATAACTATCAGAAATGCTACCCCCCTGTAAGATAATTGCACGTTTAAACACTATATCGAATTCATTGTAACTGCCACAATGAATAAATACTGAGATAATCCAATTCACCATTACTACAATATGAATACTTCCACTTGTTCTTGTCAATATGATTACACTTAGATGTCTCATTTATATATAAGATACAAGCAAATAATTTGGCTAACGGTTTTCTGACGCACGATGCTGAACTTGTATGATTAAGGTGAATCAGAGGGAAAGTGATTTATTGGAGATAAAATAAAAAGACTAGCTTCCAATCCTGCTACAATCTTTGTACTACCATCTCGGTCTTTTTTTGAGATTAATAATATCATATGACTTTCCTACTAACGCGGTGAGAATATCACTTCCAGTAAATTCTACCTCATATGGATTAGGCTACTATCTAATGTAAGGTAGCCGCTTTCATCACATTATACAAGTGATAATCACCTCTTTTCTCTAAAATAAACAACTAGTGTAAACCAACAAGTCGATGTCAGTACGAGTAATGATGTGTAAATTTCGATTCGTTTAATTAGAAAACGAAATAACTTAACTTATAAGTGTCTTTCCTATTGCAGCTGTCGCACACATTCTTTTATCTTTCTGACACTTTTTTCTCTTTATAGATGATACCACAAACCACATGGATCGATGAGGACAGTTTAGCTTAAGGTCACTCATATATGACTGACATCAATATTCGCAAATACAGAGTATATCAAATTCTAATTATAGATTTAATCTTTTATTAAATATAATTCTACAATACTCATCTTGGTTATAAATTTAAAACCAGTTTAATTACGTAATTATTTATTTAAACAAATAAACATTGGTACAAGGAAACACCAAATACATATGCCCCATACAAATCTCATTCGATTTGCTTGAGGGCTGTGATACTGCCCAGGTGCCCGAACTGAAGCAGGTGGTTTTCTTAGGGGCCCACACACGGAGTCTTTGACCGAAAGATATGATCCACAAGGCAGCGGAGCATCGTAAGGAGATGCAGTCCCATGGTAGCCGGTGACCAACGATTGATTCGTACGCCATTTGTTCCCTCAGGATACTGGAGCCAGCCCATGTGCACCATTGGTTTGGAATCAGGGTTTTCCAACTCCCCCAGGGTGGACTCGCCTTGTCTACCAACCCGGTTAAAGCGCCGGACATTCGCTTTTCGTCCTCTTAATTTCGTAAACAACAACCCCGCCACAAGAAAGCAGTGAGTAGGACTTTCCTGGCAGAGGTTATATATTCGCTGGCCATGTGAGAGCATTTCGAGAGGGAGTGGACTCTCCTCACTCTCGGCCGTACCAGGGCATTTGAGGGCTTAATTACGTAAACGAATTAACAAATTGAGAAAATAGTAATCCTGAAGGCTTCCACTACGGTAATGGTGCACAGGTCTACTAGCTAAATGATAGAACGAAGCTGATAGAACAAGACTATTTAAGCTGCATTCAGCGTTACAGCAATCAGGATATTTAGACAACTTTTATTACGTATGTAACATAAACTCTCGTCCACGGATGTACTTTTATTCAAACACACTTGCTAACCTACACCGTTCCGCGTTTTTGATTAATCGGTACTCTTGAACCATTATCACTATTACACTGACAGGAATAACATCAAAAAGTCAAACAAACCCTTACTAGTTAGTGAGAATGTTACTGAGAGATGAGTCGACTAAATTTAAACCCTACTCAGCTACGAACAAGAAATACAAGGTACCAGATCAAATAGGACTCACACAAGACTAGATAGTAAAGTGAATCTAACGAAAACATCAATAACTCCATAATCATTTCTACTCCTCCAGACGAATATAATTAATTTATGGATCTGTATACGACTTCGCAGATGGGCATGATTCCTTTCGAAGTTTATTTGGACACAAGAACTTCGCGCATTTATACCTTAAAAGAGAAAATCCGAGTACTAGGATCAAATAACCGAATTATTGTAACACAGTCAGTCAACTAGAACGTAGGACCAGGCACATATATACATCCAATCATACCTCATTAGCACAACAAGATCAACACCAAATTCATAGTAGTTACTTCAATGGCAGTAATATATAAAAAAGAGGATTGTATGTAAGGATATAGTACAGCAAGAGAGATATGAAGCGTTTTCTCTCTCACGTTTTAGGGGGAGACAAAGAGTGTGTACACTTACGCCATTGTAATCGTTTCTGAGCCATGTCACACATTCTCCAAACATTGGGTACAATAGTCACGCAGACTCAAACCAAGTAGTCTGCATCCTTCAACATGGCTCAGACTAGAAGTTAGTGACTTAAAGAGCCGATGCCACGATATAATTTGGCTGCCCCTAACTCTCTTCCGACACATTAGAAGGATAGTAATTCAGTCGGATTCTTCTCTTTCTTGGTTTGACAATCAAGATTCGTTAAGGAACAAGCATCGATAATATCACTAAATACATTAAGTGAGAAGGAGGCAATAATGTCAAGGAACCCGAACAACCATGAAATCTAATCATATATTTTCATTTAAGAATGACTGGGACTTGAGAACTACAGCTTAACTCCTGGGGTCTTCCTCGAGATACCAGTTGGTGTGCGCAATTTTAGCTGGTAATGAAGCCCACATGAGTAGATGAATGTCAGATTTAGTTATAAAGTATGCGTTCACTACTTCTGACTGCTCGACGGTGGCAAAATCATGGACTTAGACACCCGAAAAACCTGGACGAATCTTCACGCACTAAACTGCAGCTTACCTCATCGCTATAGTCCTTGTCACTGACCAGTAGTCTCATAGTTCACATATGTAACCAAAGCCTACTCTCTAGACTGTTGAGATCTAAACAATGTGGGTAGTATTTGCACAGATGAATATTACGTAACGATCCTATAGCTAGCGATCTGCCTCACTAAGAGCCGGACTCAACATTCATCTTTTTTCGACCAACTAAGAAGGGAAAGTAATATAACACGAAATTTGTAAAGTCTCCACATTATGTACAGTAAAACTGCAACCGATCACTTGGACTGCGCCTCCTGAACGAGAGCATCCTATAACTCAGTGGTAAGACGTAAGGCTTTTGCGTCGTCAGTGACCCTAGAATTCTTTCACGTTCAGGGGCTCGTCTACAGAGTAACTCAATTTGGAATTATTGGCTATAAATGCAAGCACAGGCAACTGAACATAACGAGAATAAACGTGTCGCAACTCGTATACACGTTGAATAGTAATCCATATTTTTCATTATAAGGGAAAATTGCCTGTCTTTTCTGAACTATTATATCCAACCTCTAATAAAATGGGTGATAGTACGATCACTCGCGTATGCTAACATCGAAAACTCACTATTTTACTGAATTGATTTGAGCCAAAGCGCAGTGAAGGCAACACTAGAAGTAAACGGCTTAAAAAGGTTGGAATTTTTACATGGACTAGAGCTGTTATAGGTTTTGTTAGTTCGATATACACGAGGAAATTATATTCGCCAGGTAGCCCTATTGAATGTTATCTGATCAACAGTCTTATTATTAACTCGCCTCATAAGTAAAACTGCACAGTTCGTAAGCTTGAAAATCACGCTTGACAACCAACTAGTATAGACAGTTTGACCGTGAAGTAACTGAGAAGACGCTTTGTATACCAACCTGTATTTATTGATCACTCATTCTCAGTGGATCTCAAGCCAGCGTTGGCGTTCACAACTCTTATGCTGAGTTGTTTGGCTCGCTCAACAATTTTGACACGATTTTTTCTTGCCACAGTATGTGCGATTACTGCAGCATGAGTACGATGTTGCATAAGTAGGACCTCCAGCTCCTGAAAAACCAGGTCAGAAGATTAAAAGGCTCACCTTCACATTGCGAATCACAACATGCTTGAAACCATCAGGGTGAATATGACGAGTTCGTTTTGCAGTTCCATAACCAATTTTGGGCATACGCACCTGCCCCTTGAATCTTCGTCGAACTCTGTTATCAATACCTCTTGGTTTCCTCCATTTGTCCCCAAGCCGTTTGTACAGATCACTGTGGTGACGATGCCATTTCTTGGGGTGTTTTTTTATTATTCTTGGGTGATGTAAAGGTCTGATAGCCATTTTGTACTCAACTGTCCCGACAGACACAGAGCCGCGTGAGTATGCAGAACTTTGTAAAGCCCGCCAAACAACTTGCTAAAAGGATTTCAGAATTCTAAATTGAATGTTGAAGATTAAAGTTGAGGAATAAAGCATTAGCCTTCACAGTGGTAAGATTTAATGAGTCATTTTTAGTCGCACTCTTATTACTGATGGCTTCTTTACTCTTCCTAATGTAATCAATTCTCGATAGTTTATTGTAAATGGAATGTGTGGAATATCTACTTCATTTTAATTTATGACATTATTACTTGGTTAGGGCGACCTTAGTAGGATTAACATAGACTAGTAAAAAATCATTGTATAGATCAAAAGAGCAGTCACCCATACCACTATAAATTAAATTCAGCTTCACACACCTTCCATAAGTGATTTACCATTTGGATAACTCACATGCAATAGAAGCGAATGACACTAGGTTTGGTTCTTTAGGCTGCTGTCCGTCCCACGTTACCTCAAGAAGTACATTTCTGATTTCTAAGTATAATTTTTTACTAGGGTAACCTTAATTCATCAGGTTGCTTTATATAATTATCAAATGAACTTTTTTTCACATCTAAGTAAGAGCCATTCTAGACGGCGAAGTTGGTATTTATTACAAGTTGCTTCTCACAGTAATTTGTCGTGCTCAAATAACATGTTTCAGGGAGGTCCTTGGTGAATATAAGTTGTAGCAGCTAATAAATCCTCAAAGTAAATAGTTCTTTAAGCCTTCAACATTTGATGCCGATCGCACTATTTTTACTGGACTCACCTAACTGAAGGTTCTCGGACACGCATTTGCACCATGTCACAAGTGATTACGCCGTGCTAAGCATCACTTGTAGCCGTTAGCCAGCTTAGGCCAACCGGTTCTCGATAAATCGACAGCCTTTCAAGCATAACTTCGAACCTCTTCACTTCTGACTCGTGATTTGACTGAGTAGGCATACATGGACTATAAAGGTGTTACTGGTAAAGACGATGTCAAACTCCGAACACTTGTGGCATCTTTAGATTAATGACACTGTGTGTGCATAGTATTCTTGTTCTGTGGAGGTAATTTTCAGATAGCAGTTTACCCGCAGTCAATCTAACAATCTCATTAGCAGCATCAAGTTTTGACCAAGTCAAAACACTGATACACCAATTTCATTTCAAGTCATTGCAGCAAGCTTCCTGGTTCTTAAATGTATTGAGGCCGAATTGGGGATCCTTCTTTATAACTGAAAATTTAGCCGGCGATAGCACCAGTGTTTCCAATCAATGAAAGCTAGGCAAAATATATTTGCAATGCTAGTACAAAAGTGTTCCTTCCTTGACGGGGCAAACGGAATTTTCAGGTTACCTAAGTTCACTGGATCCCAAAACGGTAGGTTTCAGTGAAATATGGGAAGGTTCTTAAGGAATACTGAAATAAAAGTTGACAAGTATTATGCCGTACTTTTTAATAACAATGTAAGAATTCAGTTCCCTTTATGCACATTTTAATGTAGTCCATGGTTCAAATTATCGGACGGGGATTAACACATAAGAAAGTGATAGGAATTTCCTTCCTTGAAAGAAGTCCTTCATGTGTAAACCAAATGTTTCAGTGTTCCTTCGTTTCTGATAGCCAAGTGTTCAAAGTCTTATGTACATCTCATTTATTGTATGTTCGGCTTCAAAGGCCGTGTGGTTGCGCACCAGTACCATCACAAATTGTGATGATGGCTGGCCCTTCAATGCTTGTTTACGGTTCTGCCATAGCCTTTCTTAAAAACCATGGTGTGATTTAACGTCCTAGTACCGTTTAGCCGACAGTCTCCAAGACATCAACAGAGCTCACTCTTACGAATTCTGCGATCACTCTTACTCTAAGAGTTCGAAATGTCGATGTGGTTTCCTGTAATATAACCATCACAGTCCATCCATGTTGTTGCAAACGCCAAGCAGGATTCATTATTCGGCTTACTGCTATTCACCGAAAGCTTTTCTGCTCTCCAGTAGAATGGCCTCTAACAGTGGGACTGTGAATAGAATTAGGAACTTTTAAACACCGTCAGGCATTTTCACCCTGATTTTTGATGTAGTGGTCACCATGTTGCAGCCATCACTTCTCACATCTATTCCACTTAGTATGTGTGTCTCCGTTGTATAAGAAGTTTTATGTTTCACTTTCACTGGTTTCGTTCTTCTGACAGTCCATACACCCATGTCAGAAGCACGCGGATGTGCACCTAATTATGAATACACAACAGTGCTCGAGTACTACGGTGCCACGACTTTGTTGCCCTACCTTCCCCAAAAAGTTGCATTGGAAAGATGTATCTCTGTATCTGAAGCGTAAAGGGAGCGCAAAAACCGTAACTATCACTTTTTTATTTAAAACAAGCACTCAATTATCTTGAATGCCTAGTTTTTAAGTGTCATTTTCTCTTGTTTTTTCGCAAGCTACCAGTACTGTGGAAAGTGTGAACCTGCGACAGAGTGTGGTAATCATTGCTTACCGAGATATTTCCTGACAGCTTTCTGTCAGTGTAACTGCAGCAATACGAACTAATCATAGGTGCTTTTTTTTTTTCATTTAGATGTCTTTTATGTGCCCGAATATAAGGGTCTTGAGCTTGGAATCATCACCCCAGTTAATACTCCAACTAATAGCGATTGTGGTTATGGTATAGGATTAGCGGAAACCCCTGTACTGTACAAATATTCGGTTCATTGATTTAAACTTCCGATAAGCTCGCTGTTTTCGAGGAACAGTATGATACTACGCCATAAAACAAAACGACGAAATACACTCATCAGTGAATTGGAGCTGAAATGAAGCATTGTATGAAATATGTATGGTTCTCCCACATATTTCTTTCAATGCACGCTTTGAAAAGGATACTTTTTAGCGGTTGTTGACATATTTAAAACCTAATTTTGTTCCATATCAATATAGTCGATTTTCTGTGGTCAAACGATTCTCTTTCTACTAAACATTCACTATGATGTCTTTTGTTTTCATGCTTCGTGGTTATTAGTGTTTTATTGTACCAGCGAATTCTAAACTCGAAGTGATTCCGATTGGTTAAACATTATTTCGTCTTGGAATCAAACATTGTGTGATATTTGGGAGTAATGGCCCAGATAGTTTAGACTTAACCTTTTTCGGAATCATAGAATTTTACATAATCATTCCTCAATACTACAGTATTTAAATGTTTGCCCCATAAGGAAAACATGGTCGTTTAAAAAGAAACTTTGGGTTGCGGTACAGAGAACCTCAAATGAATTGAAGTCACTCTTCCTACAACCTATACTGATCTCTGTAACCAATTGGTAAAACACACTTTGAAAAGTAAAACTATATCACTATTAAGATTTTCTGAAAACGACTACGTGGATGGATTCGAAATTATCACGCTGTCAATACAGCTTATCTAATTTCAGTTGCATTTGATCATAGACCGAATACCATCTTAACTTAAGGCTTAATAAGCGATCGGTAGCCTATAAATAAATCACTGACTTGATATACGCTGTCCCATTCTCTAGTAGATTCTGTAGTAAACATTATTTATATCACAGTTCCAGCGACATTTTGGTGTTTTCGCTATATGCTGCATTACTTCGTTTCACATAGATCAAATGGGAAGATGTTGTTGTAACTACACGAATGTACTTAATTATAATATATTTCTGCAAGGGTAGGTACACGCCAGTTTTACAGGAATGATCTGAAAGTTACAACATTTATTGGTTCACAGTATGCATCCCAAGCAGGATTTTTAAGTAAATATAATCTATAAAAGTGAATATCGGTTCATTCGTTCAAATATACTGTGTATTCTTCAAAATATTTTTCCAAGTGGCATTGCGTCCACGTTACACACCAGATCCATTCTCGGCAAAATTGTGTTAAGATTTGGTTGCACTGCAACGTTTTAAGTTTATAGTTGTTATGAAGTGGACTTGCAGAGCGCTTGGTGTAGACTATGACCTTGTGAAAACGCCCAGTTTGTTCCAGATGACAGAAGTTCCACAAATTTCCCCTCAGAGCAAGATTCTGAAAAAAGAGAAATCGAGGAGCAGCAGGGCATTTGTATATGAACGGTGAACAGTGCCTAACATTTAGTAGTGGAAGAGACAGAGGTATGATTAATTATTAGATTAAATTCATACTGTAGTGGCAACAAGAGCCATAGCTCTTATGAATTGTGATAAAACGCTCCAGATGAGAGAATTCAGTAATAAAAACCAATGAGTTGTGATATCTATCAAGGCGGAGTAAGTTCAAATGAAGGAAAGGAATTCAAGGTTGCAATAAGGAAGTGTGTTCTAATAAACTAACTTCCTTGCATATAGAGCGAAAGATATTAAGGAAACTAATAATTATGCCCTTTATTATCTGTTGTTTCACCATTCGATGCCTGCCACAAAGCCCTAAAGTAAAGGTCCGGGCTAGCATACTATACGATGTCTTAATAGAATAGCTAATCCAGCATAAAATTAGAAACATAAGTCTCCTCAGTTACTGGTGGTCTTGAGTTTATCCAGCCCGAAAGTCGATGCACTCGACAACCCAACACGAGGTTATGAAGTTCCAGCTTGCTCCAGTGGGGGCACATGAAACCAATAGGAACCATGTGTTAGAAAGAATTAACAACCGCCAAACAATGTGAAATCCTTCTCGTCTATGTCCTATGAATTTAATGTTTTCCACGAACATCTTAATCAACCACTGTTGGTTTAATATCGTTATCTGTCTTTAAGTCTGTAGGCAGTACATGCCGCCATTATTCTATCATTAGTCTGTGGTAAGCAGACGTCTACCTTTATGTTTTCTTACAATTCAATTTTTTAGAATGCTTTGTAGCAGTTTTAGGCATGTGCACATTCTTAGAACATCGATCTACTTGCTAACATGATGAGTCTATTAGTCAACACTTTACTGTGGTGTTTGTTCTATCTGGTTATTCCTTTCTATTTAATTGAATGGTTATTGTGAATCACAAAACTAATACGTCCAGTTGTGCTCATCTAGTTCTACCTGCACTAAATTGAACTACTTCGGGAAATATTGTTCAGTACATTAATTCGAATACTTATTATTATCATATTGATGTCACGATGGAGCCTGTGATTGCAGAGTTGTATATTCATCTAAGTCCTGAAGCTTTTGAGGATTACGTGAAAAGTTTTAAAATCTGGATTGTGACCAAGGAAGATGTTAAAGATGATTAAATTGTGGCCCATGTTTTACATTGCTGATTATGCCCGTAAAAATAGTATGTGTTTGTTCTGTCAAAAATTAATTATCGTTATGTTAAATCAGCTTTTTGGTTTCTTTCCATTTTTGTACATTGAGATGGCCATATACACAACGAAACAAGCACCTGGTTGCCAGGGTAAACACATGAAGATCATACAGTGTTGAATAGCTCACTCGCGACACCTCAATTTATCCTATTTTAAACTTTGTTCCAAATAACAATCCATAAAAACTGACTTCGTTTAAATTCCATGTGTGGACCTTCTTTTTGGTATTCGAGATACCCGCATGTTATAGATTTCTTGGAAATCCCTATGAAAGTCATGATTTCCGCAATTTTCTAGCCAGAAGTTTGGTCATAGTCACAATAGTGATTTATTTCCAAATAAAAATGTGTTACACTATGCATGCCAGTCTACAGACAGGATCGCATTTCATTGCCCTTCGCAGTTGTAAACGTCAAGGAAAGACGAATTAGTTAATCTCTCCGTAACTACCTCCCCAGAAAACCTGTTTAATTGTAGTCACAACACGATAACCTACGAAGTAGGCAAACCGTTAACTTATTGCAGTGAGTATACCACTTGACTGAAAGGCAAAGGTCATGTGAATATTTGTTTCCAAGTCTTCTTTAAATCATTGAAAGGAGTTGACCACCGTATTTCGTCTTAGAGGTCGGAATAAATGGGTATGTGTGTGTGTGTCTAGAGATTTGGTTCTCAGGTTACGTGAAAAAGTAGATCACAAGCTGTTAGAGTTTAGTGCACTCTGTCAGTTTGGTTTTCAATAACAAATGAAGTGCCACAAAGCTCAATCTTTGGGCCACTGATCCTATTGTTTAACAGTGATCAACCTGATTCCCTGGACTCTCAAACTTTTTTGTATGTTGATGATCCTAATAACTAGAAAGGACTAGTTTGCTTAGCCGATATCTTGACTCTCAAACGTTTGTCCCCGCAGTTATAATAAATGCAGAATGGTAATGGTGAACGGTGGCAACAATTTGTCCCCCCCAAATGCTGGTTGGTAGGTTCCAGTACCACATTTTACACCAGTGAGGATGACTTGTACTTCATGTTTTAGGATAATTCAGGTGATATTCTCATTGGCACTCTGAAGTCTGTATGGCATACCCACTTTTGAGGTTTATTTCCGGAACAACTAGTAGCCTAACTTCGGATCTATCCTGAGAATTTACTAAAACTTCATCCAGAAAAAACTGTGTTATGTCCCATTGCTTTGAAAGAGATGTTGCTCGTTCAGAACGCGTTCAAAGAAAAGGAACTAAAAATGTACTGCTACTAAAAACCTTCAATCAGCTAACTCATAAGTTCTTAACTTCTATCTGGATTTATAGAGAAGGAATAAGAGGAGGGAAACGATCGTGATATAACATACTTTTTGTAGTTCGCTCCATCGAAATATGCCATTTAAATGTTTCGAAAGCAAATCAAGCTTAAGATTACATCCATTCAGAACAGAACACAGTAACGCCCAGAAAAAATCCGTGAAGACTATTTCCATGTCAGTATCAAAAAGTTCTGAAGGCCCTTATCAGGAGTCATAGTAGCGGTACTCTTTGCTGTATCTTTTAAAGGAGAGACGGACGACAACTTCAGCGCTGTATGCGTTAAGGTTGGTTACTCGAGGTGTTCTCACTTAGTCGATTCTGTGATAATTGAATCATTTTACCATTCATTTTCTAAGAGAAATACAAGATCCTTGCGTCTACGTTACCTTTAACACACTACGAATATCCTACTGCAAAGCTAATGGAACAAGTTGATTACCGCTTTTCCTCAGCACAAATGAAATATAAGTTTAAGTCAATCCAATAGAATGTCTTGATTACTCTCATTTGAAAACACAAAATAATAAAATCTGTATCATATATATACTTAAAAAGAAGAGCACGAAACAATTTGATTTGAATTGGTTAATCACAAAGATATTGAACATCGGTATGTCACCCAGGATATCAAGCGTGGTACTTTGTTTTAAATATTCACGTTATTGACCTTCATCTACAGAACCAATAAACCTACGGATTCGATTAAGAGATGATAGGTGGAGATAAACTAGGGATATCTATTAGAGGTAACATGAGATTCTTTTGGTGTTAGCTCAATAAGATGAGGATATATGGCAGGAAATGTGTTCATATTTAAGAAAAAAGTTGTTAACTAAAAAGGTTTACCTCGATGAATCTTTATTACAAATGTTTTAGTGTGTCAAGTTCTCGAACCTTGGGATTTTTGGATTCAGTCACCGTGAATTGTTGTTGACAGATGGAGTCTATGTTGAAGTTCACAGACCTGTATTTTTATTATCAGAGAAGCTATGCCAATCTTACGGTATCGTTCAACGAAAATATGTGATTGAAGGTAGGGCATTAGAGAGCATTTTGTAATCTCTAATTAGTCGCTTTTATGCAAAAATGGTCAATTGTTTTTGAGGTGTCCCATTCAGAAATGTATTTATCACTTAATTGTCTTTGGACCGATCCGCGCGTATTTGATCATAAACTCGCTGTTGTCTATAGTGTTAATTGGTCGTTCTATTATTAATTTTATCTAACTGAATTGTGTAGAGCTCGGTGTATTTAATTAGTTTCAAACGTAAATTTTTTGGCCTCAGCTTTACATATTTTTGTGATTTTTCAGTTCATAGTATTATTGGAAATTATAGAATTTAAGTGTCATGTTTATACTTTGAGAACGACTTAGTTACTTTTTGTAAATCTGACCTTCTTATGTCTCGCTGGTTTTGATACATATAACGCCTTGATAATTTTCAAACTACCGGTCAATCGGTATCACAGACAGAGGTGAATAAATATATCGCATCAACAAATGATTTGAATGTAATTAGGATGACCCAGTTGTTTAATTTAAGAAGTTGCAAAAGTGACTAAATACGTACAGTGTCAATAGTCGACTCCGTATTTTTATGTAGTTCAGTTTACTAAAATCAGAGACTTTGTTATCAAGCGATTAAAGCCGACTATATACATAAAACTGATGTAAATGTTACGTTAAGTTAATTTCAAGCTATGAAGGTCTGTACGTCCGACTGTGGAGGAAGTTATTCATGTAATACAAAGTCGGTCTCAAGCAAAATGTCCGAACATTGTAGTCAACGATATATATACATAACTGGAACCTTGTGTATAAATTTAGTTGTTACCCGTCCAGTAAAAAACATGTATTAGGTTTTAATTTTAATTTACAAAGGGACTGAAGAAAATAAATCATTTCTCACTATACATGGCATTCCCTTTATAACTGTTTCCTGTTTTAAGCATATTTGACACCTGTTCACACCTTGATAATATATTCGTCGGAGCAAAATGTAACTTTTACCACAGATCTGAGAATTTTATGGTGTTATAATTGTCAGTAATAAGTTGCAGCGAGGAGATAAACGTTATACACTACTTAATAGATTATAGCCGACCGTAGCTACTGTCTTAACGTGGTCGGGTTTGGCTTTCGTGATGAACCAATCGAGCTATACTGGCTGGAACAATTGTTCCTCAAGGTCCTAAAATGCCAGATAGGTCGGTTGATGTGCGCAAAGACTAAAAGCAGCAAACCCAAGGTCTGAGGGCGAAGTCGCACTTCTGGCTATACAAAGGTGTGACGGCAGTAAGGTGTTTCCTTCAGACAACTGGCATAAAAGCGATGTTGTCTTCCTATAAGGCAGGGTGGAGCCCGAAAACGTCGATCCTAAGAAAACACACCTCGCCGTATCCCACGGATTTACGTCTCCGGTGGTAAGGTCTCAACAAGTACGGAGCTAACACGAAAATTACTCACAGAAAGGTGTGTGACCGACCTCAAGTAGTTGTTCAATGGACTCTGCGATCACACTCCCAGGTCGTTATGACCAACATTAATTCAACTTCCTTCTCAGGTCCCTCAAGAAATACCCTTCCACGGTGTGGGCAGCCGGGATTGATTAAAACCCGAGAAAGACTGACTCTCGAGGAACAGGCCGGTTTTCGTTCTGGTCGAGGTTGTATTGATCATATCTTCACCCTTCGCCAAATGTTAGAACACCGTCATACTTATCACAGGCCAACAATCGTAGTGTTTCTTGATATCAGGGCTGCCTTCCATTCGTTGGACAGGACTGTTCTCTGGGATTGTCTATCGAAGAAGGGTGTGCCTGAGAAGTTCATTAACATCTTAAAGACCCTAATGCAAACATCCACCTTTCTCCATTGTTCCATTCAAGCAGTGGGGTTAGACAGGGTTGCCCAATCTCAACATTCCTCTCCAACTTTGCCATCGACGACATTCTGGAAACAGCTCTGATGGACGTAAGTAATGGCGGTGTGGATCTGTCGCCTGGAGAAAGACTTCTCGACCTCGAGTATGCGGATGATATTGTCTTACTGTGCGATAATGCCCAAGGCACGCAATCCGCACTTAATCAGTTGGCAATCAGTGTCCGCAGGTACGGTATGTGCTTTGCATCTTCAAAGTGCAAAGTACTCTTACAAGACTGGCAGGATTCTATTCCTGTACTCATTTTGGGTGGTGAGCAGATTGAAGTAGTTGAAAAGTTCGTGTATCTAGGTAGCTGCATAAGTGCTGGTGGTGGCATGAGTGATGAAATCGATGCACGTATTTTATTTTATTTTATTTGAACACATAAATATTGGTACAAAAAAGCACCAGATAAATGTGCGCCTCACAAATCTCATTTGATTTGTGTGAGGGCTGTGATACTGCCTAGGTGCCCAGACTGAAGCCGGTGGTTTTTTTAGGGGGCCACACCCCGAGCCTTTTACCTGAAGGCCTAGTCCACAAGGCAGTGGAGCATCGTAAGGAGATGCAGTCCCATGGTAGTCGGTGACCAACGATTGGTTCATACGCCGTTTTTTCTTCAGGATACTGCAGCCTGTGTGCACCATTGGTTTGAAATCAGGGTTTTCCAACTCCCCTAGGTGGCCTTTCCGTGTCCACCAACCCCGGTTAAAGCTCCGGACATTCGCTTTTCGTTCTTTCAATTTCGTAAACAGCAGTAATGCCACGAGAAGGTGGGGAGCACGACTTCTTTGGCAGAGGCTATTTACGTGTGGCCATATGAGAGCATTTCGGGAGGGAGAGCTGATTTTCCCTACTCTTGGCCGTACCAAGGCATTTGGGGCCGGACATATTACTCATTCTCAATACAGGAGATTGGATCGATGGGCAGAACACTTTGGTGATCAGTTCAAATGGCCTTCAGCCACACTTCGGTCTCCCATTATTCCCAGTCGACCTATGTGGCAAGTTAATGTAAGTCGACCAACTCTTTACGAGGTTGAAAGAGCTACAGGAAATCTGAAGCGAGGGAGATCAGCAGACCCTAACAGATTTACCCCTGAGATTTTTGAGGATGACGGTTCAGTACTAGCAGCGAGATTGATTGAGGTCTTAGGTAAAATATAGGAACTGGACGTAATTCCATCTGACTGGTTCCAATCACTGATTGTGCCAGTCTATAAGAAAGGACAAAAGTCCTCTTGTGACAATCACAGAGGAATCAGTTTGACTAATATAGTATCTAAAATATTAGCTTCAATAGTACCTCCACGCCTAACTAAAGCTCGTGAAGAGCAGAATCGAGAAAGCTAGGCTGGTTTTCGACATGGATATGGTTGTATAGACCAGATATTCACTCTACGTCACGTCCTAGAACATAGACACACATTCAGATGCCCCACAATAGTAGTATTTCTTGACCTTAAGGCGGCATTTGACTCTGTTGATCATGAGGTTCTATGGCAGTGTTTGTCACTGAAAGGAGCACCAAAGAAGTACATTAACCTTATAAAGGCTCTCTACTCGAACACAACCGGTCGAGTTAGAGCTTATGGCGAACTGTCATCAGAATTTATTGCGTCAAGTGGTGTTCGTCAGGGCTGTCCACTCTCTCCATTCTTCTTTGACTTTATCGTAGACGTGCTTTTAAAAATAACACTTTCCTCATACAAATTTAGAGGAGGTGAACTTCTACCAGGAGACTCACTTGTTCACTTAGAATACGCCGATGACATAATTGTAGTTGGTGAAGACGCTGACAAAATGCAGAGTCTTCTGACCACTATAAGCAACAATGCAGGCATGTTCGTAATGCGATTCTCCCCCTCGAAATGCAAAATGCTGCTTCAGGATTGGATTCTATCGACATCCGAACTAGTGATGAGGAGTGAAGCATTTGAGCTTGTCGACGGCTTCACTTATATTGGGAGTCCCATCAGCCCTTGTGGTCTAGTGTGCGACAAAATCTCAGCACGGATAGAAAAGACTCGACTACCTTTTGCCGAATTACTTTATTAATAGCGTAGGCGAGATATCCGTCTACTAACCAAAAGGACGTGTTTATTGCGCAGCAGTTCGTTTCATCCTACTTTATGCCTGTGAAACGACCGGTAAGAGTAGAGAATATTCGTAGGCTACTAGTATTCGATCATAGGTGTCTTCGAGGCATCGCTCGTATATCCTGGGACCACCGAGTGAGTAATGAGGTTGTTAGGAAACGAGTACTAGGTAAGAATGGCAAATCAATGGAAAAAGTAGTGAAACTTCATCAGTTGAGATGGCTGGGATATGTGTTACATATGCCCAACCACCGACTGCCCCGACGTGTAATGCTTTATGGTGTTGAAGTAGGCTGGAAGAAAGCTAGAGGCGGCCAGACGAAAACGTGGCACAAACCCATGAATTCACTGACAAGTGGACTAAGCCATGTTGGTAGGTGTAGACTACCTGGTTGGGATCCGTGAGATGCTAGTAATCGATGGTTAGAGACCGTGAGTGACATGACTCAAAATCGTTTGCAATGGCGCAGATGCATCCACTCATTGTGTTCTCCCAAATTCTAGTCTTCTGAATTCTTCATGTCCCTTTCTTCTTCCTCTTTCCAAATTTATTTCACTGGATTATTGTCCTTGAATAACATCTTCAAACCCTAATCTTTTGGATTACTGCTTATACTCTTACTACCTCTACCACTATGGGATTTGAATCGGTAACTGTATTTCTGTGCTAATGTGGTATGGCAACTCGAACTGATGTACGTACATACGAAGTTTTACTTTATGGCTGAATGACTGACTGACCGATTTGGTCATTATATGATCTCAAAGTTAAATTTTCAGTGGGATACTACTTTATATTTCGGTCATTTAAGAAAGCGCTTGAAAATACTGAAATCGGTTTTCAGGTCATTAGAACTAACGCTTTTATTAAAACAATGACGCTGAAATTTGGTTTATAAAATTTTACAAAAGAATTGGCCTCAATATAAAACCGCTTCTGGTTGTTATTTTGTCATTCGAAACTAAAACTGCCCCATCTGTCTATTAATGCGTCGTTACTTTACTATAATCAGGATGAACAACTTCTTTTATCCAGTCAACCAGCTTGCTGTCAGCACTTCACCAAGAAAACGTTCATGAAAAGACGGTCTAAGATTTAACAAGCTCTCATTCATTCATTCAGTTATCGTATGAGAAAAAAATGTGCTTGCGGCAAACTAGAGTAATGTATGTTACGGAAGTGAGTGGAACTTCATGTCTGCTGCATACCTAAAAGTTTTTAGGTTTAAACATGTGTGATCTAGTAGTTGAAAAAATTGTTTATCTAACGAAATCAATATTCCCACTTCGAATATACCTAATTTGTCAAAACGTGAAATCAGTGGATCAGAAGTTAACTCCTTTATGCTCCTAATATGAACGTTTCATTTTATTCTGTTTTAAAGCTAAGCGAAAAATAACTGATCTTCCCCAGGTCAGAATGTTACTTTATTTATATCTTCCAATGGACCAGCTAGAAAATACAACTGATGTAACGAAATTGTAAAAGCTAATATTAAATGCGAATTCACCTACGTTCTTTTTTGTTATGTTCACTGTAATCCACTCCACTCACCGAAATCGCTGTGGTGATAAAAAGACATTCCTATGAAACATATTTGTAGTGAGTTCTATCCATATGTAGACAGTCATTTTGTTATCAGTACTATTTTGTTGTAAGCATGGAGAGTACACGTATCATTTCAATGATAAAAATAACAAATAGGTATCACAAATGAAATTAATTTGGCTGTGACTTTTTACTATTTCAATAGTTCAATAAATTACGAATAACATGGACAATTACACAGGATAATGAATAAATAAGCAAAGATGATAGTAGCTAGCAGTGACATTCAGGCGCGCGTTTCACCCTATTTGTATGTACATGCATCACAGAGTTGATATTCACTCCGGGACTTGAACCTATTATCGTTCGCTCCAAACACTACTGCGTTATCCACTTAGCTGCTGAGTTCAGATAGCCAATAGCTCCTACAACGGGGTGAACTTTAATTTGTTTTTGTATTGGTTGTTTGGATCTCTCCGTCGATGTTTAGGACTGCAATTGATCAGTCGCTTATTGGCATATATCCTTCGTGTGCGGATCGTCTTGATGTTGTCCTAAATCACAAGCATTATGAGCTAATCACAATCATCTCTGCTTGTAATGCTTGTGGTTTAAGGCAACATTAAGGCAATCTGCATACGATGCACTTATGTCAGCAAGAGGACTGATCAGTCGCCGTCCAAAGCATCAGTGGAAAGGTTCAAGCAACCGATACAAAAGAAAATGAATAAGTACTTTGCAACAAAAACCAGACAAAATTGTCTTTCTTTCTTATGTTAGAAGTTATACTTTTTGAAAACATATATTTCTTACTTAGATTTAGAGAGAAGATGTATCTTTGTGACTACTCAAACATTTTATAAAAATATGTAAACATTACTTTAACTATTTTTTCCTAAAGATTGCAGTTATGTATAGGCTTTATGTACTACGAATGTAATGTGAAAAATCCATTATCTATTTATCAACGTAAAAAACAGCTGGTAAAGTGATTGATTTCCACAATATTATTTCCTTGAGTTATAATCTTTCAATTTCGTTGTAAATTGAAACTTTCAGTACAACTGAGTGATTGAATCAGTAAAGTACGTACTGCTGGTTTGTTTTAGATTTTTCAAGAAAGAATTAAACTAGAGGAATATGTCTTAACAAACTTTTGCGTTTTTCTTTTCAAAGGATCAATTCCATTAATTCAGCTCAACTATAGTGAACTAAGCTCACAAATATTGGTGCCAAGAGAACAGATTGAAGATTGTATACAAAATGTTTGTGTAACATTAGGTCAATACTTGTATCATGAAAAATTTGCCGAAGTTATATTTAATGATATTGGAAAGTTACGTATAAACAAAAAGAAATCGAAATTCTGTTTCTTCAATAGTTTCCTAAGTGAACTTGATAATACTGGAAGGCTGGTTCAAACTTTTCGAAATGTGAGTTGATATGAAATGGTCACTCTTTATGAAAATTCTAAAAACTCAGTGAGCGTTTGAATACAATTTTCAGTTCCTAAGAATGCAGTATAAAGTATAATATGTCAACCAACTGTGTCCTAGGCTCTCCTTTCTAGTTGCTACAATGGGTTCTTTGGTCTGCCTCTTTTCCTTTTATCTCAAGGATCCCAGGCTACGGCTCACTTTATATTCCGGTTGCAATGGTTTCTGCAAAGTATGTTTTATCCACCTTCAATTTCTTCTCTTAATCTCCTCGTGTATCAGCCGGTTATTCCTTTACCAGAGTAGGTTATTGCTGATGGTCTCAGGCCGATGAATCTAGATTATCATGTGTAGATAGCGGTTTGTTAATACCTATACCTTTATGATAATGGTTGTAGTTATTCTCCAAGTTTCAGCCCCGTATAATAAAACTGTTTTAACGTCCGTATTGTAAATTATAATTTTGGTTTTGATTGACAGCTCTTTTCCATTTCTTGTCTGACGCCAAATTCCACCTGAAATGCACTAATGGGCTATCTTATGTCCATAACTTTGCAATTCAGTCCCTTGTTGGAGTATCGTGTGATCGTTAAGATCTTTCCAGATATCCCATGGTACAGAAGATTCCAAAAGATTTTCCTATTCACAATGTCGAATTCTATTTCATAATCGGGGAAGTTGATATATAGTGATAGGTTCCATTTAGATAATTGTTCACCAATGATCCACAGTGTCACAATTTGGTCGATACATAACTGGTTCTTAAAAAAGTCAGCCTGTTGATCTAAAAGTAGGAAGTCTACGAAATCTTTTGTTCTTTGCAGTAGTACGCTTAAAAGGTTTCCTTTGCTACTGAAGGTAGTGTGATCTTTATAGTTATTAAACTAATATTTTATTTGAAGCAACTACTTTCTTAAATAGAGTTGAAGTTGATTATTTGTACAAATCATATAAGCTTTGAATAACTTTTGAACGTATTATTTTGTAGTCATTCAAAACTACATAATAAAAATATAGTAAATCCTAAGACACATTTCATGTGACTTCTCATTTAATCTGAAAAGTTGTGAATAATGATCAGCACGTACTACAGAGATTAGCAATCACTCTTCTTAAAGGATACATAAGTAGTAGTATTAATAGTAGGATGTTGAGCAATATTTTTATCCTCATTTTCGCTCTTATTATGTACATTTATAGGTCATAACCGCAAACTAATTAGTAACGGACAATGCTATTACTGACATTAAAGACGTCAGTTACCATGGGTTAATAATGAAGAATGCTTTGGTCAATAATGGCTGTTTGATCAACTTTAGTCTCTACATATTCTTTGAACTCATACAATAGTTTTTTAGATTTTGATTATAACAAGTGCTCATGAGTTATAGTAATAACGATAAATTCCATACATGTTTTTGTCGTTTGATTTATAAATATGTGGCATTTCTCGCGTTTGACTTCAAACTGAAGCTTCTACGATTTTCTGTGGCCACATTAGTTTTTTCTAGACGATTAAATAAGAGAATAGTAATGTAAATTACCAAAAAGATGTAATTGTTCCTGATTTTAGCGTCCAGAATCTTCTGACGGTGTAACAACTGATCGATCAGTGTTGAGCGACAGAAGTCATGGATCTATTAATTCCGTGAAAAAGTAAGTTATGACAATTTGATTAAGTAATGATGATACATCCCTTTGTATGTCTTTAAGATTCATACTAAATCTCTAACTAATCTTGGCGAAATGAGAAGCGTAATGGTAGCAAACAAAGAAGTCTATCTATCTTAATTAAAGCCTGGTGCCTCCACAGTTTAATGCTTCGGTGCTTACTATAAGTTCGCAACTTTTGTTTCAAGTCAGTCGATCATAATTTTTAATTGGATACTATGTTTTAGAGTTTGTTACTTGCTTACTTACGCCTGTTACCCGTCATGAAGGAGCACAGGTCGCCCAAGCACATTCTTTATCCGACTCTGTCCTCGGCAATATTTTCCAGTTGTTCCCAATTGTTATTCGTCCTTTTCATATCTGCTTCCGATTCTCGACGCAGTGTGTTTTTTGGCCTTCCTCTTTAACGTTTCTCTTCAGGATTCCAAGTTAGCGCTTGCCTTGTGATGCAGCTTTACGATTTGCGCAATGTATGTCCTACCCAACACCAGAGTATTTTCCTAATGTCTTCTTCAACTGGAATCTGATTTGTTCTCTCCCACAGTAGGCTGTTACTGATGGTATCTGGCCAACGGACATTCAGTATTTTGCACGGACAATTGTTTATAATTACTTGTACCACTTGAGGATGGTTGTGGTAGTTCTCGAGGTTTAAGCTCCGTACAGCAGAATTGTGCTGACGTTCGTATTGAAGATTCTGACTTCGATATTGGTTAACAGTTGTTTTGAGTTCCATATTTTCTTCAATTGTAGAAATGCTGTCCTTGCCTTGCCAATCCTTACCTTTACACCTACATCGGATCGTCCTTGTTCGTCGATGACGCTATCCAGGTATGTGAAGGTTTCCACCTCTTTCAGAGTTTAATTATCAAGTGTGATTGGGTTGGTGTTCTCCGAGTTGTATTTGAGAATCTTGCTTTTCCCTTGTGTATGTTGAAGCCTACTGCTGCAGAGACTGCTACCGCACTGGTTGTCTTGGTTTGCATTTGTTGGTCTGCGAAGTCCAAGTCGTCTAGTTGTATCCAAGCTGTTCATTGTATTCCGTACTTTCGCTGAAATGTGTAGGTCTTCGTAATCCATTCAATCATCAGAAGAAAGAGAAAGGGGGATGGTAGGCAGCCTTGTCTGACTCTGGTCCTCACTTCCAATGCTTCTGTCAGCTATCCTACATGCAGGACATTACAGTGTAGTCCGTCATATGAATTCCGTATGACGTTGGCGATTTTCCTGGGTGCGCCATAGTGTTGAAGAAGGTTCCATAAGGTTCTCCTATCCACAGTGTCAAACGTCCTCTCATAGTCGAGGAAGTTGTAATATAATGACAAGTTCCATTCAATTGGTTGTCCAACGACGATTCGCAGTGTCGCAGTTTGGTCTGTATACGACCGACCTGTTTATCTCGAAGCTGGACGTCTACCGAGTCTTTCGTCCGGTTCAGCAACACTGTTGAAAACGTTTCCTGGTATCGATTGTAGTGTGATGCGTCCGTAGTTCTCACACTTATTCAGATCTCCCTTTGTATCTTGATGAGGTATCCTTCTTCCAGTCTGTTAATATATGTTCTTCCTCTCAAATCTCCCTGAATAGGGTTTGGAGCCTCTTTTCAGTTACCTCTGTTTCTGATTACAGTTCTTTGGTTGGCATATTTTCAGGCACTGTTGCTTTCCCATTCTTGATTTGTCTGATCGTTACGCTGATTTCTTCGACCGTTGGTGGAGTGACATTTATAGGAAGGTCTGTGTGTGCTGATTTGATGTCCGGTGGAGCTGGTCGATTCAAGAGTTCCTCAAAGTGTTCTACCCATCTGTTCCTCTGTTCTTGAATATCACTGGTTGGCTTGCCTTCTTTGTCCTTGACCGGTGTCCGTGGTTTACCATATTTCCTTTCCAGTTTCTTCGTTGTGTCATATAGTTGTCTGATATTTCCTTCACTTGCAGCCTTTTCCTCTGTCGTTGCTAGGTCTTCCACGTATTTCTGCTTGCCAGCTCTAAAGCATTTCCTCAACTCCTTGTTTGCTTCTATGTATTCAGCTTGTGCCTTGACTTCCTCTGTTCTTGCTCGACTGTTGTTAATTGCTGTCTTCTTGTTGTTCTTTTCTTGAATCTTGTCACGGGTTTCGATGGAGATCTATTCCTTGTGATTATGGTTCTTGCGGACCATTCCATTTTGTGACATGCTTTTATATGCTGTCCGAAAACTGGCTAAAATAAATTTCGGTTTTGTCTTCACTGAGCTGAACGGTTTAATTGCAGATCTTTAATTGTCATTTTGGATAGCATTAGTTTTAATTTTCTGGGTGTCCGGTTCATGTTCATGTTAAATGGTTTATTAAAAATTGGCCACTGCGCAAGCGATATGCACTATTGTCAGAGGTTTGTATTTTTCATTGAATAAAATGCGAAATAAGTATTCCTACTGGCTTGTCGTTATTCATTGCTATCAGCTTCATCAAATTGACAGTAAACCAGAATTTACAAAAATCTCTGTCTGTATCAATGCATTCACTCAACAACGTAGAATTACTTAATGCAGAAGAATTTTCATCGAGTTATTGTATATAAGCTGAGATTTTTGTAAATTGTGGTCTACTATTACTCTGATAAAGCTATTTATACCAATAAAAACACTTTTTTTTGTTTTCACGTATTGGGAAATACAATTTTCTAATAGTAGTATAGATTTTACGTTGTCTAGTGAAATGGCTTAAACAATCGATTTTATTTACTTTTTATTTTACTGGCCATTAGTAAATTTTAGGGAAATCAGCTCTGTGTTGTTAAGATCTAAACCGTCATCTTATGGGGTAGCTAGATTTATTAGTGGATCTTCTACGATAATTTGTAGGTCAACGTTTGGGTAAAAGTAGTTTATACTATCGAGACTTGGTTAATATGCTTTAGATTACTACCCCGTTATTCTGCCATGATGATTTTTAAACTAAACCAATTAGAATAGAAAAATCTATACATTGTTCACGAATCCATCTCTAACGTACGGTTATTTAAAAAATTTTATTAAAGGAGATTGGCTACCATAGATGAAGATAAGCCTTCTACTTCTCCTATGCCTCCGTTAAGTGAAAAAACATATCAATTTAAGAAACAAGGTATGTATTCATTAATTATTACCGAAGTGTTTTTATGGGTTTGTGATCTGAGATGTTTTAAATCTGCAAAATGTGAGGTTGTATGAATTCATGTATTATATGTATATAAAAATTCTTTCGAATCTTAGACTAAAGCTTATCCCAGTGATTTTCTAAACTTTTATACTTTTAAAACTTAATTTTATGAGAACCAATATTTAGGATAATAAAGAAGTAACAAGTATATCACTCAATAAATCAGCTATCGTCAATCTTTGACTTCATTTTCTTGAAGCATGTTAAATCCTATTCAAGAAAATAACTAAATAACTAGTGACAAAAAGTTAGAAATAGGAAATTCAGATGACATAGGTACACAAAGGAATATTTGGTTCTAAAAAATATGAGATTTTCACTTTACGTTTGATGTCATGGTTACTATTACGTAGGTTTAAGAGCAGATTATATCTGTATGGGTCCTACTAAAAAACAGTAAAATGTTTTAATTCTACATTAAATAATTTTTTTTGCTCTCATATACCTATTAATTACGTAAACAGAACTCCAGTAGGAGTATGCCACGCCATACTGCGATTTTCCTATTAGTTTATTTGCAAAATGTTTCTAAACTATGCGATACGCGGAGAGGTTTGGTGATGCTACATCCTACGAACTGGATTATCAGGTGATTTTGTTTGGCACTTCGATCTCCAATATTCAGTCATCCAACTTATTAAAGACAACATTTTCTGAGATATTATCCTGTCTTGTAAGAGATAACTTTTATTATCAACAATATCCGTTCTCTTATTTCAGTATCAATTTTAAAACATCCTCTTTTTAATCAATGCATTTTATGTTATCAGATTTATTCATAGAGGAGTATAAAAGTATTCCAGGATTATAAATTACCTTTAATGTGTTGCTGAGACTTGTTAGACTTCAGGTAATGTGTATGTTCAATTATAATTTTAAAAATGATTTATTCAGTCAGTAATATAGTTGTTTTGTACATGATACTTCAACCTAATAGCCATGTAAAACAGAACCAAATCTAAAGTATTTGATTATTTATGTTTGAATGTCGATTATATCTGTCGTTTTCTACTCATTATGTCAAATCCAAAAGTGACTTTGGAATATAAAACTAAAATATTTAGTTACTAAATCATATGTTTGTTATGATTTGATTCTTCCTATATCTAATTCTCACAAAAGGAGCATTGTCAAGGTGTTCCACCAGGAAAAGTAAGTCCCTATAGTGTTTATAATCCTATGAATCGGTGTAGTCCCGATTCAAACTAACAGCTGAATGAATTATTGTTAAAAAAACATCGAAGACGTTTGAAAGTCGAGCAAGAAAATATAAAACAAGGTTTCAGTCTTCAATTGTGTTTGTACGGTCAACTTCAGTCACAATCAACTTTTAGGTGCTTCTGGATCTGATGTATGGAGTTTTCATTGGAAAGTGCAAGGCAGTGGCTTCAGAGGAAGATGTCGTGCCAGTGGTTATGATTACGTGGAAGCCAAGCGATAATCAAAAGACTCATTTTAATAACTTAGGTGATTGTTACTTTTATATTTAAATAACATCAAGGGTAGCATGTCTTAATTGCAAGCAAGTGAAGATTAAATATATGATACACAATCGTTGTGGTTAGTTTAGTAGATTAACAATCAGTACAGAAACAAGTGAACGCATTGAACTAATCGAATACACAGCCTTTCAAAGGTCTTGAAGATGGACTAAATTAACTAGTGAATATCATCAAATGATATGCCGCACTGACGGTTGAGAGTGTAATGGAGGATATTGTTTGATCAAATCCTATAAAACTATACTGGATCGTGTTCTAAATATTTACCCTTATATTTCTATGATATTCAGTTGAACAAGATTATGATTTCAAAAAGGTTAAGGCAACCCTTTAGATGAATTCACAAATAACTGGTCACCTGAACTTAGTACTCGAATTCGCTCTCAGGTCATATATTTGGTACTGAATAGCTGAATATTTGTGTTTTGTGTACTTGACATTTTAAGGTCACAATGATTAGATCAGTATTTATCAAACTATTGATGATTTTTCTCATCTCGTTTGGAAACTAACGTTAGTTACTGAACAGATATGAATTTTTACTTTGATCTTCACTATATATAGTTCAATTATGGTAGAATTTTAGACTCCACTTTTTTATTAAGCATTTGCTGTCCCAAAAGATTGACGGTAACATACCATAACAACAAAACAGTTATTAAAAATATCTTCAATCTAACATACTGTTACTATAGCTTTTATCTCTGTGTAGTAGTGATTAAAGCTTGAGAAATCTGTTCAAACCGGTACTGCGTTGCATACTTTCAAGTTGTCCCGACTGACAACAGTACATCAATCTGAAGTCGATAAGAGGAAGACCAAGTAATAGAGATTATAGTACTATCGATATTAAGAAAGTAAAACAAGGAAGCGAGCTCTGAACTCACTGAACAAAATGTCTCTAGAGTCTAGAAGGAAATACTAAAAAAACTGAGAAGTGGACCTATACTATTTCTCCCTATTTCCCCAAAATGAATTTTGAATGTCGCATAGATCTCAAGCCTGCTTATTCCTACAAGGCTCATATCAATAAACAGTGACCTAATATGTAGGTAACATAATGTGATCTAAACTTTCTTAACCTTTCACCAAAAATCAACCCGCCGGCTAGTATGATACGTTAAGAGGAAGTGACCACGTGTAGTCAACATAAATCCAAATCACTAAATTTGATAGTAGTTTGCACAATCACCAAAAAATTTACGAATTTCCGATTTCGCAGATTACTTCTACAGAACATTTCTCTTTTACTAGTATTTAGCATATACACATAATGATTTGAAAACATTTGTCTCTATTATCCATATAAAAGAGAGTATTCAGCCGTTACTTTATAGTCGAAAGTAATGTATAACGCATTCATTGTGAAATACGTAACTCCAGAATTTATCCAATTGAAACACTCATCATTGTAAATGTCATCCAACGGTTTAGTGACTAGAACTTATAATTCGATGCTATTAGAATTATTTTTCCAGAATATTTATTTAAGATAACTGATCTATTATATTATCGATTGTAACTTTGGTCTTTGTTGGGAGTTATGTAGACTGCTACGTCTGGATTCTTTGGGGTAACTAGAATTAGTAGTTAAAAACAAGATTTGGTTCACATCACTTATAACTGTAGAAGTACACTCAGTTTCTAACTTTTTCCAAGTTTCCAATATACTAATATTATATATATATTCTTGCTTCTTGGTTACTTGCAGACGTTTTTCTCTTGGTTGTGGTGGTCCGTAGTGCGTTAGCTGAAACAAACTCTATTTTCGCAGAGGTTTTAACTTATTTTTTTATTTGAATAGTAAATAAAAGAAAATAAGCCAGTTTACTTTTTGCAACAAGTAGGTTATTTTAGTTCTTGTACCGCCCTACAGATAACTACAGAACACCACATTTGTTCAAGACTGATGCACCTATAGGTAATAAACTGATAAGAAATATTTCGTAGACTTCGTTTTTTGGCAAATGATACTTTTGTTTTCTAATCCATAGATGATCAGTCAAGTACCAGTGATAAAGTTTCAAGGATAGATGATCCTGATATTGTAAGATGTAATACTGATTCCTTAGCATCGTGTATTCAAACTAGTCGAATACATCGAAACAATCAAGTATGTAAACATTTACGCAAGAATTTTATTGTTTCAGTGTCTTCATGATTTTTATTATTATACTTAAAAATGATTCAGTCTCATTCTTAGAAGTGACTAATCAGATCCCATGAAGCAGGGAAATTATAAACAATCATCAAAAACATATTTCTCATATGAAATATTTTGTATATGCTTTTTAGATCAGGTTTAGTTAGCTCTGGTGATAAATTATTGAGGCAGTTGAAATACTAGTGCGTCGTTTACCTCAACAGATGTTGAATTGTGTAGAAATAGAAAAGCAGAGAAGTAAAAATGTCAAATACTTAGAATTAGAGCATTTATTACTTACTGTAGTTCAACATCAGACATATGCTGTTCATTTTTTATGGTAGCAATGATTCTTACTGAAAATTCTCCATAATGGTTTTTGTTACTGTTAAAAAAATGTAAACTGTGTCTTTATATCATGTTTCAGTTGTGTTACACTTGAAGCACAATGGAGGTTATAAACTTAGTTCTACCTAAATTACTTATGCTACGATTTATATTTGTCTCGTTAGGGATTTTGACAGTTTTGTGTAGCTAGTGATATTCTGTAATTATTGTTTTTTCATAGTCGTTTATTATGTACATTTTTACATAAGTTCATGAATAACTGCAATGAACCTACGGAACGAATGGTTATTTCACAGTTAAACAGTTTTCACCTTGCTCATAATTTCAAAACATTGTATACCAATTAGATAAACAGGAAGAACAGATTTATCAGTATTGAGAAAGGTTGTAATTTGCAAAGAAAAAAAATTAAAACCGTAATTCTAAAAACAATCAATTAAGTATTTTTAGTGGTCGATTTCGTAAACACAAGTAATTTCAGGCTGTATATAAAGATAGAACTGGTCTCCAGACAGGAAATTATCCCATATTAAGATCGAAAAATTCAGCGGAAGTCCATCTATCAAACGGTGTAATGTGGTTAATTAATTACACTGCAATATCATTTGGTTCGGTTTGCTTCCGTTAAGATGTGGAAAAGAACAAGCACAATACTTTTATCTACGGTTTGTTGCAGACTGTCTTCAAACATTAAATATTATATTCGACTATGCAGACTACTGGTTGTAATATTTTTGATCCGAAAAAGTGTTTTATGTAGTTTTATTTAATATTTTTTAAATCGACAGAATTTTCTAATATATATTACTTTAGTGCTACAAGTTTTGGCAGAAGACAACAGGAAACCTAAAGCGCTTGAAATACTCTACATTTTTAGGGAGGAACCACCTAACTTTTTAAAGGACACAAATATTTAGCTTCCAAAAGTAACACGTATAAAACCTTTTTGTTTTGTGTAACAGAAAATTTATTGTTGAGTAAATGTCAAGCACTTATGTCTTCTATTCCTTTAGAAAGTTCAGGATTCAGATTTTGAAGCAAATTAAACAGTATAGATTATGATAATCGACTAACGATTGCTGACTATCGAATATTAGCAATAAATTCTGGTTAAAAACACGACTATTGATGATCCATAAACTGAAACGAATTTTTCAAAAAGAATAACTCACCAAAACATGGCCCATAGAAATTAATACTGCGAGTGAATTCATGTTAAAAAATGTACTATAAGATGTTGCTGTTACTGATTCAAATATTTGGTCATCAAGTTAGTAATCAAAATGTTTGTCAGTGGTCACACCTTACCTCCAGTCGGAATAGGAATACTGGTGTTCAAGTACTTAAAAACAAAGATTCAACAAAATTCTTATGTGTTCAAATTCATCATTTTGGATTGTTGAAAAATATATAATTATTTTAGAACTTTTATCATTGTTTAATTCAATTGTTTAGGTTTCAGCAGTTGAGGAAATGCCAGAAACTGCCAGTCAGCATGAATCACTCCCAGAAAAAGAATTTAATGAAAATCCTACAATTTCAAGTCCACCTTCAACTGTTGCAGATAACACTGAATTAAATCAAAAAGGTTACATTACACCAGATTTGCCAAAACTTTATACAACTGATATTGAACAGTATGTCAAACAGAGTTCAAAAGTTTCAAGTCATTGTTCTGCATCCTATACGAGCTCTAAATTGTCAGATTACTCAAGATCTACACTATCAAGTGTACGCTCATTAAAAAGTAATGTTGAAGAACTAGAGAAAAGAATACCTAAGACTGATGGCAATTGTAACCATGCAATAAGTAAAAATAATGGGTTATGTTATTTGTGCTATCAGAGACGTATACGTAATATTCCTGTAGATTTAAAAGATGAAATAAAGAAGAGGGAACAAGCTGAAGATGAACTTTTACAAATTTATCAAAGAATGAGGGAAAATAATGAAACTAAACGAGAACAAGTAAGCTTTATCATAATTTTGGAATAAAATATATAATTGACATTTATAGTTAAATGCAACTCAGAAAGCAAGTATCATTTCATTTACTATGATTTGGATCACACTGATTTCAAGACTATGAGGATGATTATTTGCTTACCTCAAACCATCTAAAGACAAAAGCGTTCAGTAGATTGAATTTTGTGCTTAAACCGCAAAGCGTAGTGGTATACACGAAGACCGTTATAGAAAGATCACTGTGCTGTGACATTTTGCTTAGTTGTATTGCAGTGAACGAGAACACCAGTAGGAACAACCGAATGTATTTGAATACAAAATTACAGAACGTCTTAGTAGAATCTGAGAGCTATACATTAAATACTTCATTTATAAAATTTCAATCAATTATCTCAGACTTGATTATTCCTTCATTTCCACAACAAGCATCCTCTGCTCTCGTTTTCTTCTCTTTGCTCTTCTTAACCTTCTACCGCCAGACAATTCACTTTCAATTGCTGATGCACACTACTTATATCTGTCGACATCAGTAGCACACACCACACTCGTGCGCCCTTTAAAGTAGTTGTTCTTGCTGTGGTCCTGCTCGCCGTGCTACTTTCTTCTTTTCTGAAGTCTGTACCACGCTCTCCGTCAAAATGTCGAGTTTGTGGCGCGCGCACTAACCTTTTTGGCTCCGTCGATTTACCGAGCTCTCAAAATCCGACGTACACCCAAAATCTGGGACGTTCGATACATGAGCTCCAGAAACCTGAGCCATCTACATTCACTGTCCTCCCAGAAGCCACACGTCCCATCGCCCCTCTCTGTCGACAACACCCGCCGCGGCCAACACTACCACGCTGCCACGCCAGAACACTCCACTATACACGACCTTCCCCCACCAGACCGCCTTAACCGACACCTCTCCAGAGAATAATTGTTGTGGAATAAAGGGACAATCAAGTCTGAGACAATTGACTGACATTTTTTAAATTCAGTATTTACTGTGTGATCCTCAGATCTTACTGTGAGATTCTGTAATTTTGTATTCAAATACATTCCTTGTCCCCACTGTTGTTCTCGTTCACTACAGCGTTTGTTCTTTTCAATCCGGAAAAGTTGTGCAGATAAAGATATAAATACAAATGAATAATTTAGTTTGGGTATCGAGCCCTTTTAATAAAGCCATTGTTTGCTTCTAGATACCATCCATTAAAAAATGGTAACTTGGCAACTTGGACCGACGTACATCTGTGTTAGGCTCTATGTTGATATCCGTTTGTTGGTTATCTATGATCAAATATTCATAGAGGCTTACTTCAGGTAATATGTAAGTTTTTGCTTTCGATGGTTTGTGCTGTGTTCCTAAAAGTTAAGCGACTCTATTTTTATTTAAATTTCAGGAGAATTTGCTCACCAGGAGGAATGAATTATGCAAACAGGCAGCTTTTAATTTGGGTGTTGCTTGTTCGAAACGTATGAAAAAGTCATTTGTGGATCCTACAATCTATCAAACATTTATTATGGATAAAAGACCACCTACACCATTTCGTCAAACTAAACAGAAAGAATTGAAGTGAGTTTATAGCACCTCATCTACGTCAATGTATACAGTATACGTCTAGTTTTATTAACCTCTTCCATTAATTTATTTAACGGACAGTGTCATTCGGTCAGTAATAATTTTTCAATACCAAAGTATTATTATATTGGTATGTGGATTTATGCTTGATCACATGTTACAGCCTACATTAAGCTGTAGTTAACGCTTCATATTGTCTTCTGAAATTTGCATGCTTTTGGGAGTTATCTGACAACGGTTATGAAGACGAATGATTTACTAAGCACAGCGATTAACTACAAGTTCAAATTCAATTAGACTCAATTTAGTCTAAAGTAACTGCAAGACTTTATAAAGTTAAAATATTCGTCTAGTTTATATTTGTGTGAATTGTTCTTAACGGATTGTTCTTGTCCAGTATTTATCACATGCAACAGATCACTTAAATAGTTTAAAAAGGACGCATTATCACCTGACGATGATGGGATAGATGATTAAGCATCTTTTATAATGTTCTTTATATAACGTGTTCATATAAGTAAATATATTCCGGTTGTTTTCAAAATATGCCGTATGACTAAGAGCTTCTAAAAAAAACTAAATAATCCTAAGCTGCTAAAACTATACTTTGTCGACATGTATAGAATTGTAGCTCGTGAGTTAACGTCGAATCGAAAAAGAATTTAAAAAACCAGATAGCATTAACCGACTATTTTGTGTATGCTTGAAGATATTTGAGAAATTCTCATCTCGTTACGGGTATGGAACCAAAGGGGATTTTTAGCAAGCGATATATTGCTAATCTTTTGAATTCCAGTGTTTTCCCCCATTAAATTCTGCCCTTTTGGCTAAAGTTTGAGGTATCCAACTCTGTACATAGTGGATGACAAGAGCTGCTAATATAAATGAGCCGCTCTGCACTCCCCAGTTTTCGACATTTTTTTGAATTGTCCTACCGTAGTAAAACATACATTTACATTCTTCAGCTCTTCAAAACCCACTTAAATCAGTTGTATGAAAATCACACTGTGAAATATAACAAGTAGGTAACTGAGATTGCTGTATATATTCTTGGTGTTTCATAATAGCCTTGTTTGTTTAATAAGATGATAATGTTTAATAAAACTAGACATTTTCTTTAAACAACATCTTGGACGCAAATCTTTACTCTTATCATTCATTTAATCATTTGGATATTGATCAAGAAATTGAGAATTTCTTTCTACCAGTTTATAAAATAGAAGTTGTAGCAAAAATCACTGAATTACCATATCCCATTCACATTCTAATGGTGTTATAGATTGTCTTCTCAGCTTTTTCCTTGTGAATTCTCATCGCAAGCATGAAAACTTCGTACGGAATTTTTTTTAAGTAGTAATATCATGGATATTAAACTAGAATTTATATACATTTTAAGAAATACCAGTGTTTGAACACATTGAATTTCAACAGAAGAAAAACTAAATCGGTCAAGTAAAACACATTGTAGTGGCTCGTGTAAATTTGGTCGGTTCTTAATGAAAAAGTTACTAAGAAACGTAATATGGAAGCTATTGTGTTACGTTTCCTATTCTTACAGAATGGGCTCATAATACGGTTCGTAACTGCACTTTTTTGAATATGATTGTTGAAGGAGGGAGAAAAGACTCTGCCTGTAGCTCTTTTAAAGTTACTGCCGGTTTCAAGCTCATAAAAAGGAGGAGAGTTGGGAATGAGGTTAGCGACCCCATCCCGTAGAAAACTAACTCGCTAAAAATACCCTAACCAGAAAAAAATAATTCAAACCATTTAAACTCTTCCCTCCAAGTTGAAGGAAGAATTATGACACCTCATGATGAAAGCCGAGACTCTTCGGAAGTCAAGAGGCCAGTGCCCCTTCCAACAATCAGAGCAACACTTTTTATAGAAAAATGGAACGTCCGAACAATGTGGGATACCGCGAAGACCAGTCAAATAGCAATGGAAATGAGGAGATACAAATTAGCAGTATTTGGAATCAGCGAAACCCATTGGACACAAGCTGGACAGCAAAGACTAAATACGGGAGAGATGATACTATACTCTGGTCACGAAGAGGAAAATGCTTCACACACTCAGGGAGTTGCTCTAATGCTGCCCAAACAAGCACGAATGGCACTTATAGAATGGGAATCTCATGGATCCAGAATTATCAATGCATCATTGAAAACAAAGAAGGAGGGGATCACAATGAATGTTATCCAATGTTATGCACCCACCAATGTAACAAAGGCGACGACAAAGATCAGTTCTATGAGAGGCTGCAATCAATCATAACTAAGTGCTTAAGAAAGGATCTCATCATCCTGATGGGAGATCTAAATGCTAAAGTCGGAGTGGACAACATAGGATATGAAAATATAATTGGACGATATGGACTAGGAGAGAGAAATGGAAATGGGGAGAGATTTGCAAATCTGTGTGCATTCAACAAATTTTTTATAGATGACACAATATTTCGACACAAACGCATACACAAAGCTACATGGATCTCACCACATCACACCACAGACAATCAGATAGATCAGATTTGTATCAACAAAATAATCAGAAGGACAATGGAAGATGTGAGAATTAGGAGAGGAGCTGACATAGATTCAGATCACCACCTGGTTGTGGCCAAGATGAGACTGAAGCTAATGAAAAACTGGAAAACTGGGCAAACAGCATTACAAAGGTTTAATACAGCCTTCCTTCGAGATACTGACAAACTCAACGAATTCAAGATGAATCTCAACAACAGGTTCCAAGCTTTACAGGATCCACTGAAAGAACAAGAAACTACGATGGAGGACAACTGGAAAAGGATTAAAGAAGCACTAACTCCAAAGTGTCAGGAGGTTCTGGGCTGCAACAAGCATCATCATAAGAAGTAAATCTCGATCGAAACCCCGGACAAAAGTCAAGGAACGAAAAACAAGACAGCAATTAACAGCAACCAAACAAGAACATAGAAAGTCAAGGCACAAACTGAATACACAGAATCAAACAAGCAAGTTAAGAAGAGCATTAAAGTATACAAGCAGAAATACATGGGAGAACTAGCAATGACGGCAGAAAAAGCTGCAAGAGAAGAGAATATGAAACAACTATATGACACAACGAAGAAACTAGAAGGGAAATATAGTAAACCGGAGAGACCAGTCAAGGACAAAGAAGGAAAAACTATCACTGAGATTCAAGAACAGAGGAAAAAATGGGCAGAATACTTCGAGGAATTGCTTAATAGGTCAGCTTCATTGAATCCATCGGAAATCGAAGCAACACACACAGACCTTCCTATAGGTGTTACTCCACCAACGATCGAAGAAGTCAAGATGGCCATCAGACGAGTTAAGAGCGGGAAATCGGCAGGACCTGACAATATACCAGCTGAAGCACTGAAATCAGACATTGAAGTAATTGCAAACATGCTTCACTTTCTATTCAAGACGATTTGGGAAGAGGAACAAGTGCCAAGGGACTGGAAAGAAGGATACCTCATCAAGAGACCAAAGAAAAGAGATCTGAGCATATGTGAGAATTACAGAGGCATCAGTTTGCTGTCAGTGTCGGGAAAAGTTTTCAACAGAGTATTGCTGAACCGGACGAAAGACACAGTAGACGCTCGAATTCGAGATCAACAGGCTGAATTCCGTGAGGATCGGTCATGCACAAACCAAATCGCGACACTACCGATCATTGTAGAACAATCAGCTGAGTGGAATTCGTCGCTATACATAAACTTCCATGACTATGAGAAAGCGTTTGATAGTGCGGACCGGAGAACATTATGGAAACTTCCTGGACACTATGGAGTTCCTGAGAGGATTGTCAACATTATCCGGAACTCATGCGAAGGACTACAGTGCGGAGTCGTGCATGAAGGACAGCTGAAAGGTGCATTCCCACTAAGGACCGGAGTCAGACAAGGTTGCCTACCATCCCCCTTTCTCTTTCTTCTGATGATTGAATGGATTACGAAGACCTACACATCTCAGCGAAAGCACGGAATACAATGAACAGCTTGGATACAACTAGACGACTTGGACTTCGCAGATGACCTAGCTCTCCTATCCTATACAGACCGACAAATGCAAACCAAGACAACCAGTGCGGTAGCAGTCTCTGCAGCAGTAGGCCTCAACATACACAAAGGAAAAAGCAAAATTTTCAAATGCAACTCGGAGAACACCAACCCAATCACACTTGATAATTAAACTCTGAAAGAGGTGGAAACCTTCACATACCTGGATGTAGGTGTAAAGGTAAGGATTGGCAAGGCAAGGACAGCATTTCTACAATTGAAGAAAATATGGAACTCAAAACAACTGTTAACCAATATCGAAGTCAGAATCTTCAATACGAACGTCAGCACAATTCTGCTGTACGGAGCTTAAACCTCGAGAACTACCACAACCATCCTCAAGTGGTACAAGTAATTATAAACAATTGTCCGTGCAAAATACTGAATGTCCGTTGGCCAGATACCATCAGTAACAGCCTACTGTGGGAGAGAACAAATCAGATTCCAGTTGAAGAAGACATTAGGAAAATACTCTGGTGTTGGGTAGGACATACATTGCGCAAATCGTAAAGCTGCATCACAAGGCAAGCGCTAACTTGGAATCCTGAAGAGAAACGTTAAAGAGGAAGGCCAAAAAACACACTGCGTCGAGAATCGGAAGCAGATATGAAAAGGACGAATAACAATTGGGAACAACTGGAAAATATTGCCGAGGACAGAGTCGGATAAAGAATGTGCTTGGGCGACCTGTGCTCTTTCATGACGGGTAACAGGCGTAAGTAAGTAAGCAAGGAGAAAAAGTGATTATTTTACATTGTTTGTGAAAGATTTTCTACAACTCAGAAATAAGTGGTTTATATTTTATTGAATGTTAACTATATTTGTCAAGCTTTCGAACATTATGAAGTCGTGTCTGAACACCACAAAATTGTATATCCTCATAATATCACCACACTTACAGTAAAATGCAGATTTAAGCTGAATTCTTTATCGTTTGCACAATGACATTAGATCAGCGAAAATCCACAATAAGGTTTTAAAGTTGAGAAATGTAAATCAATTGGTTTGTGGTTTACGAGATATTAATTTATGGTTAGGAACCGAAGTAACAAGACTAAAATTTAATAAAATTACCTATACGCATTCATTTTGTACCATACTTTAAATTTTGTGTCTTTTAAGCTCCCGCAACATTACTCTCTCACATCCATTTGTTCTTGTTTGAGTCTTATTTCCTGCGTTCATTTTCCTCCCTATTGCCCTCACTTCTTATCTCCTTAAATGCCTGTCGCGCTTTTCTAATCAGAAGTGTAGCAACTCAGACTGATACAGAGTTGTATCAAGTCCTAGGTTGCTCATGAATGAATCTAAGGTTATAATGTGATTGTAAGTTACACAGCTGTGAATTTTTTGTAGTACTAACTTATTATCTCAATATCATTTCAATCACTAGATTTTGAGCATGGCCATCATGTAGATGATTCTTTTTAGACCCTCTTTTTATATATACCTAATTTACTTTTATATTTAAATTGAAGAACAGAACTTGATAATCAGGTCGAGCAACGGTTATCTGATATGCATCATTTGAAAGAACAAGAACTTTATTTGGACAAATTGGAACAAGTTAAGTTAGTCAAAGAACTGGAAACTCAAAAAAGACGGGTGTATGAAAGCAAACTGCAGAACCAGTCAGCATACAAAGAAGCGTTGGACTTCCAGGTTGATAAGTTTGTATTTTATTTAAAGAAAATTGAAGGTTAATAGTTCCGATAAGTTTATATCACACACTATTATACAACACTAAGTAGCAGATTTTATTCGATTTCTCATGGTGTAGTATATGACCAAACCAAATTTTTCTCAGAACAACTTTACAAAAATTGTTCAACAGACTGGCGTAAAGGTATTAAACGGCATAAACAGTGAACAAGACAGAATATGATGAAATGAAGTACATAAAATAAGCCTCAGTGACTGCTATGACAATCAAATTCACTTTAAACCTAAAACAATCTAACCAGTTATACATCTAAATTCTAAAGTTCAGTATAAATAGCGTAATAAATATCACTACAGATCATGTTATGAACACTAGAAATCAAATATTTTAAAGTCCTATTATGATTATCTTGACGCTTTCAAGTAGCTCGAATACCGTAATATCAAAGAACAAAAGGACATAATTAATTAATAACTGCATAATGTACTACTAGGATACAAAAATGGCAAACTAATAATGAAAATGTAGGAGGCTTGAATATGAATAGCAGTTAAAAATTATACTAAATGTCTATAAGTTTATGAGATTTTTGTAGGGATAAAAGTGAAAATTCATATTCTTTCTCAATCTACTAGAACGACTGTATATGATTTAAATTAATTTAAAGCTGAATAAACATAATATTAGTACTGATGATATTCAACTAATTGAAGATTCCAACGTACATGATTCCACGTTTATTACGAATTCCAAATTTATTACGTAGAGTTGTGCTCATTAAGTTGTGTACGTTATAATTAGGACTATCTCGGGAATTTTTAGTGGGACATCAATTCGAATACTTTTAATTATCATATTGGCTTCGTGATAGAGCCTGTGATTGAACACTTGCTTACTTGCTCACGCCCGTTACCCCTCGTAGAGGAGCACAGGTCGCCCAACAACTTTCTACATCCAACTTTGTCTTGGGCAATCCTTTCCAGTTGTTCTCAGTTGTTATTCATCCTTTTTATGTCTGCTTCCAATTTTAAACGCAGTGTGTTTTTTGGCCTTCCTCTTTTCCGTTTCCCTTCAGGATTGCAAGTTAGCGCTCGCTTACACAACTGAACGTATTAAATTTGTAATGCCTAATAAACCCAGAATCAAGTATGAAGGAATCGTCAGTTATTCAAAATATTACAGAATATTCTGCTTAATGAGAATCAGGATACATAGGGTAGAAAAATTATATTTAGTATTCTGATTATCTAGTTCGCTACCTGATAAGTAATAATATATCAAAACATAATATTCTGCTATTTTGTAAGGTCTTCATAGGTTTGAGAAATTCTTTTTTAGTCATTAATGTACTTTGCTGTTGATAGCAATAGATAGTGATTTCAAAAAAAGTTGTTTTTTGGATTAAATGCTTATACGCCGAGCATTAAATATTAACTTCAAATATGATGTTCAACTGTAAATAATTCGGAATTTACGACAATATCATTCAAAGATCTTGCAGAAGAGAAACTATATGATCCTTTCCTACAAATCTTGAGAATTGCATACGTATACATATAACGTCTCGCGTTTATATTCAAGCCGGATTGTATGAGGATCATTTTTGTGCCATTCGCATTTCATATTTTGCGAAAATATAACATAAGCAATATAGAAATTTCGTTTAAGCACCATTATAACCGGTTTATCAGAAGTGAAACCGATAAATAAAGTGAATAGCTGTCTGAGGCTGATAATGTAAGCTAACGTCGTAATAAACTTCGACTTAAAGCTTTAGATCAAGGTCACTGAATATCTATGAAAATCTTAATTAATCGGTCAATCTCGGCACAAGCACATGGACATAAATCTTATCTCAGTGATTCAATGAGATTTCTAATCGATAATTTCACCTGTGATACTACTGAGGCAACACAGAACTGAGTTTCAAACAATTGAAAAGAGATTTTGAAAGAATTTAATTGTCATTTTGTTTGTGGATAAACTTAAAGGAAGATGATGTTGATTATAAGTTACACATGTCGTAGATACCCTGATTATGTATTTAAAATTTATACCACCGTCTGGATTATTTTCTAAGTTTATAAAATGTTTTCAAAAATGTGTGAAAATCTTCCATTAACAGTCCAATATTCTTTTATCTTAAGAACAACTGAGACAGATTTTTAATTCATATGTACTAAAAGTACACTGCTTTAGTTCAAAAACCTGGGTTTTCATAAATGTATATTGAATATTCACAGACAAGTCATTGGGGTGGTTCATCACATAAATCTACCTTATACCAATTTTTCAATGCTTTTCGTTCTGACATGGTATATAATCCTATACCACCAATTAGGGAAGTACAACCAATTCTCTGTTAACAGAGGGCGTTTGTTTGGCTGTTGCATTTTACGGAAAAAGACTACACTCTTATCTGCTTCTAGCACAGACGTTTAGAACGGTGGGCGGAACACTTTAGAGGACAGTTTAGCTGGCCTGCAGCTACTCTACAATTACCCATAATTCTCAAACAGCCTGAATTGAACATTGAAGTAGGTCCCCCAACTGTAATTGAAGTTCAAAAACCTATAGCTAATGTGAAACGAGGAAGAGCAGCTGGTCCAAATGGATTGGCTCCATAGTTCTTTAAAATAGTGATCCAATTCTAGCGATTACGTTGGCTAATATTTTAGTTAAGATCTGGGAGTTGGACGTTATCCCATATGACTGGTCTCAATCACTGATGTCCCAATGTATAAGAAGGGGTCAAAATCGTCCTGTGATAACCATAAAGAAATTAGTTTGACTAATATAGCATCTAAAATACTAGCCTCAATTATTATCGGGCACCTTAATAGACTCGTGAACTCCAAACACGAGAAAATCAGACTGGCTTCAGACCTGGTCGTGGCTGTATCGACCACATATTCACTATTCGTCAGGTTTTAGAACACAGACGTTCTTATCGGCGTCAGAAAATGATAGTTTTTCTTTACTTAAAAGCAGCATTTGACTGTGTAGACTGAGAGGTTCTGTGGCACTGAAAGATGTACCACAGAATTATATAGACCTTATGAAGGCTCTTTACTCGAACACTGCCAGTCGATTCAGAGTCTATGGCGAACTGTCATCTGGTTTCGCAACCTCAAGTGGTGTTTGACAAGGCTGTTCACTATCTCCATTTTTGTTCAACTTCATCATAGACCTACTGCTGGAAATATCGCTCTAATCGGCTGAATTTTCGGGCATTGATCTCGTACCAGGAGGTATACTTATCGACTTAGAATATGCAAATAATATAGTCCTGTTTGGTGAAGACGCTGATAAAATGCAGTCTTTTGGTAGCACTGAGTAACAATGCAAGGATGTTTCAGGTGCGTTTCTTCCCCTCTAAATGTAAATTGCTGCTCCAGGACTGGCCTGCTTCAATATCTGTACTAAGGATAGGGAGTGAAGCAGTCGAACGCGTTGACAACTTCACTTATCTTGGACGTCTGATCAGCCCTAATGGGTTGGTGTCTGACGGAATCTCTGTACGGATCCCAAAAGCTCGTTTAGTTTTTACCAACTTACGTCACTTATGGAGAAGACGAGATATCTGTTTATCGATTAAGGGATGAATATACTGTGTGGCAGCTCGCTGTTCTACTTTACGGCTGCGAAACGTGACCATTAAGAGTAGAAGGTACTCGTAAGATACTAGTATTTGACCACAGATGCCTTGAAAATATTGCTTGCATTTGCTGGGATCACCGGGTAAGTAATAGTGAGTGAGGTTAGACACAGGGTATTAGGGAATGATGGTAAATCAGTTGATGTTGTAAATCTTCATAGACTGAGATGGTTGGGCCATGTGTTACGTATGCCTGAACACCGATTACCACGATGCGCTATGCTGAATTGTGTTGGGGATGTTTGGAAGAGGGTTGAGGGAGGCTAAATCGAATCGTGGCAACAGAGGTTGGGGCGGCCAAACCAAAGCATGGCACCAGTACTTGAAGCCTCTAACTTCTAGCCTGAGCCATGTTGGTAGAATCAGACTACTTGGTTTGGGTCTGCGTGACTATCGTAAACAATGTTTGGAGACTGTGGGTGACATGGCTCAGAAACGATTACAATGGCGTAGGTGTATACACTCTTTGTCTTCCCTTAAACCGTGAGACTAAAGTTGTTTTAAACCTTTTTTTCTACGGACTATATCTTTCTTCCTGTACTATATACTTAAATAAAATCTTTCTTTTATATATTACTACCATTCAAGTAACTGTTTCTATGAATTTGGTGTTCATCTAGTTTTACTAACATGGTATGGCAACGTGGACCGATGCATACATTTTCCAGGTTCTCATCTGTAGCTGACTGTAAGTGTACTCTTAGAAAAGCAATCGCGGCATTTTAAAATTACATTATCAAAGTTGATTACAGAAACTAAACATGTTAGACCTTTATTTCACCATGCGAAATAACTCTCTGTAAGTAACTTAATTATGAATAGTTAATTACCATTTTTTCCTTCGTGAATGTCAGAACTTAATGAAAACCTTTTATTTTATTTGTTAAGTATATTTATCCTGTTTCTGAGCTGTACACAGAATGTACACATAAGTAGTTATTCACTAGTATTCTTAAATACTGCGGCAATAAATTTGATATAGCGTTTTTATTTCGTTACTGTGATTAATTACACCTCAATGTCATTTGAAGGTTTTAGTAATTATAACTAGTATGTTAATTAATTTGTCAAAATTTTACTTGTCTTTTGATGGTAACTGCGGATTTCCTCTATCGCATCACTAGACTATCATTATTATTATTTAAAACACAAAATTGTAAATATTCCAAATCACTTATATTATTAGTCTTCAGTTTTATTGATCCCAAGACGTTTGTTGGAATCCTCAAGATAAATAAATTGACAATTTTTTTATTCTGTTGCCCCACTTTATAGGTGAGGCATAAACCCGAACATTTACCTAAATCAGAAAACAATTCGTTAGGATTAATGTTAAGACTGTTTGTGGATAATGATAAGAAACTAAATGAACGTAACTTGATTGCAAAATCTGTTCAGGAGCATCAGTTGAAATCTATTGAGGAATTAAAGAATCAATTCAGAAACGAACAGCTTAATGAGAAAGAACAGGAAAAAAAAGTATTAAAACGTGTTCAAGATGAGTAAGTTGCATGTTTACTCCTCAAACTTCATATTTTTCAGATAAGCAGTTGACTAAAATAAGCCTTTAAGCAATTTTGTCAAGAATATTAATCACTCTTTTTATTACCAGCTGAAACAATTCTACAGGATAAAGCATCTTCTTTGAATTGTAAGATTAAGAATTACAACCAAATGGCTTCTATTACAGGCAAAATAATCTTACATTTATATTATTCCATAAGTACATATATATAGGCATAGAACTGGTTTTGTTTGAGATCATGAGTCAATCAATGGTGGTTCAACATTGATTGACTCATGATCTCAATCAAAACTCAACAATCTCCATAACCCTATACTAACAGGACTAGTTGTTAGAACCTCACTTTTGTATTCATAACTTCTTTTTTAATTAGTTACCAACTGTCCTAACTAGAATAATCAAAACTATCGTAGAGACCTGACGAAGAACCCCATGATCTGTCTGAGTTTAAGTAATATAAGCTAATCAAAGTTAGATTTTATTTTAAATAGAAACAAATCATACCACAGCTGAAAACTCGGACACTAGAACTTATCGTTTCTCGCCACTTAGCCGACTTGTGGAAAGTCTTTTAAGAGAGTAATTAATGCTATCGGTTGTATTGGCTGTAAAGTTTGGTAGACCCTCTGCTCTTATAGATCTTCGAGAGTAAGGCAGTACGCCTCTGGTCCTAGGGACAATAGCTACCATCTGGCTTTCTACCTAAGATCTCTCCATAATGTCTTCACCATCATGTAACTTCTTGTTACTTTGCTCATGAACATGTTATTATTAAGCTATTCTAATACTTTTCAGTAGCTTTTATAAAAATATCAATACTTTTATTTCACTTTTCAGTTTAGTTACTGACATAGTACAAAGAAAGCAAGAACAAAAGGCGATGCGACAATACTTACAGAATGAATGGCTTAAGGCCGCACAAATAAAGCATGATAAAGAGTTGCACGAAAAATTAAGGGATCAAGCCCAAAAAAGTCTTTTGTTATTAGAACAAACTGAAAAGTACCAAAGATGTAATCAGTGTCAACGTAGTTTAGATAATGTTGGACAGTCTCATATGACAACAGATACTTATGTTCGTGGGAAACAGTTTGTAGTTTAGTGTTCCTTTTAGAGATATTTCAGAGGATTTACTTTTGTACTTATTAAACAGAGATTATATTCTCACACATACTTCTTTAGGTTACTATGTTAATTACATTTTATTATTACACTTTAGCAGTGCTCATAATAAATAATTTGACTCCTCAAGTTCTTATAAGTTCCTATGAATGTCAAGGTTGACAAGCGAATAATTAACAAGGTCAAAATGTGACTCAAGGAGAAGGAATAAACTGGTCCATCCAAAAGCTAGAATAAGCTGTGTGGCTTAACATAGCGACCGACACTACAGAACTAACCCTGATGTGTAGTGAAACGATATGTTTAGGTGTAAACGTTGATATTAAAAAAGTTATGGTGTTAAATAAAGATGTATTAAATACACACGATTGTATACTCATTTCTGCATATAGTGTCTTATTGGGTATGTAACTGTCAAAAGCATTGCTACAACTGGATTTGTTATTCCCATTGTAGTACAATTGTCGGTGATTATAAATGTCAGTGTCAATCCAATCAAATTAAAAAGAGTTCTAAGTATGCTGTATTCAAGTACTATATTATCTCACTCTATTTGTGTTTACTCAGCTATACCACAATTCGACTTTTTATTACTGCAGTACATGCCCGTTAATTCGAGTATTTACACATACATCCATGGACAACAGTATACTAGTTCTTACCTAATTCATTTATTCACATTCATCTGGTATACACATGAATGCTTAGATGGCGTCGAGTCGCGATTCACTATGATCATCACTACATGAACACTACGTGCCAGGTATCGACGTGGATCCTTCTGTAGCCCAAAAGCCAGAAGGCAGTTAATGGATGCAGTAAGGTATATTTGTTGGCGATCTCATGGTATGGAAAAGACGTGCCAAAGTTTACTATCAAGTGTAAGCGAGTTCGCGCAAGGTCACAGGTAACGGAAGGAAAACTATGTTTGGTACAGTTAAACAAACAGGTACAGTAAAACAATCATTGGTACAATTAATTATAATAATAATTGTTTCCATTGTACCAACTACGTTCCCGTCACAAAAGTAGGTCACTACAAATGTAACAGAACTTGGTCTCAAAACAGCGTACTCTTCTTTGAAGTGTCTATTAACAAATAGGTTTTTACAAGCATTGAACATGGAACTAATTAAGCGATTATTGGAAAACAATACAATGTAGAAACTTAATCACAGTTTATCAGCTTTATCAATATAGTACTGTTTTTTGAAGACATATCATAACAAACGCTTTATATATATATATATATAATATAGAATAAAGCCATTAATAATAATAATAATATATTAGCATCCCATACGTAAGATTGACGTGTGATAAGTGAGACAGTTTATGAAAATTTTAAAAAAATACATGAACATATCTAAGTAATATTTTCTTCTAAGGAAAAATTGTCGGTCTTTTTACCACGTAGAAGTTGGGCTTCTGCTAAATAATATATAACCGAAAGAACATTGGTCTTCTATTTAATAAATGTAATATCAGAATAGTTCCCATGCCAATAGTCGACAAACAAATGCATAATTTCATAGCAATCATTGAACCTGAGAATCTACGTTGCCAAAGCCTGCAATACCACGTGAATTATGTACGAAAATGAATTTAGCATGTTTGCTAAATTAAAGTTACAGTTAGGCCCGTAAGTACTTGTGAAGCCAGATGAAAAGAAAATACACAGTAGATAGTACTTTAAAGATAAACCTTTGATAAAAAAAATGATAAATACATTCACAAATATCAAGTGATATAGTTGATTTATATTGACCCTACCTAGTCTTTCGATTGTCATTCACGCTAGTTTACTTTATCTTATTTGTCATTCAAGAAAGCCTGGCTTGCAAAAGCCATAGCTTATGGTATTTCGTTTTCGGGACAGGTTGCGCTTTTGGACCGTAAACACAGAGAATCTAAGCAAAACAGTTGATTGTTATCTTGAAATACTACAATTTTTTCCGTAGGATCGTTTTAACGGGACATAGATTGGATTAGAGCAGGTTCCATGCACGATTGTGTTGCTGCATGCTGATTGGCTAATTCTTGTCCAATCAGAGCTAGTCGGTGCTTGGAGAAGATTCTAGAATCGTCTCATGTAAAATCTATAAATATACTAACATATTTCTCATTGCGCTTCTTACTTCCATCTATCCTTGTTATTCGGAATATAATTACTTCCCTGTTCAACCGTGTTCTGATTTGAGGACTTGTCGAGTGTATTGCTGTCCAAGAATACTAAGCAATAGGAATAGCTGGGTCATAATAAGGAGAAAATATTATAGTGGCGACAATGAAAAAAGAAAACACATTCAGCATGCTGATATCAGATGATCAGCTCAACCGAATACTACAACAACAGCAAACAAAATTTGGTGCATAAATACGGTTGTTGAAGACTCTGATGCAGCAGTTTAACATCCACTACTTGAGTTCACATGCTATCTCAAATACTTGTGATGCAGTTGCCAGCAGTATCCCAGAATTCATCTATGACCCCGAAAGTGAAAATACCTTTCTCACATGGTTCAAGCGTTGGAAAGATACATTTAGAATAGAGTTCTGTAAACAAGATGACACATGAAAGACTCGATTGTTGTTGTTTGGAAGAAATGAACATGCATGTTATGCTGACCATATATTGCGAAATTCATCTTGAGAGCTCAGTTTCGAGGAGACAGCAACCGATGAATATGGTGCTGTACAGACGTCGTCCACAGAGTGTGAAAGGTTCAAGTTATGCTCATTGACAGAAGACCGATTTAAATACCTAATATTCATCAATGCTCTTCAGCCATCACAAGATGCTGAGATTAGGACTAGACTTTCAACTCGCCTGGATCAAGACCCAAACGTCACACTCAGGACATTTACAGATTAGTGTAAACGACTAAAAAACATCAGACACGACAATCAGTTAATTGAACAGGTCAATCCTAATTTCACCTGCAGTAGTGTAAATACTAATACTGGGTTAAAAAGTCAGAAGCCGAATAAACCTCGTAACAAACTAATGAATGCCTGTTGGTTATGCGGTGATTGGCATTATGTACGATTCTATCTATTTAAGAAACATAAATGTCAGATGTGCAACAGACGTGATGATAAAGAAGGCCATTGTCCATCGCATCGTACATCCCAGCCCAAGAAGAAGTATAAACGTCCTCGACACGTGGTGAAATCAGCCGAGTCTAAATCGCTTCCTCTGGTAGCAGCTTTCCAAACAGACTATGATACTCTGAGAAAGTATGTAACTATCCAGATAAACAGCATTTTAGCTCCTCTTTAAATTGACACGGCATCAGATATCACCCTAGCATCTAGAGAAACGTATAACTTGCTGGGAAAGCAACCGATGATGTCATCAAAGAAAACGGCTAAAAATGCATCTGGAGGTGTACTAAAACTAGTTGGTGAGTTACATTGTGAATGAAACTAACTGTAAAGGAACTTGCTATCTGACTGAACGACCAAACCTTGATCTCCTTGGCCTAGATACGTTAGAAAAACTTGGAATAATCGATGTACCCATTAAATGACTGCAATGTTTCATGTTCGTCATTGAATACTTCAGTACTTGCAAAGAAGACAGGTTATTAGAAAAACTGAAGAGGGAGTTTGCCTCTGTTTTTCTGAATAGCCTTGACCACTGTACCAAGATGAAAGCTCACTTAACAGTAAAACCAGATGTCAAACCCATTTTTCGTCCGAGACGCTCTGTACCATATGCTGCTCTTGAACTGGTCGATCGAGAACTTAATCGCTTGCAACAAGCTGGTGTTTTCTAACTAGTCAACTACTCCGCATGGGCCTCATCGATCGTAGTGGTTAAGAAGGTCAATGGAACTATACGCATATGTGCAGATTTCTCAACCGGTTTAAATGTTGCACTGGACGTATATCAGTATCCGTTACTAGTTCCTGAAGACCTGTTTGCCAAGCTTAATGTTGGAACATGTTAATAAAATAAACTTATCTGCAAGTGGAGGTAGATGAAGTTAGTAGAGAGCTTCTGACCATTACCGCTCACTGAGGGTTATTTCAATACACCCATCTACCATTTGACATCGAGACTGCACCTGCCATCTTTCAGCAAATAGTGGATACGATGCTAACAGGTATACCTGGTAGAGCAGCTTATCTGGATGATATGATAGTTATGGGTTCAACTGACAGTGAACTTTCTGATCGGTTACATCAAGTCCTTAAAAGAGTGTTGGAGTATGGTTTCCAACTGCATGAAGTAAAGTGTATCTTCTTCATGCATTCGAACAAATACCTTGGTTTCATCTTACATAATAACGGTTGCCGACCGACCCTGCCAACATCAAAGCCATACAGATGATGCCCGCGTCAACTGATGTTGCTTCATTATGATCCTTCTTAGGGTTAATCAGTCATTACAGCGCATTCTTGCCCAAAATGCATCGAGCTAAAGGTCTACTGAAGGAATTACTATCAAAAGATAAACCTTAACAGTGGTCAAGCAGAATGCCAAGCATCTTTTGGAAAAGTCAAATCAAGGCTCAGCTCAAAGCCTCTTTTGACACACTTCGATCCTAGCATGGGAATTTTTGTTTCATCTGATGCCTCTAGTCATAAAGTTGGAGCAGTGATATCTCACGTGTTTCCGAACAAATCAGAAAACACAATTTCCCATGCCGCTAGATCACTCACCCCATCCGAGCGAAACTACAGTCAAATTGAAAAGAAAGCTCTTGCAATCGTTTACGCCATCATAAGATTTCATAAAATGCTCTATGGTCGTACGTTTACTCTACTGACAGATCACAAACCTTTGATTGCAATTTTTGATTCTAAGAAAAGAATTCCTGTCTGTTCAGCTAATAGACTACAGAGATGGGCAACAATGCTCCTGAGCTATGATTTCAATACCAAGTATCAGTCGACGAATACTGTCGGTTAATCTGACTCTCTCTCGATTATTTGTAGTTCAGCAACCTGGACCAGAAGACATAATCATTGCCTCCACAGCAGTAGATACAGAAATATGGAATATAGTAGCAGATGCCATTCGAAACACTCCAGTGTCGTCAGATGAAGTCAGAGAAGAAACTCTTCGAGATTCAGTCCTACAAGAAGTTAGGAAGTTCCAACTGGAAGGGTGGCCCTCGAAGATCAGCTCCACAGAGCCTCAACATTTTTACCAGCACAGACTCTCTGAATCGTCGACGGCTGCCTGCTTTTTGCCGAATATATCATAGCCCTTAAGAAGCCGTAACCAGCAGTGCTCGAACAGTTGCACACAGGACATCCTGGAATAAATCGCATGAAAGCACTGGCACAAAGGTATGTATACTGGCCGTATTTAGACACCTAACTGGAGCACCTATCTCGTTCGTGTACTAAATGTGCATTGGCAAAGAAATCACCGCTAAAAGCAGAGCTGCAGTCATGGCCAAAACCACAGCCACTGTGACAGCGTACACACTTGGACTTTGCTGGTCCACTACAGGGACAAATTCATCTCCTGGTAGTTGATGCATACTGAAATTTTTCCTATGGAACATCCAACTGCAAGTTGCATAGCCATAAACTACGTCAACTATTCAGTCATTTCGCGGTCCCAGAATTGAGAGTTAGCGACAATGGAACACAGTTAACGTCCGCTATCTTCTCAGAATTTTGTCGGCAGGACGGAATCAATCATGTCCGAACATCTCCATTCCATCCCCAACCCAATTGTCAAGTAAAACGCTTTGTCAGTACATTTAAAAAGCTTTGAAAAAATCCAAAAGGGAGGGTACCACCGAAGAGATCTTAGAGAGGTTCCTGCTCATTTATAGCTGTACACCCAACCCTCAGACGATTAACGGGGTTTTTCCAGCAGAAGCTCTGTCCGGCAGGAAAACACGAACACATTTCGATGCCATCTGTCGGAAGCCAGATCTTGAGCCTCAACAGAACGTATCGATGGGGAAGCGGCTCAATCGACATCATGAAGCATAAAAACGATCGTTCACGGTGGGTCAAGAAGTACTTGCAACTTCAAAATCTTGGAGTCATTGATAGAAAAAACCTTTCACACAAAACCATTATTCTGATTCACAATCAGCAATAAGTTATTTCTCTTGATACTTCTATCATTATGCCACTTGGTGAGTAATTTGCCATAGAAAACACATTATTAAGCGCCAAAGCTTTAAAAATAAAAGTTGCATGGGGTCACTAACTAAAGTGATTATTTTCAACCAATTCAGCAAATACCAAAATAACACAATTACTTACTTACTTACTTTCGCCTGTTACTCCCAATGGAGCATAGGCCGCCGACCAGCTTTCTCCAACCCACTCTGTCCTGGGCCTTCTTTTCTAGTTCTTTCCAGTTCTTGTTCATTCTTATCATGTCTGTCTCCATTTCTCGGCGTAATGTGTTCTTTAGTCTTCCTCTTCTCCTTAGACCTTCAGGATTCCATGTGAGGGCTTGTCTTGTGACACAATTGGGTGATTTCCTCAAAGTGTGCCCAATCCACTTCCAGCGCTTCTTCCTCCGCTGGAATCTGGTTTGTTGTCTCCCACAGTAACTTGTTGCTGATAGTGTCTGGCCATCGGATCCGAAGTATTTTGCGTAGACAGCTGTTAATAAACACTTGTATCTTCTGGATAATGGCTTTCGTAGTTCTCCACGTCTCTGCCCCATACAGAAGAACTGTCTTGACATTTGTATTGAAAATTCTAACCTTGGTGTTGGTTGACAATTGTTTTGAGCTCCAGATGTTTTTCAGCTGTAGGTATGCTGCTCTTGCTTTGCCGATCCGCGCCCTCACATCTGCATCTGATCCACCGTGTTCATCAATGATGCTGCCCAGATATGTAAAGATTTCCACATCCTCCAAAGCTTCTCCGTCAAGTGTAATTGGATTGGTGCATATTGTATTGTATCGGAGAGTCTTGCTTTTCCCTTTGTTTATATTGAGACCTACTGCTGCTGAGGCTGCTGATACACTGGTCGTTTTCTCCTGCATTTGTTGTTGCGTTTGTGATAGAAGAGCCAGATCATCCGCGAAGTCTAAATCGTCAAGCTGCATCCTGCCTGTCCACTGTATCCCGTGCATTCCTCCAGATGTTGACGTCTTCATAATCCAGTCGATCACCAGGAGAAAGAGAAAGGGTGAGAGTAGGCAACCTTGCCTAACACCGGTCTTTACCTCGAACGAGTCGGTGAGTTGTCCTCCGTGGACGATTTGGCAGTTTAGTCCATCATAGGAGTTCCGTATGATGTTGACTATCTTCTCAGGCACGCCGTAGTGTCGAAGAAGCTTCCATAGTGTCGTCCTGTCCACGCTATCAAATGCCTTCTCGTAGTCGATGAAGTTGATGTACAGTGATGAATTCCATTCGATTGATTGTTCCACAATGATACGTAGAGTTGCGATTTGATCTGTGCACGATCTATCCTTACGAAATCCAGCTTGTTGATCTCGAAGTTGAGCGTCCACGGAATCCTTCATCCTGTTTAACAATACTCTGTTGAAGACTTTTGCTGGTATTGAGAGGAGAGTGATGCCCCTGTAGTTGTCGCACTTGCTCAGATCACCTTCCTTTGGTATTTTGATCAGAAGTCCTTTTTTCCAGTCTGTTGGTACTTGTTCTTCGTCCCAAATCTTACCGAAGAGGATGGGGAGTATCTTGGCAGTTGCTGTTACATTTGCTTTCAGTGCCTCTGCCGGGATGTTGTCTGGTCCCGCTGCTTTGCCACTCTTGATTTGTCTAATGGCCATGCTGATCTCTTCAATTGTTGGTGGGTCAATATCGATTGGGAGGTCTGTGGGTGCTGCTTCGATGTTGGGTGGGTTCAGTGGAGCTGGTCGATTCAAGAGTTCCTTGAAGTGTTCTACCCACCTGTTTCGTTGTTCTTCAATGTCGGTGATTACTTTGCCTTCCTTGTTTTTCACTGGTCATTCTGGTTGACGGTAATTTCCAGCAAGTTTCTTTGTTGTATCATACAGTTGTCTCATGTTTCCCTCTCTTGCAGCCTTTTCCGCTGTCATCGCTAAATCTTCCACATATTTACGTTTGTCGGTCCTGATGCTCCTCTTCACTTGCTTGTTTGCCTCTGTGTATTCGGCTTGTGCCTTGGCTTTTTCCGCTCTGGTTCGGCTGATATTGATTGCTGCCTTCTTGTTCCTCCTTGCTTCAATTTTATCCAGTGTACCAACAGTGATCCATTCCTTGTGATGGTGCTTCTTTTGGCCCAGAACCTCCTGACATGTTGAAACGATTGCCTCCTTGATACCTTTCCAGCTGCTCTCTATGGTGGTTCCCTCTCCATTGAGTAGGTCATGAAAAGCCTGGAACCTGTTGCTGAGGGCTATGTTGAATTTGTTGAGTTTGTCAGCATCTCGAAGAAAGGCCGTGTTAAACTTTTGTGATGTTGTCCGCGCCATTGTCCAGTGCTTCTTGAGTTTTAGTTTCATCTTGGCGACCAGCAAACGGTGATCGGATGCTATATCAGCTCCTCTTCTGGTTCTCACATCCTCCATCGTCCTCCTGAACTTTTTGTTGATGCAGATATGGTCGATTTGATTTTGTGAAGTGTGATCCGGTGAAATCCAAGTGGCTTTGTGTATGTTTTTGTGTGGGAATATGGTGCCACCTATGACCAGTTTATTGAAAGCACATAGGTTTGCAAATCTCTCACCGTTTTCGTTCCTTCCTCCCAGTCCATGTTGTCCCATGACGTCTTCGTATCCAGTGATGTCCTTTCCAACCTTGGCATTGAAATCCCCCATTAGAATGGTCAGGTCCTTGGTTGGGCACTTCTCGAAGATTGACTGCAGCCTATCGTAGAATTGGTTTTTAGCGTCTTCATCGTAGTCGTTGGTCGGCGCATAGCATTGGATGATGTTCATTGTAATGCCCTCTCTTTGTTCTGAAGGAGGCTTTGATGATCCTCGGTCCATGAGATTCCCATCCTATAAGTGCATTTTGTGCTTTTCTAGACAGCATCAGTGCCACTGCTTGTGTATGTGGGGCATTTTCTTCTTCATGACCGGAGTATAACAGAAGTTCCCCTGAAGACAGTCGTTGTTGTCCAACCTGCGTCCAATGTGTTTCACTGATTCCAAGCACTTCCAGGTTGTATTTCCTCATTTCCGCAGAAATTTGGAAGACTCTGCCGGTCTCCCACATTGTCCGGACATTCCATGTACCTATAAAAATTGTCGCTCTGGTTGTAAGAAGGTGCATCGGCCTCATGACTTCCGAATGAACTCGGCTTTCATCATGAGACGTCATTTTTCCTTCTACTCCCAGGGCAGAGTTTGAATGGTTTGAATGATTTTTTCTGGTTAGCGTTTTTTTAGCGAGTTGATTTTCTACGGGATGGGGTCGCTAACCCCATGCCCAACCCTCCTCCTTTACCCGGGCTTGGGACCGGCAGTAGCCCCTGGAGGAGCTACAGGCGGAGTTAAAATAACACAATATTCCACGGTAATACCTAAAGCTAGCTTTCATACCATTTTAGCACGTGTTATCAGCAGTCACAAGAAGACGGAGAAGACCTGAAACCACAACATGCGATGTTATTAGCAAACGTCACACCACGAGAGAGCGCGGAGTTGTTCGGATCATTTACATAGATAAATAGTATACTTATTTATAAAGATATTGGAGTTAAACGATCTTTTTTGTTTTCAAAAGGATGATATAAAAAACTGAGAATACAACCAAGTAGTTGCGGGACGCGAAAAGCTGGACGCAACAAAAATTTGTACAAAATTCTACGTGAAGTAGTTGTCCTAGTATTCTGAAAACCATGCTGTTCTACTAGATCACGTCGATTTGGGCAGGATATCAGATACTAGAGAAGTTTAGTCGTGGTCGTTAACTATGTAGCATTTCATTTTTGTCGTGAGGCTTGTATCATTCGACCGTTCATTTGGAAGGTCAACACAAGTAGGGATTGCTTCTAAGTGATTAGCTTTAACATGGTTGATGCTGATGTAATCGTTAGTTCCGTTCTTACCGATGCTATAGTACTTAGGTTTATGATGAAGGATTTTAAAGGGTCTTTCGTAAGCATTTCAAAGGGGGATTAAGAACTTATTAGTTCTCCTGGAAGTCAAAGTGTTGCTGAATAAACTAGTTGTGCGTATGAGCTCGGGTTGTGGCTCCAATAGTCGCGTGTTTGGTTGAGCCTCTCTAATATTTTGGATATACTGGTGGGGATTGTTATGGTTGTTTCCGATGCTGTTCTGTGCTCCTTCATTATTAGTTCTGCTGATTTATTTTTTACACTATGGGCAAACGTGCCAGAACCACCGACAGAGGTGAATTAACTTGAACCCTTACTACTGTGAAGTTACTACAGTATCACTGTGGCAGTGAACTCAGTGGCTATAGAAGCAATATTTAAATACTGAGTCGCTGGTTTTGTCGCGTGATGAGCACCCGATACAGTCATTATTTTTATGTTGTTTCTCTCCACTACTCAGTGATATAGGCAGTTTAGCACGCTTATGTTTCCTTTTTTTACTTATTAATTTTACTAGATGTTGGGATGTAGGTAAGATTGTAGTCTGATCACTCAGTTGCAAATTCATGTTAAGTGTTGAAATTGGGTGATCCATGTCGCTTTTTTATTTTCTAAATTATAGTTGCTTTTATTTTTGTTACTCTGAGGTTGTTTATCAGGTGCAATCCTGCATCGCTTCATAGTCCTAATGCTGGAAATAGAGATTTTTGGCTTTTTATTAACCTCTTAATCCAGATATATACCTCTGATAGACGTTTATGTAGTTACAGCGCATGTATTGGTGGTAATGTAATTACTATTTACGCTTATCAGTCGGTGAGAGAATAACGAAAAGCCCGCCTACCAATAGAGTGCGAATCTAATTGTCAATTAACATTCAGAATAGTAATAATCTTCTACCAGAACATTTTCTAACGTTCATTAGTGCAAGCGTCCTATTTTATTGCTTGAGGAAAGCGGGCGTAAGTTGATAAGCAATACTTCGGTCCATCAGTGGACAACTCTTACTCATGGATACCTAACACGGCCCAGCTACAGAAATTTTGGCAGGTGTATGTTGGTTCAGTTGTCAATGAGCGTTTGACTAGAGCATCTGTAGACTACTCTTTCTATCAAAACCACTCAACAGGTGCGAGTAATTCTCGTCTCATTCAGAATTACCATCTTTACGTGAACCGGCTACACCTGTTTATTGGATTATGGAGGTAATAATAATATATCATGAAAATAATACTTGCAGAATTCACACCAGTTTACAGGCATGATCAGACTGATATAAAAAGCAACATTTAATGTAGAGAACAAACATGAAATATAAGATTGTTTTATGTTTGCTGGTTTAGTAATTGATAAGTAGTTTATATATGGCATATATCACGGCAAGCCAATGCAACACCTAGTAACTTTCAATTTTTTCTTAAGTGGATAGCCTGATGATTTATGAACGTATTTCTTTAAGGTTATTTCCAGTGCCAGAGCGAGTTATTGATAAGTATCTACAACTAGAGAAAGTAAGATTAAAGCAAAGATCACGGAACAACAAAACGATGATTGCCAAAATATTCCGGTCACGTTACCACTGTTCAAGTTAGATATTATTCAGACGTGTTAGAGTTGCTAGTGACAATGTCAATGTAAAGTGACAGCAAGTGGTTAAACATTTAAGATTCCTATAATCTCATTTGTGGAGTAAGATACACTTACAGGCGACAGAGCGTTTAATGCATTTTCAGAGGAGCAATATGCATTAATTGAGCGAACAAACAATGGGAGAGAGTTTAACATACGGATAGTTTGAGGTAAATTATTCCAGAGCCTAGAAAACTTACAGGCAAAGTAATTCATATAGAGGGAAGATCGAGAATATGTTTGTTTGGCTAAAGACAGATAAGGTTAAGTTTTAGTTTCCTCTTCCATAAAGAGTCAAGCCCGATTTTATTACACCTAGAATTATATGTCAAGACACTATCAGTCCAAAGAATACGAAGTGTAAATCGTCTCTGTACTGATTCCAGCCTTAATTTATCCTTTGTGCGCGCGCTACTAAGCAGAAACGCGCAGTATTCGAGGAGTAGTCGAACAGGAACTTTCTACATTAGAATACGTGATTCGTTGTTATGAAGGTTCCGAGTTATGTAACCTATAAGGCGTTGAGACTTGGAAGTTTTTTCACTATCTGTTCTGTAAACAACAAGTCGTAGGAGTACCTAAGTCCTAGGTCTACTACTGTGTGTAACCTAGATAATACTTCACCACTTATTTTAAGATTGAGGTTGAGTGATGTATCACCGAAGCATAACCATCCACATTTAGCTGTATTAAGCTCCAGTTGCCATTTCAAGCACCACTGTGCTACCTTGTTAAGCTCCGTGCTGATGCAATTTTGAATATTGCTTAGCTCATGTGGAGAAAATGAATACACCACCTTAAGATCGCCTGCAAACAAAAAGGACTTACCCACACTAAAACGCTCACAAATATCATTAATAAAAGCTAAAAAGAGCAAAGGGCCTAAGACATTACCCTGAATTACCCCACTTCTAACAGGGACGGCATTCCACAATGAAGAGTTGATTTTAACTATTTGATGTCGATTGCTGAGGAAGGAATCAAACCAGACTAGTAACGGGTTTTGGACCCCACAAGATGCGAGTTTACCTATGAGAAGTTGGTGGTGTCGAAGGCCTTACAAATGTCCAGGTATAGCACTAATACTAGATATCATTGGCTACGAAGAGAATAGATTAAATTAAAGAAGTCAAAGTGACATGTCATACAGGATCGATTTTTAAGAAATCCATACTGCGTATCATTGATAACTTTTTCAGTCAGTAAATAGTTGGATAGTTCGTCACTATTATTTTTTTCCATAATCCTAGAGATATCTGGAGTAATATTTATCGGCCGATAGTTGTTCATGTCAGTCTTATCTCCGGATTTGTAACATGGTATGATGTACGCGGTTTTCCAACGGTCAGGATAAGAGCCTGATTCCATAGAGAGAGTGAACAACTTAAGGAGAAGAAGTGGAATATCTGGACCACCATATTTGTAGAGAAATGATGAAATCCCATCTTCTCCGTGACCTCTCGAAACCTTGAGGTTATTTAAGGCCTTACTAATTTTCAGACATGTGAAGGAGTAGATTTAATTGAGTTACCAGTCATGCATATAACACTTGAAACAGAGCCGTTTATAGATTCTTTGCCATTTGCAAAATTACCACTGAAAAGGTCTGTTATCGTTTTAGGGTCATATATAAAACCGTTATTATCCAGGATGCAAGTTATATATATATCAACCTTTTGAGTTGATCTAGCGCGTTTATTGAAAAGGAGAATTAGGTTTTCGCACTTTTGAGCTAGTACTTAGTGCTGATAGCTTTTCATTAATGGATTTCAACCTATGTATCTCTTTAATTTCGTTAAATATTATTGTTATTTATGTAACTGCTGTGAAGTCGTTAGATTTAAAATAATGTTTCTGTAGACTTCTTAGTTTATTACGATATTTGGCTGGTAACTAGTACATTGTGAACTCAAATCCGTCCTTTGGACTTGGAATCATGCCCTGAGTTGACAGTTACATCAGTCGCTTTTGTACTTATAATATGTGCATTGGTGGAGAAAGCAGTATTTTTTAATGCAGTCCTTAAATGTAACAAACAAGACCAGTGCTCAGGGGACTGAAAATCCTTGAAAATAATGTACACCGTGTCAGTCAGTAGTTTTTAGTGCAAATCTACCCATCTTCACAGTACACTGTCGAATGGTCCACTCAAAGACACAATGTTTCCTAACAGGATTTGGAACATGATGTTTGGAGGTATAATATAACTGCACTCCAACCATCAAATTAAAATAACCTAACATGAAAATAGGACGGTGGTTTAATTTAATGACCATCAAGCCTTGATCATGAGAGCGATAATTTCAACCCACCCATGTTTGAGGGGCAAAACATTTTGGCCGTCTTCGGCTGCTTACGATTGGTAATGAGGAAACCATTTGATGATACAGAAGTTTTTTTACCATATTTGCTGCTTCCTCGATTCGTGTTTTCTACCATATAATGGTTTCATTATTTCAATGAGTCATCCAATTACATACACATTCAGGCGTTCAGGCAAAGACCTGACAGCTAGCGCTCGATAACAACAATAAAGTGAGCAGTAAATAAATAAAGGCTACAGTGAAAATGTCATCTAGAAATTCAGACAAATTAAGTTATTTTCACTTTTACGGAGTCAATAGATATTTATTTAACTTTGCCCTTCAAACTTTCACTAACTAAGGCCTGTTTCGCCGTTATAATTCTTCACACACTGCCTCAAATTCACATGGTTTGTCTGAAGTCTGTTTATTGATTGTTTCGAGTTCTGTCTGCTGATAGACGTGCCTTTTGAAAAAAATAGAACAAAATGGGTTTATCAACCACACTTTAGTGTTCGTTCTGCTGAATATTTTTACTCTCTTCTTTTCAGCACTGCAAATGTAATGCGTAGGGTGAAAGTTGGAACACATGAGTGTTCAGTTAGGTTAAAGTTTGTGCCATTTGCAAACAGGTTATAACACCTGTGAACACATAGAACAGTAACAACACACAAACCCACTTATCAACTTGTTGGTTTATCGGCTTCATTATTCCTTCAGAAAATTTCCCTGTTTCTATACACTTAATAGCCTTATTTAGGTAATATCCTATCGGAAAACGCATGTTGTAAGTTGTTGATCATGGACGTAAGAATGTCTGGAACGTGGTTATATATTATAACTAATCTTAGCGTTATTCAGATCCTTGTTTAACCAAATTTACCCCCTTGTTTACATGTCATATTACGTATCAACATAACTGAATAACTTACTAAAGCAGGTCCTGTAACATTTGTAACATTTTAATTTTGCCCGTAAACTGACATACCCATTGTACCATAATGTCATATGGAAATAGATTATCATTTCCGAACGGCTTGATTGCAGTATCACCTATGGTCGGAGTGGAATAATTAACTGCTTAACCAGTATATGTGCAGTATGACCATGTTCTGCTTTTCATTTGTTTCTATTACGACTAACAACAATTGTGCCAAATTTTAGTCTGTAATGAAAGATCACTATAAAAATGAAAGCAAAGTATCTAAAGTTGATATGTAGAAAATCATACTTCTGATTAAAGATACCTCATACGATGAAACTATTCAGCTAATATCAGTTCATGAATTCCTCTTCATTTGACTAGCACACAGAGTAGCTGTTGACAAGAAACATTAACAACCCAATACTAGCTTGAGCTCCTTCTTGTTTATTTCTTATGAATTTACTGTTTTCCACGGACATCTTAATCAATCACTTTCGGTTCATTAACGTTATTTTTCTTAAATTTGCAAGCAGTACATACCGACATTATTCTATCATCAGTCTTTGTTAAGCAACCGTCTACACTTACGTTTTCCTTCATCCTTACTTTTGTATGGGAACTCATAGTTAGTCCTAATATATTATGGAATAACACGTGGATGTATAACCGACTGTCCATAAGCTTCGGTAGTCTTATATTGCTGCACCATGTTGCTAATGGAAGTGGTGTCTCCTGAGAGGGTGTAGAACATGGAGCTTAGAGTAGGACAAGAAGTTTTACTAAATCATCACATCAATAGATTCTAACATTAGGAAATGGGGAATGGTGGAGTTACTGACCAGCAAGCACTAGGGGTGAGGGTAGTGATTCAATTCACTTATGTCTATTATACTGAGAATCTTGTTTGTCGTGGGTCGTTTAAAATTCAAGTAAATGCAATTATTCAGTGATACTAAAGCGTCTTTTTAATGTCTGCATATCCAGTATCTCATATTTCTAACACTATGTCAGCTTTACTATTCTACCAACACAGCCTATGAGGTACAAACTCACACTCTCAAGTCAGGATTGCAGTCATCTGATAAAAAGAAATGATATGAACACTGACGACAGTGATAAAGCTATTTGTGTATTGAGACATTTTACGTTCCTTTGTTACATTTTGTAAATGAATATACATACCCATCTCTCTTCCTGTCGCGGCTCTTCTTCGATTAATCCGGGTCTGTTATACTAAGCTCTGCCTCAATGCACTCTAAATTTTGCTTATGTGAATCATTTGTAGTTTGCTCACCGATAGTTTATTCTAGGCACAGAATTTAGCCTGGGATTTTACCAACTGAGTGGACATACATTGATATGCTAAATTTTAAAGAAATTGGCAGCTTTTACCGTTCATGTCACTTACCCTCATCCTCTTTTTTCGTCATTCCATTTTAAAGCATAACGACTGTCACGCTGATCTATGGTATACCTACTTATGCTTAGACCACAAAATTAATATGCGCTCTCATCAAGGAAATAAGATTTACCGAATCAATCCGTTTGGATAATAGTTAGTAAACTTTAAATTGGCGCTTACTTCATTCACTAATTAGTCGCTGTATTATATTGAGATAGCTCATGGATTTACTTTCATTCGATAAATCTATCGAGGTAGTAATTTGTTTGATTACCTATATTGTGAGCTGTTATTTTTGCCGTTAAAACAACAACTGAAATCTTAAAGGTCATAAATAAAATTTCATTCTTTAGGGACATACACTGTCTATGAACTTGGCTCATTTTTCAGTGAATCATGAAAAAATTCATACTGAAACTTTCGTCTGTCAAATCTTTAATATGTTTTTTCATTATGTTTCAATTTTATCATTCGAATGGTGGTGCATTTCCGTTCTTTGTTGGCTAAGCGATTTTCAGGGTAATTCCGACGATGAACGAGTCTTTATTCTGCTAAATAGTAAACTGGTCTACTGTGCTCCATTAGGAAACGGCTCCTGTTGACTATTTGTGGAGTAGTGCCGTAGTTGTCCAGTGGGTGCGGTACCAACTTTTATTTCTTGGAGAGACAACTGGTACAATTAAGTCTCACGAAGTTTAGTAATAGGTCTGTGATGCAATGAGATCTCCGAGGCCACATGTGCGCTACAATGTCGGTGCCAGTGAGTCTGGAAATCTGGCCTGAAAGTGTTGGTAAAATATTTTAAAACCGTCATGACTGGGATGGCGGTTTGCAATTATTCCCCGTTAACTATGGATTCCTGGTAAGTGCAGGCATAAGATTATGCTGATTACGTCTCTGTCCTTTATACACACTGCCCGTCGCTACCAGTGATTAAATGGTTTAACGGGATCTATGGATTGATGTCATTGTTGTAGTCCAGTCGCTAGAGGAAGTAAAATTCATATGAAGGTAAACCTCTGGAAGGGTCATTATCATGAACCAAAAATATATGATGTAGCATGCACATAGCTACGCGCTAGACTGTATCAACACTAGCTTATTGGCATTTGCTTTAGGCTTCTACGGTTATTAATTGTTAATGAATGAATCTAGGCGAGAGTATAAACTATGGACGAACAAATCAGATTTAAGATAACAGATCTTAAATTTTGGCGAGAAATTTGTTCACGCATTTGGTAAAATTCCATTTTAGCATTAAATCTGATGTCAGTAAGTGACGAAAACCTTCAATCTATTTGACAACCATAACGTTCAACTGTAAATCCTAATCCTTTTTCTCCACACTAATATACAACCCTCATCTAGCCCCAGTAAGTAGTTGGTAATTCTATAGTCATTTTAGCTTTGCTCAGAGGTCGTCCACATATTATGGTTTCACCGGGCTGTATACATGTTACACGCGAAGAAATAAACCGAGAATCTCTCTCCAAGTAATTTTTTTAACAAATAGCACTTTTGTGGTTTCTAATTTACATGAACATAACACTATAAATAAACGTTATAGCACCCGAAAAGAATCATTCGTCATAGAAACAGCTTTTGAAAGTAATCAGAAATTTTCTTGCTTATAACCCTTCGGAGCATATCATAATTGTGCGACATTTCCCGTTGTGCTACAAACATTAGTCCTTAATATACCATCACTAACTCCGATTAACAGCTCCAAATCACTCACATTTTCCCAGTGAGTTTCTATATTTATTTAGGAAAAATAACTTTTATTCGTAAATATGAAAAATTACGCTGTTTTCGTTTCGAAAATACTTTTTTCTCTCAACTAGACAAAATGAAATATGACTTCGAAAGACAAGGGAACAAAAACAAATTACCATGCGCTAGATGTCTAGAAAGAGTTAGCTTATAAAACTGCATGCTGAAAATCGAAAAGAAAAATCTGAAAGCTTTGATGCTAAAGAAGCAGATGTTTTATGGGGTGTTCAAAAATATCTTAAACACGAAATTTTAGGTTTGCAACCAAGTTACGGCTTACCAAACCACAACATACGGATATTGAGAACAGTATAAAATATCATGTTTTGTGAGCTTTTTGAAATAAAATGATGAAACAGTGACGATTTTGCAGAAAATCTTCTGGACTGTTTACTTTTCAAATTATTGAACATAGGAATGTTGTTTTATGTGTTCTCTACTCTAAGCGTTATTTTGAAAAGGTTTCCAACGTCTCCGGGTCTTATGTGTCGTACAGTTTGCAAATGAGCATTGGAAATAAGAAATATTCTCAGATCTCTGGCTTGTACGTAAATAATTTTTCAATTCAAACTGCACTTGTGAACCTGTTTGCATCTCTTAGTTAACTGTATTGTATGTCATATTTTTAGAAACTGTTAGCGAAAGTAGATGTAAGCCAGAAAATATAAAATATTTGCACTTAATAAAGCTTCGTTAAGTCGGCGCGTGACAATTGACTGCAAATTTATGTTGCTAAAACAATATAATGCTGCTACCCGGTAATCATTTTAGTTCTTATAACTTCCAATAACACTTCACTCGGCTGTTTAGCAAATTATGACTGGACTTGATATTTGATATGAGCTCCATTTTAACATAAATTAGTAACAGTTTTAGAAAAATCTGTTGGAAAACTGTACTTAACTTTCTATTTGTTGTGCGGCTGTAATCTGCCACGGAAATATCGAAGCATATATTTAAGAAGTAGCCTAGGCAATGCCTATGAAAACAATCGGTAGAAGTGAGTCTTAAAATTTGTTAGTCTGCAGCATAAATGGTATTCGGATTAGTTATATATTACGCGTCGAATACTTTGTCATTAGTGTTGGCTTACATTGTTCTAATCACTCCAATTTACTCAGTTAAAACATGTTACAGGACTGGTATTTTCGGAATTTCAAATTACTTTGTGTCTGAAGAGCATCTAAAAGTCTGTATAAAGTATGCTGTTGCAAAGATTTGTATTCGTTTCTCTAGTGACCCTTACTAATTTTATATGGACGACAGCTTATGCTTATCTAGCTTTTCAGGACTGCATATCCTGAGAAAGTTTCTGTTAAACAGCTTTTATCTACTAGTCTACATACACAATGTACGGCCTCTGTATTTCGATCTAAAACTTAGTCGTTTCCTCCGCTTAAATACAAACACCACAAATGCCCAAAAAATATTGATGCTTCCAATTGCTCATTGCTGGTTAGTCATTAAAATTCAAAAATTACTATTTTCAGGTTTTCCTTGCCCAACTACATGGAAAAATCCTAAACTTCAAGAGATCAATTATTTTGTTATATTTATAATTATAATAAGGCAAAGACGTGTTTGTTATCAGATAAAGTTAAGAGAACAAAACAGCAGACAGCTCATGTTTTAGTCTTTATCAAAAGCGCATTTTATGATGACTCTGTAAAATCGTATCCGAGATATTAAAATGCAGTTATTTGAAAGTTTTAGATATGAATTCTTCTAAGATTACCCGATGGTTTCAACACGCATTTTGAGCGGAGCTTATAAATGGCGATCTTCATCTTATAATTTTATTAGCATCTTAGACTCCGTTTTCAAACGTATAAAATCTGGTTATGAATTAGGCTTTCTTTCAAAGGTAACATGTATCCCTTTTATTTAAATATAGGTACTCGGATAAGCAGTAAATTAAGCTAAATACCTCTACAACTTAATCAGACTTGTTGGTTACGAATGTAAACCAATCAGATTAAACCTGGCAGTGGGAATGCGTGGTATAAAAAACAATGATCTTTATCGTGACAGACGGTACTGTCATATTCACTCTTCTTTTTTATTTGCCTTCAAAACATTACTCGATGGCTAAATATTTGTGGAACTAAGGATCTAAAAGCATATGTCAAAATTTACATTAGTTGCGGATGGCTTTGCTTGAATATCTCTGTCTTCTCTCAGTTGAAGAGCATGCAGTGAGCTTGACTGTACATATATAAGAAGTTTGCCAATTTTACAATCAAATAGAATCTTTAATTAATAAATGTTTTTATCTAGCAAAACCATTGTTTGTTGCTTACTTGGAAAATAAGAGCAGTTTATGTAATTATTGATCGGGAAATAAATTTAATAAAAAATAAATAAGCTTTGATTATCGAATCCAATAGGACTATTGTTTAAAATTGATCATAATAAATATGTATAATTTCGAATTTACATTTTAGCAGGCCTAATGATAGAGATGTACCCAGAGCTGCTGCGCTTCCGAATAGAACTTCGGCTCGTAGTTGGCACAAAAGTGAATCAAGTAATAAAGAAATGAAGAAGTTAAGCAAAGAGCTGCCCCACGCAAAAACTTGTGGCTTGAAATGCCAACAAGGTAATCAGAAACAATTAGCAAACATCACACCATCTGCTTGCATATCAAAGTTCTCCCTGAAATCGGTTAACGAGAAAGAGACCAAGTATTTAAACCTTAATAGAATAACAAACATTCAAACAGACGTAAAACCATCCACCACTTATAGTTCAGCCGCTACAAATAATACATGCAGATTAAAACGTTCAGTATTTAGAAAAGATGAAAAGGATTTTTTAAGTAGTTTTGAGAAAAAATATTCTATACACAGTTATAATCCTTCAAAATTAAATAATAACTCTCATATGAGTAAACCAGATTACAAACATGCTCTTAGCTTGACTACTGGCAAATCACGACTGGTAAAAAAGATGTCAGTTAATCAATCCGATCATTCCAAAAGTAGTAATCATCTTTTGTTAAACGGAAGTCAATTATCTTCGTGGTCTATGCAATGCGACAATGCTTCTGTAACACTACATAATAAAAAAGGAGCGATAGATTCAAGTCCACGAAGGTATGTCAATAGTTATTTATCTTCACACCCTTTTGTAAAACAACCAACTGATGTAGTACATGGGTCAGCAAAGAGCATTGATTTCAATGAGCAAAAATCAAATGGGAAAGCTAAACGTGTTTCGAATGAGTTGAATACAAACGGTTCAGAGTACTCTACAACAAAACATATTAACCGCAATCACAAAACCTACAACAAATCAACAAAGATAAATGCTTCAAAATATTACCGATGTTCAGAAACCGAGCCAAGTGAACAGTTAATTAATAATGAATCCGATGATAACATAAATTCTAGTGCTGTCAAGTACTATGATATTAAATCTACAAATGTAACTGATTGGGGTAGTGTTTCTTCATCTGAATGGGGTGATGATATGTGTGTAAGTAGTTAGAAAACATTCATATTTTTATTAATTCATTAGTTTTCTCAAAGTCATCTGGAGATGATTTTTACTATAAGCTAACTCAGTTGATGATGCGTTTTTTTCCAAAAAATATTAATTTCAAATCTGTAGGTTGAGCCTGCAATTTACAGATCTGTACATGGACATAACATAGAGTTTGAAACTTAACAATGAGTCTTTTCAAAGTTTACATTATACACAAGAAAGCATAGCTAGAGTGTTTTGTTAACTTTTCGTACAAATAACATCGCAGAAAACCTAATCACTAAACTTTTGTTGGTCATAACTGCTAATTTCTATCAGGCAGATAAAATATACAGTTTAACATCAGTCCTAGAAAACGTAGAGTTACTTCACAAAAAGATTATTTTTTCAAAGTAACAAGTAGTTGACTCTAGTTTAAAATTAGTAGTTACATAAAATGGAGTTGTGTTTCATAGAAAAACGTCTTTTTCCCTTTTATTTTAAAAAATAAGCTATTCCCACTGAAAAGATGAATAATGAATATAAAATACTTAAATGCCAATTTTGAAGATATTGTAAGTAATAAAACCATAGTCGAGTGATTAGACATGATTTGACTATTTAAATCCTACAACTATGCCCCATCAATTTTATTTTAAACCAAATTATTACCACAGAGTTCCAAAATCAATCAAATGAACATCACTATCTTACATAGTTTAACCAAGAAAATAAGTTAATTGAGTAAATTCAAATATTACTAACTCAAAGCTAAAATTATCAGAGGGTATAAAGGAATTCCTAGCCAAAGATTAAGGATTTAATACTTTATGATGCAATGTTCTGTGTAGCTGATCTCGTTAATAGTGACTATTCACTCAAGTCAATCAAACACAATAGTGACATTTAAGATCCACGTCCTGATTGTTTCTGCTACCTCTATGTTTTGGTTGGGTTTGCCTATCGTGATGAGCCATTCAGGCTATACCGGCCGAAATAATCATTCCTCAAGGTCCTGTCATGTCAAGTAGGTAGACTGAAGAACGGAAAGACTAAAAGTAGCAAACCCAAGGTCCGAAAACGAAACCGTACTACTAACTGTACAGAGGTGTGACTGCAGTAAGGTGTTTCTTTCAGACAACTAGCATAACAGCGATGCTGCCTTCCCATAAAGAAGAGTAGGGTTAGAAAACGTCGACTCTAAAAATGCATCCTTCAACTTATCCCACGAATATCCGTCTCCGGCGGTAGGGTTTTAACAAGTACGGAGCTAGCATAAAAATTATCCACAAACAGGTCGTGTGTGGCCACCCTCAAGTAGTTGCCCCTGGAACACTGCGGTCACGCTCTGAGGTCACTGAGATCAACTCTAACCCAATTTATTTTTTAGATATCTTTAGAAGAACCCTTCCACGATATGGGGCAACCGAGAAATGATAACCGCTTTCATACCTCTAACAGCACTTAAAACCACTATCTGACTGAAATCCAGGTATCTTTCTCTACAAAACTCAAGTTATTGAAACTTAACTTTATAAATCGTCTTGGATTAAATCTTACTAGTACTTTATTTACCAAACAGTAAGAAGTTTCGGGTACTACCGATTTAATGTTTCAAGGATATCTCATACTTATATTTATTGACATAGTGCACGAAAAAATTATTCAAGAATGCATATCGATAGGTATTAATTCTTTGACTTTACATATCTACTAGTCAAACAGTAATCCGGGGTGATTTATCGAGTGCCTATGTTCAGCATTACTAAAGAAAAGAAATCTTGCTTCATGATAAGTCTTTTTCAACTATATTGAGTAAATGTTTATTTAGTAGGTAAACAAGATAATTAACGGAAAAATGCTTAATAGAGCCATATGTTTTAAAAGGCTCATCCTGTTCTAACAGCAGAAAACCATAAATACTAAATGCGCCATAGATGTCAAACTATTTTCTAACTCAAAAAACTCGGAAATTGGGAGTTGTTAAAGTTTAGATATTTTTGGACATCGAAAATAGAAAGATCGAAGGGAGCAAAATAATGAATTGTGTTGATCAGATACCAAACATAGGAATAAAACAACGAAAAATAAATAAGTTTACACTCTGTTTAGAACCAGTTCGATGTAAAAAGGTATCCTATCACACGCTCATATGGCTTAAATTCTGTAAGATTTAAACAACGTGAAAAAATTATTAAAAGCATTTTTGAAATATATACAAAACATTTAATTGATAATTCAAATATGAACAATATTTGAGCGAACAATTGTTTTCAATAACTTCATCATCAGGCTCTACAGTTATAAGTCCATAATTATAATATTTTACAAAGTCCAAAATGGGGCATGTATTAATGAATTTAATTGATACTTTGATAGAACAAAGGAAGATGATTTATTTTATACAATAGGAAGAAACCTATTCTTACTAATGTGCATTGTTTTAGAATTAAATTAAGGTTGTTTTTTTTGTTAAAAATATACACTCTATGTGTATCTAAGCAACCAAGCTTCTTTTAATCCATAAGGAATTATAACAAATGATTTAATAACAGAAATGTGGCCCATTATATAAACCCAACAAATATTAACATAAAACTTCAGAAAATAACAAACGTGAGTTTTGTCTTTGATTTTTAATGAGTTTATCGTGTCATATACTCCTGATTAGAGAAATATGAATTTTTTATGAACGCAGTTCGAAGAATGCTCTGGACATAGGTTTTGCGCTTGTAAACATTAATAGGGAACTTGTGTCTAGAAACCTAAAAAATATATCCCCTTTTCAAGAAACCTGTTTTTCAGGTGTTTTCGTAATAAATTAAAGACATAGTTTTATGCTCAGTAAGTGAACATAAAACTAGTTTCACACGTCTAAAAACTAGAATTTTTTTATTCCGAGTTAGTATTAAAACCTTGAGTGACTAGCCATATCCGATACTCGTAGCACTACAAAAAATGCCACATAATAGTACATTTTTGTATGGTAAGTAATTTAAAGATACTTGGAGTATTGAACCGATTTCGTCTGAATAATCACACCCCACTAAATGTAAACTAACTACTAGTTTAGTCGGTGATTTAAATTATGTTACCTACGTAATTCACATTCAAAATACTGGAAATTGGAAATTTAAAAGTGTGTTGCGCCTGTGTTCAGGTGCACAAACTTTATTTTAAAAAACAGTAAGGAAGAGTACTTCTCAACCTGATAGTAATTGTTCGTGTCATAATTTTCCAGATAAATGAAATTATCGAGAAATACTTCTGTAGGCAACTTCTTGTTCCTCAAAATAATGTTTTTCCAAGTGTAATATATTTCAGCTGAGGGGTTGTTTTGTTCAACAATTAAAGTCACTTTCCAACTTGTTTTTCTCAAAGAAACATATACTGCTTTCAGTTTATTAACTTGAACTTAAAACAATAGATAAATTTAGTTTACATTTGACAAGTTATTCGAATTTTTATCAATGCTTAATCTGTTTTCGTCAACTATAATAGAATATCCTATGATTTTTATCAAACAAAATACATTCGCTTGACAAATCGGTGGTTAATAAATTGATTATTGAAGACATTTTTAACATATATCTGTATATTGAGTATGCAGATGATAATTTTCTCAAGTTTTACCAAAGCTAATTAACAATACATATCGAAGGAAAAATGGAATGCTTCATAGCAGTATACAAAGAGTATATATACGAAATGTTTAAAAAGCTATTCCTTAGCTTTGTGATTGAGATCATGAATAGATCAATGTAAGACCACCATTGAAAACCTGGGTCTTGGATGTGCACTGCTGAGGAGTCAATACTAGGACGTAATGGCCGTCCAGTTCTTCCAGGTTTACAATGGTATTCTAACTTTGATCGATTCATGATCTCAATCAAAAACTCGACAATCCCTGCAACCATACACGGGTATTTATTAACTGTTCTATTCCAATATGACGTAAATTGCAGATTAATTTGTGAAACGGAAAAATTACACTTGTGTTCTACTTTAATTTTTATGTGAGTTTCCGGTTTATATTAAAATAAGATATTTGGGCAAATAAAAAAATTCACAAAACACTGAAATAGTTAATTCATTTGTATTTTTAAAGGTTCTGTTTATAAACTTGGCTGAAGCAGGTTTTTATTGGGTCAGTGGCCAAACATTTTGTGTTGAGTCTGTATTTATAATTTATATTCAGGTTTAAAAACTGATAAAGAAATTGGACATTTTTTGTCTGTCTAGGTACATGAGATGATACATGTGTGTGTGGCATACAAAAGAATCTTTTCTACTTTCTATGGTTAATAATTGAATGAGAAAAATTAATCAACATTTAATATCAGACTAGTACAAAGCGTTACCCTCAGATGAATGCACATTATAAACAGAATATTTCGAAATTTGTATTAGTTTTCTGAGACAACAATTTTTATATATAAGTTTATAACTTGAGATTGGACAAAAGTTTAATTAACGGTAGTTAGTTAGAAGACAACTTCACTAGCTTGTTCTAAACTGAATGTTTCATTGACTTTTTTTTAGGTCAACTTGACTTTTTAGTTAATGGGGTTGAAGAGTTTACATACCCATTTGAGGATCATGTTTAAGGTTTATTTGGAGCCACCACAGATAAATTTGAAAAGTCGGTAACGTAATCGGGTCAGAGGTACCTGAACATCATTATGACTGTGAACCGAGTGAGATTACTGAAAAAGGTCATGTAATTCATATAATTTATTTTGTTAGTGAAAGATAAGCATCATAAACGACCATTTGTATTCAGATTTTTTACAATTTTTATGTTGAACTTTTTTTTGTTTGCTGCAAGACTAAGAACTATTACGAAAGGTCTACTGTTATTCATTCATTCATTCATATAGTCATTTAATTAAACAACCGATAACGTTGCTTATGAAGACGAATCGTAGATTGAAATATATAATACAGAAACGATAGATAATTAATATGTTTATGAAATGTGTGTTCCTCTCATTTTTTTTAAAAAAGTCCCCGTAACAGACTATACAACTGAATTTTAATTTCAATAATTCATTACCTTTTTTAAATATTTATTGTTCTGCTTTCGTCTGCACCTAATTTTTTGCATGAAACCAAATAACTACTCACAAATATTCTAATATATCCTTACTTAATTTGAAGGAGTTTGATCGTCAACAATCTTTCCGTGTACATGAAATGTTCGAGGAAATCGATCGTATTTTATTTGATAATCCGAATCTGGATCTACAAGATTCAATACTGAGATATACATCAATAACAACAACAAACGTTGATGATGAACCGTCTCGGTATACAAATATTTCAAATAGTATCAATTCGCCTTCACACACGGATGATTATGATTCAATGGGTTTAGATAATTTAGCATTATTGTCTTTACATTCAATTGAAAATCGAAACCCACGTAAGCCATGTTTTCTTTAAATCTAATAATCTATTTAATTTTATTTATTTTGTGCAAGCTGTACAAAAAGTAGATTTACATTTGTGCAAACCTTATTTACTGAAAATATCTGTCCAGCACAAGGATTTCGACAAGAAAATATTGATGTTGTTCAATGAAAAGGAGACACTTTCTCTAGGTTTTAATTTTTATGTCCCTATAACACAAATCTCTGAATTGACAATCAACATTCAATTCGAAAACCTATATGATCAATTGAGTACTTGGTCCCCTTCATTCTTAGATAATCATAGTTGATTTAAAGTTAAATTAGTGGATATAACGTATCTATTTCATTCTTTTGGGCCAAAGCAGAGAAGTGTACTAAATTCTCAGCACTTCAAATCATTAAAAGAATTGCGAAACAATGCCGATACTATTATACTTAAACCCGATAAAGGATCTGATGTTTTTATTATGAATAAGTTCGATTACAAAAATAAAATGGAATCCATTCTCAGTGATAAAAGCAAATTTATGGCTGTTGTTGACTTCTATGGATTACGTAAATTAGAAAAGAAAATAAACTCGAATCTAATGAAATCGTTAAACATGAATGCTATTAAGAAGGATGAGTTTAATTCATTAAAACCTATGGGTTCGGTGTATCCTCATTTATATGGATTACCAAAAATTCATAAGCCTAATATCCCCTTACGTTCAATTCTATCAATGTGTCGGTCACCTACACACAAACTTGCAAAATGGCTTACAAAAGTAATAAACCCTGTCCGAAATCAATTCTGTAAGTATTCCTTGATTGACTCATTTGGATTAATTAAATACTTAAAGGACATGAATATAAAAACAAAGACAATGTGCTCCTTTGATGTGAACACTTTATTTATAAATATACCTCTTAGGAAAACTATTGATTTTTTATGTGATTATATCTCACTCAATAACCTTCCATTGCCATTTCCTGTTAAAACTCCTAAAGATTTATTATTATTATGCTCTGAAAATGTAAAATTCACTTTTGAAAGTGAGCACTTTCGACAAATCGATGGCGTAGCTATGTGTAGTTCTTTAGGACCGTTGCTGGCTGATGTGTTTATGTGGTATGTTGAAAATCTAACTGAAGACTAAATTCAAAAGATGTGTCTGTATTAGCGATTCGTTGATGCCATCATAATTATAGGAGATAAATGTGAACCGCTTGTTAAAAAAACTCAAAACAAGTGAAAAGCATATTTCTCCTACGTGCGAAGAAGAGAAGAACAACCAACTTCCTTTTCTAGATATACTGATCAGTAGGAGAGATGATGGTTTCATCCAACGTTCCGTATATAGAAAACCGATATGGACAGGGCATTATCTTAATTTCCATAGTCACTGTCCAACTCATTACAAACGTGGATTAATAAAGGTCTTATTGAATAGAATCAATCGTATTTGTACTAGAGATACTATTGAAGTGGAGACGAAGCTCTTAACTGTGATACGTTACTGAATAATGGTTATTCATGGAAGTTCATAAACTGCTGGAAGGGTTGTAATACAATTAGACCTATGACTCTTCTGGCACCCAAAAAGTGAGTTTATATTATGTTACCATTTAGGGGCGACTCAAGTAGTCTAATGTTGAAACGGAGACTGAAATTGGCCATCAACAGGACATTTTATGCAGCCCAACTTGTCATTATTGGAAAGGCAAGGTTTATGTTTCACCCAAAATCCAAACAGCACATAAGCGATTGTGTCTATCAATTTAAATGTATGTGCGGTAACACGTACATAGGGGGGAGCAATCTTGATCTGCAATTAATGGTGGCGAAACACATACCTAAATGGCTGCGGAAACAAATGGATGCAATGGTCAGACAAGATTACAGAATAAACAGACATCTTCCTCGATTGCGAAACATTTGGTTGAAACTGGTCATAAGTTTGACATCAAGTCACCATTTGTAGTGTTATAAAAAAGCCTTCAAGGACGTATGCTAAGGTTTATTGAAGCCTTGACTATACGGAAATTGAAACTACCTTTATGTGTTCAAAAACAATTGGTTCTTACCCTTAACCTTCCCTGGTGATGCTGATTTATTATCCAGTGTGGTCATCACATTGTTTTTGTGTACTTTATTTTCTTTCTTTGTTACCGCTAACCTTAACCTGTCTAGTTGACCCTTTAGTTTTCATATAAATATGTCTTAACCAGTATATATTAACACCACTAAATTAACTACTTCTATGAATTCGGTGTTCATCTTGTTGTGCTAACGATGTGTGGCGACTTGGACCGATGCATATGTGTGCCTGGTTCTACGTTGTAGCTGACTGAGTGACTGATATGTGTGATTAGATTGTTCGAAATGTATTGCGCAAATATATCACATAATTCTGGTAAACTTCGTGTTCTCATTGCATTACCGAAATTTATCGAACGGACTAATTGTTTTAAATGATGTTAATTAATTATATCGCATCACGCTCAGCCTGGCTATATAAGTTCATTGGGGGGAATAAATTTACAGCATTTTGTTATGTGTTTGAGTTTTTTACCTACAGTCTCTTAAATATTCCGTAATTTTGAGCCTATATATTAATAATCTATTTTACTGATTGTTACAAAGTCCACTCCATAAATTATATTCGTTACAAATCTTGGAAAAAACATACAATACTCTTTAATCACATCAAATTTTTCATATAAAGTACAGTTGTATATCTTTTGAAAATGACATTTTCTGAAAAAAATTTCTTCTCTGAATCATGCTTCGTTTCAAAGTCGAATTCAATTTATGTTTGTATTTAGTGCCTCGTAGAGGTTTTAATCAGCGTTCCTCAGTAAAAATGATATTTGTTTATCTATTCATCGAATTTATTGAGTTCGTGTCAGAATGATTCTTATGTTATATGTGTAGAAAATTCCAATCAGTCTAGAATAACTGGTATAATTCTAAACTTCATGTTAGTTTAGCACCTTGAAGATTTCCTAACTTAGACCCAAATCTGGTCTTTGAATTAGACGCCAAATGTTTCATGGAGTAACGACCATGAATCGACGAGTAATCGTAAGCAAATAATTACTACATACATTTTCACTGTTACAAGATAAACAATTAAGATCTTTAGCTCAGTCAGCTAGAACGCTGAAGGCACTCATTTTTTAGTAGTTTTGTCTTGTAAAAAGTAAGTTCAGTTGTCTATCAATAATTCTGAAGTCATTTTGAAAAATATTTTACTCTTATAATCGTTCAAAAATTTACCGTAATAAATCCGTTTTATTCTGGGTTAGGTGTAAATCAAATTTTCCTTAAGTCATGCTAATAATATCGATTATACATCAGTTATACTACTCTGAATTTTAGTCGATGAAGCGTAACAAGTAATTGTAACTCATGGTTGTTAGTTTTTGTAATATGAGTACGAACAAGGATTCGACATACAATCAGTTGGTGAGTTTGATATTGGATATTTAAAATGTGACAGAAAGTTATTGTAAGGGGAATAGGGTACAAAATAAGTGATTGGACTTAATTAAGATTGACGCCTATATATATATATATATATATATATATATATATATATGTAGAGTAAAAATGAGGTTATATGCTATTACTGGAACAAGTAAACCAAACAACTGAGGCAACAGTGTTTCAAGATATTCACTTTAATTATCATCATAATTATCCACTTACCTATGCTTACTATAATTAGCTAGTAAGTATGATTATTAGTTTACCATTAGAAAAAATTATTAAGTTTTATCTAATGAGTATTTCGCAATGCATCAGATTACCTGGAACTAAATTGCATTTTACTATCGGCTAACTTAATGAATAGATTTATAGCCGTAGGTTTCTTTCAACCAAGTTAGCTGGCCAGCAGTGTTCATTGTCACGGTCTATACTTGGATATCTTTTACGCGTGGATGCTTTTTTTATTGGTAATGAATTTATGGGACTATACATATAAAACCACTCATTCAGTAATAAATTTCAAGCAATCCGATGACACATTTAGTTGTATAAATATTTATATGCGAAAAGTATCCTTATTTTTCCTACCTTCTAATTTATCTAGTGTGACCTTCATTTTCCACACATGTCTTAGCAAGGAAATACGCGATAAGGTTATTGGAAATGCATCGTGTGAATACACATAGTTCTGATAAACTTTTTCTTGTCGTCGCATGATCTAAATTATTATCCTATGGACAAGGTATTTTAAAGTTACACGGGCCTGGTATGGTTTCTTGTTTCACATGATTACTACCTTGTACCGGAAACTCAACCATTTGACAGGATCTACTCATTCAAGTGACCATATTAATTTTTCTTATTGCATGGCCACTCAGACTCAGTTAATGCCGCGACATTTCCTGAATTTCCTAGCCGACCAGTAACTAGTGAACAGGCATAACAATCAGATGAAAACTGAATAAAATTGTACTTAAAAATATACCAAATACGTAAGCAACTAGTACTTAAGGTTCATAATGTGTAGATAAGGGAAGGTGACACTTTAGCGTCTAAAGCAAAGGATGCCAGATTCGCATTTCACTGATAGCAATCATAGCCCCTAGAATGCATGTGATAGGTTTCCATCAAACAGGTTTAAGTAAAAAATCTTAACCACAGCCTACGCATTTCAGAACTACCTTGAAATTAAGTCTACGCTAGCTGAGAAAGTATATTAATCCAATATACGTATAAAAGAATAATTGGTTTTAGGACGGAAATTTTATACTTTGATTAATATATTACACCGAGAACCAGAATAGTGAACCTTATAGGCAAAAACAGTACTGATCAAGAAACCTTATTTCCAGAAGGATTTCAAATGAACAGTTACGAACATCTGAATCATAATTTCCCAACAATGAGTCGCAAGCAAAGTGATTTTCTAATCATGGTTTTTGTTGACCTCAATTTTTTTTGTTTTTATCATTCATTTCCCAAGACCACTTCAATACAGTCTGCACAACAGTAACCATTACTAAGTCACTCGCATAAGAAAAGATATTAGTTTACTAACATACTTAGTGAGCGATCTGTTCTTTTTTCATGACTGATCTTTGTCCGAAAACAGAAACATCAGACAGTTTGATTTTAATTACATAAACTCTATTAAAATTACCTTCTAAGTCATCATAGCACATCTAACCTAATCGCCAATGGTTATATTTAGCGAATTTAAATGGCTATATTTGACTTAATCCATAATAACAGTGGTCTATATTTTTGCATAAAATTGACCGACCCAAAGTTGAACTACTTGTCCAAGTTGTAAGGGACCCAGTTTTGCCATAAATATCGTGAAAAACAAAGGATAAAAGATGCATATTTATTAGTAACATTTTGTCTGTCTTCTATTGATACTTATTTGATCAACGTTGTCTGCAAAGTGAAAACTAAGTAATTTAGTTTCAATGTAAATAGGAATTAATTTCAAAATTTATGAGTTATGTTAAAAATTATTTTATGGAATTGCTTGGCGTTACACTTTCCTATACGGAGTAGTAGATGTTATATTTTAGTATGTAATACTTTAGAGAGTTACTGTTCTGTTGGCAAATATTTATTCATTTGGTAAGTTGTAAGAGTTATCAGATAATCATGTCAAATCAATAAACATTTTTTACAGCAATCTGAAAAAGCCTCATTTTAATTATCCTTAATGGTTATCAACAGGAGCTGGTATTCAATCCAGAAAAGTAACCTAAATAAAACTTTAATTAGCATAACATTTCAGGATAAAAGTTCACGTTAGAAAATGATGATTTAATTAACATTGAACGCTTTTCTCAAAGATATCCTAGTGAATTAGAAGATATGTAAATAAGTAGTGTTGTTTTGTGAGAGTAAATGTACAACAATTCATGATTGATTAGAAAAACAAAATATATATCAACATGGGAGCGCAAATCTATTTGGGTTGTTAAAGACACAAAGAAGCAACTATATACCCTTATTGTACATAGGTTTTGTGAATAGAAAGAAGCATGATTCTGTTTTGTCATTTATGCTTAAGATTGACAATTAGATACAGTAGCGTTAAGGTTTCACGCAAGCATGTTTTCGATTTTCAGCAGTGAAGCAAAATGTTTGGAAAAAAATGAAGTAATATTTTGCAATCAATTAGTTAAAGAATATAAGCGACCCTAAAAGGAAGAAATCTGAAAAAAACGACTTTATAAGTTCACATAAAGTCGTATATCCCTGACAAAAGTTTAGTCTTTACCATTGTCAGAACTTATAACATAATACATTCTTTTAATAAATCCCAGTAAGAATAATCTAACATTTACTTGGTCTAGATTCAAAATCAATTATAGTCTTACGCCCTGTCATGTCCATGAGGGCTTAACTTTTCTCTATATCCGATGCATAAAAAACCAGTTAATTCTGAAACTTTTACCAGTTTATTTCAGTGGATACTAGGGAATTTTGTTGCACACTTGAACTAGTTATTTGTAAATACTAATACTAGCTGAGTAGTTTGTCACATAAAATTTGAAGAATTTCTATCTAAATTTAAAATGAACCACTAGTTATCTGAATATGCTATGTTCAAAATGTGTTTATACCTCTGACATTGGTTAAGTAGCTTACTTTTTCTCGAGTGTTCATTGAAGTTTATTAAAAGTAAATTTGTAAACAGTGTTTATCAGGTTTGATAACGAGCTCATACCACATTTCTTGTCAGGTTCTACGTTGTCTATTATTAATTGATTAACCATATACCATAAACTTTTTTGGTATTTTTTCGTACCAACTATGAACTATCTACGTATCAGCTGATTCTTGTGCAGATTAAGATAAAAAAGCATTATCAAACGGAGTAGGAAAAATGTGATGTCTCATTGAGAACGGTAATAATAAAAACCGGTAAGTATTTTCAATAATCAAATCAGTAACCAAGACTTTTAAATCGTGAAATCTAATTGTTTTGTTTTTCTAGACTCATTAGCTGATAGTTGCCTATGTTATCTAGAACCATCGTGAATTAAATTTGACGTTTTCTGACTGACAATTTCGTCTAGCTTATGAATGGTTACTTGTAAATCACAATCCACCTTGTGACATTTTAAATATTTCTTGGATTATTTAGCCATCTCAATCTGTTCATTATTGAACAATATATTACTATAATCATGATATTTTTAAAAAACCTTTGTAATGTCTCTTTGTACAAAAAGATACTTTTATGAGTAATCATATCGTTAAAATGCAGTATTCAAATAAACTGGCATTCCGAATTCTACTTAATGGTAATACCGAAGGAATTTTCATATACCAGTAACAAATAATTCCGCATCTAATTCATGACTGATATTAAATCACATTCTAAAATATATCGATGTCTAACATATATGACATTGTTTCTTAATTATCCTTGTCTGTTGTGCTAAATCATGAATTAATAGCTGAGATATTTTATTTTGAATTATCAACCCATAGATAAACCTGTAAACATTATGATATTTTGTATATTATAGATTGGTAACTTTATCCCTCCCGTAGAGTAGCTCTAGATGATAGTTTGTATATTCCCTGAGTTATATTATTATTTAATTAAATGTAACATAAACTGAGTGAAAACTATAGACACTGTTATAACTTATTAATAATAATAAGAAACATAAGAATAATGAATGATACGGTATTTGGCTCTAGGTGAATTTTGTTTTATTAGCTGGCCAATCATACTTAAAACTCACCCAGATCATTCTTTTGATATGAAGATCTATTTTCATCATCTCGTAATCACAATAAATAATTGATACTTTATCTTAAATAGAGTACTTCAAATTTAAAGAAAACCCATTGTTTGGTAATTTGTCACCTCGAACCTTTTAATACGACTGAAAAGAAATATCTTACATAATTTGAACATCTTACTTACTTACTTACGCCTGTTACTCCCGATGGAGCATAGGCCGCCAACCAGCATTCTCCAACCCACTCTGTCCTCGGTCTTCCTTTCTAGTTCTATCCGACTTTTGTTTATTCTTCTCATGTCTGTCTCCATTTCTCGGCGTTATGCGTTCTTTGGTCCTCCTCTTTTCCTTTGACCTTCAGGATTCCATGTGAGGGCTTGCCTTGTGACGCAGTTGGGTGATTTCCTCAATGTGCGTCCTATCCACTTCGAGCGCTTCCTCCTGATTTCGTCCTCCACTGAAATCTGGTTTGTTCACCTCCACAGTAGGTTGTTGTTGATAGTGTCTGGCCGACGGACCCGAAGTATTTTGCGTAGACAACTGTTAATAAACACCTGTATCTTCTGGATGATGGTTTTCCTAGTTCTCCAGGCTTTCACCCCATACAGTAGAACTGTCTTGATATTTGTATTGAGAATTCTGATCTCGGTGTTGGTTGGCAGTTGTTTTGAGCTCCAGATGTTCTTCAGTTGTAAATATGCTGCTCCTGATTTGCCGATCCGCGTCTTCCTATCTGCCTTAGATCCACTGTGTTCATCGATGATGCTGCGCACATATGTAAAGGTTTCCACATCCTCCAAAGCTTCTCAGTCAAGTGTAATTCGATTGGTGCATGTTGTATTGTACCGGAGAGTCTTGCTTTTCTCTTTGTTCATATTGAGATCTACTGCTGCTGAGGCTGCTGCTACACTGGTGGTCTTCTGCATTTGTTGTTGCGTGTGTGATAGAAGAGCCAGATCATCTGTGAAGTCTAAATCGTCTAGCTGCATCCTAGCTGTCCACTTCATTCCGTGCTTTCCTCCAGATATTGACGTCTTCATGATCCAGTCAACCACCAGGAGAAAGAGAAAGGGTGAGAGAAAGCAACCTTGCCTGACACCGGTCTCTACCTCGAACGAGTCGGTGAGTTGTCCTCCATGCACGATTTTCCATTTTAGTCCATTGTAAGAATTCCGTATGATACTGACTACCTCCTCAAGCAGGCCGTAGTTTCGAAGAAGCCTCCATAGTGTTATCCTATCCATGCTATCAAATACTTTCTGGTAGTCAATGAAGTTGATATAGAGTGATGAATTCCATTCAATTGATTGTTCCATAATAATCCGTAGAGTTGTGAATTTAAACGTCTACAAACACTAATTTTATTGCATAGATAATTTGTTCAAAAACAGTCAATATAATCACTAATTAATTGGTAAAAGTCTATCATTTACAGAAATTTATTATTTACAGTACATTTAATTATAATTATCAGTAAAACAAGGTAAACTAAATACTATATCATTACCTTTGAGTTCAATCAATTAAAAATGAATGAATTGTTGTGTTGTTGTGATTATTTATTTGCTTATTTCAATAACCAATACGTTAAATAATAAATTAGTGAGATAAATAAACGGAGGCCATAAGAAAACAATTTGAGTTACTCTAAGTGTTTTATAATCGTTTGAAATTAACAAATTTTGTTTTAAACTAAGTCAAAGTAAATATTCGTTCTGTCTTGTAATGTTACTTGCAGTGTATGTAGTTAGTTTGTTCGAAATGATGAATGGACAAAATTATTATTTAAGTCATTTGTTTTTTTTTTCTTTTTAATCAAAATATTTCTACAGCTTATCAGTATCCTGATCATTTTAATTCAACAGTTACCAACTGTATAAATAGTATTCCTTGTGGAATCCAAGATCATTTATTTTATGAATGCAAAGACTGGTTATCTCGATTCCCACATTTACGCGTTGTTGGTAAACAAATAAAACTTGCTGATGAAAATGAATCTACTTTTCATCATAATGATAGTAATTTCATATCAGGTAGAAACTATTGTTTATTTATTGCTTCAGTTTTTGGTTTCTAAAATCAGCAATACTATGAACTTTCACTGGAAAATATAGGTAAAACTCTCCAAGATGAAAACTAGTTTTCATAAAGTTATGTTTAGACATAGTTACAAATGAAAGCTTCTCCGAGTACTTTACATTTAATGCGCTGTGAAGGTTCTTGTATTAAACAAAAGCCACAACGACATAATATTTTGTTGTTGGTTCCAGTAGCTTTCTTCTGTAATGATTTTATCAGACAGTAAGAGTTTTATAAATATCTGTCATTGCTTATTTTGGCTACCTACCGATCAGGATTTATATGTGTTGAAGACATACACTTCGAAACCTTTTCCTGGTTGCCTCAGAATAGAATTCATAATGTTACAATAGTTCAGGATAGAGAAATAAGGGTATATACAGAGTTGTCACCTTGGGTTTTTGAGACAGATATAGGCTTAATTTCTCAATGTCCCAGTTGTAAGCATAACTATTTACCACTGTTTAATGTAAGCTTCATGCACACTTGTTTACTTCTGCAGCTAAAAGCAAACTGAATGTTCGCCTCTACAGACAAATCTATTTGTTGTTCAAAATCATGTGATTTTGCTACCGTGTTTGCTTCCTTGATGACTACTTTACCTCGTACACTTCTCAGTTTAAAGTGGCTGTAATCGATAATATACCCTGGACCTAGGTTTTGTGCTGTTTGGTACTTTTCAGTAAAGCGTACCTGTGATCTTAAGGGGACTGATTCTCTCTGACTCATTCAATCCCATGCCACCCATGTTCACAATCATACATTACTACTGAGCTATCTGGGCCTCAACTGACCTCCTTTAGGATTGAAATGTATATACAACTGATTGATCACTGGGTAGTGACCATTATGTGAATCAAGCTCTTCTTAGTGCCTATTATTATTGTTATCTGTTTTCATTGTCAACGTGTTATATTTTAGTTAGTTATAAAGTGTTTTCCGTTTCATGAGAAAGAATTCCATGAGCCAAGTATATCCGATTTTTATACTTATAACTAAACGATAATCAAAACTTGAGTGTACAGCCTGATATATTTTATACTGAACGTCCACAGGAGCACTCGAGAAAATGATGATAATCGTCTGGTCTCATATGATCGAGATAGGTTTCTCAAAGTTACAGTTAGATGCCTATGATACAGTAACTCACAAATGACATTTGTGAAGGGCTAGCTATAGCACGAATTGGCTGAAGTTGAATATGTGATTTGGTGAAATATATTATAGTGAATAAAAGTTGTCGTGTTCCTTAGATAATGTCAAGTTTCTGGTCTCATAGATACTCACTACTAGGCCATTCAACAACTAGAAAGCAGCGGCTATCTACCACTCCATAGTTTTCAGTAGTCTCCTAACTAATATTAGTTCACAAGTGCTAAGAATTATCCTCAAAATAATACGTGTGCATTATTTTTATTCTCAAAGTGTATGCTAAAACAATGATATTTTGTCAGATTCCTTTTTGACCGTAACGAAATTTATTTTAATAAGTGTTTCAATAGCAAACTGTCAACAATTCATATTATTTATTTTACATAACATTTTTAATTTTTATAGAGTTCTCTAACATGATTAACGTATCAAGCACAACAATGAATACACCTCTGAATATGAGGAAAGGCATCACCACTGACAGAAGGTTAAATCATACACAGTAAGCTGTTATTATCCCATACCTACATTAATTGAGACTACATTTAAATTTCAGTAGAATTCGGATACCTCTATCTCAAGGATGAAAAACTAAAACTAGTTTTCTTGTTGAAATCTAGTTATAGTATTTTAAGATTTTGTTATCATCCTCTCACAATTTCTACCTGTTTGCTAGATGTTTGAAGTTCCGTATGGACTTAAAATGGTATCAGCCGTGTGGCAATGTTACGTAATTAGTGATTCTTCGCAAGCACTAAAACATTCACGGACTTTTAATTTGCCTTTATTTTCATACCTTGTGCCTTGTATTTCGTTTTTAAGAGGTTTATTTTAGTTGTTTTTAGACATCAAACATAGAAAGACATGTGTATTACTGTTCTTATTACGTGACATAAATGATTACTCTCGTTTCTCAGTATTTTTTACCGAATTAAAATTCACTGATTATATTCTAATGACTTTATTTAACGATGATATGAAATATGGATGAGAACTTGAGTGCTCTTCCATCTTTTCATTGATAATTCGTACGGTACATTCGTTCGCTTATTAGTTTGATATTTATAAGAAAGACGGTTAACTGTACTGGAAAACACACAAGTTAGGTAGACACGACAATTTCACATCGTCAAAGTCTTTGTGTTGATTTATTTAGAAATAAACTTTATAGCAGGAGGGAGAAGAGAAACCAACAATATTCGAAAACGACTTTTGAAAGTTCCCATAGAGAACAAGGAATATTAGAGCTCTAATACCTTTTGTTTTTCAATAGCGGAATGAAAATAAGAGAAAAAAAGATTTCGTAAAGAAAGAAAAACGGTGTTGTTTGGAAATTAAAAAATAAAAAATTGAGGACGTACTCACCATGCTAATCGATTACCAATCACGTGATTTAAAAGTACGTCAGTTTAAGTAACCTGTTATAGATATATATTTCATCAATATTCCACCTTATTGGTTTTGAGATATACGACTTAATTACATTCAAGTACACCATATACATATGTATCTATGGAATTCAAAAGTTTTGACACTGAACTTATTTGTAACATTTCGAACTATTTTCGAAGGAACATCCTACGGATGCATTTAAAATATCTGTCTTGTAGTAAGCTAATTATCAAGAATTGTCCGTAATAAGCATTTCAAAAAAATTAGATTACCTCAGAATAGGTGAAAACTAAATATTGTGGCTTTGATTACTGTTCATCGTCCATATCCAGTTAAGGACATTGTGAATGAATAGTATTTCCACTTTTATGCAATGTTATTGTTATTGTTTTGGGTGACCAACTTGTAATGTACGGATTAAAACATCCAGCTGAAATTTTGATTTCAAAATACTAGCCAGTTGATATATACAGTTTAATTGATCCATTTATTTTTTCTCCATAGGATTGAAATGGGGAAAATTGAAGAACACCTTTTAAATCCACCAACATCCGCTAATTGCATGGAGGAAGAGATATTCGCTATAGATGGTGAATATGAAGAATTTATGGGTGGTGTAACCGTTAGTAGGTGAGTATTTATTGGAACATGTGTTAGACATGAGTGGTTGTACATGATAACATGCTATGAACAGAGTTGTATTATATCTAGAGTAATATTTACAGACGTTTTCGAAAAATGTTTTTTGAACTAATTTTCGTAGCCCTTTCTATTAATAAGTAGTTTACTTATAAAATCAAAAAACCTCCGATTATCGCTTTGAAACTGAGTTATAAAACATCAGTAAGAAAGCTATCAGAACTTGTGTCGAGGAAATATTTGACTAACCTATAAACTATTGCGTCACAGGTTGGAATTGGAGCACAATAGTTCGTACTCTTTTCTCTACACATCGTATTTTGTTTTCAGACAACATTCGTGACTAAAGATCTAGTACATATAATGTTGAATTGCTACTGAGTTGCATTATCTACTGTGTTACAGTTTTATGATCCAAGACTGTAAAAGTTCAGAGGATATCAGTATCGTCATTGAAGTTTCCATCCCATTAAATAATATATGTTTGAGAGGTTAAACCACAATAAACATTTTCTACCCATAGAACATTCTTTTGCTGTTTTTGAGAGGATTGATCCTTATTGCTCTCACCAAATATAAACACGTTAAAACTTGTCTAATTTTTCATGTGTTAATCGGTTTAAATGCTTTTGTGGGAAGTGAGAATTAATGGACATGGATGTCAAATTGTTTGGTATATCAGACCAAACATTTTCTAGTGTTAGCTTTAATTGTTGTCATCGCTTGAGTTCGAACAGACAATCACTATCATTGTAATCAAGAAATATTTTCGAACACTTTTCTTTAGTAGATAGAAAGAACTCCGTTAGAAGTCTCTAGACGCTATGTAGATTAAAATGTTCTTTGTGTTGCACACTTACCAACGTTCGTTATTATATGTAAACTTTATTTGTTCAGCTAAGCTTAAGTATACTGAATTACATCACATATACAGTATCTTTTCTTTGGACGAATATGGAATGTTGAAGTTATAGCTTATTTCTGCTGTGATTCATTCTTGTTGTTGATATTGGTAGGATTTTGTTTCAATCGATTCTGTAATAAGTAAATTTGTCATCATATCATAATTTCTTAGACATGTCTCGCAGATAATTAGTTGAAGAAACTAATTGTAAACCATATGTTGCATCTACGCGTTTTTTTAATAATTAATTACCGTATATCCATATCTAGACAACTCCGATAAATATTTAAAACGAAGACATTTAATGTCATTGTTGTTATGTTTCTTAAATTCCCTAAAATGATAATAATTTCTTTGATTTAAAGTACATATTTCATTTCCCTAATGATAAAGCCAAGGATATTAATTTACAAAGATCAATAATTACTTTATTAATTAACCAATGAAAACCCATCACTACGCAACCTAGTTTTGTTAGTTGTATTCAGTGACACTATAAATTACTTTTCTAGAGGAATCAGTGAGATTAGAGATGTCCATGTAAGTTTCCAACAAAAAGGGAGGGAGACAAAGAATAATATTTTGTTTTATTAGAGTTTACGAAATCAATACTACATACTGTTTTCCTCAGTGGTTCTTATCTGTATTTAAGATTATTCTCTGATTTTATATCATTAAGTCTTATTTGTATTTGAGACTTCTTAAGTAGACTGTTGTTTAAACGGGCTTCGTTATTTCGTTGCTTAAATTTTTAAATGTATATTTGTCAGCTGATGAACTGTTGGAAACCAGAAATTAGATTGTAACTCCTCCCTAGTTTTGAAGCTTTTCAATCTGGTTACCTTTAGATCCAAAAAAGTAGGACCCCGAAAATTCAGATCCCTCAATAATTAAGATATTGATGAGTCAGGAATTGCACTGCAATGATCCATGTCTCCAAATTCAGACAATTTTATGTGGTACACCGATCCACAGCAAACTTCATCAGTGAGCAACTACTTTCATCTTAAATATGGTAAAAAATAAATTACAACGTCTAACAAGAATTTTAGTAAAATTATTTAGATGCCAGTAAATAGTTTTACGGCTGACATTAACTTATTGTGAAAACTGCCAACTTATATAATTCCTTAATAGGATTATTCAATAGCAACTTCTTTTATAAGCGAATAATTCTCCAGACTTATGCTTTAGGTACACTTTATTTGAAAGATAATTTGTTGTACTATGATATTAAGTACAAAACAGTCGTAATTGATGGGATTAAACACAGAAAATAGTATTTTAAATAATTGGAAACAAAGGACTACTTCACTTTGTTTAAAAGCAGCTTTCTATAAGACTCTTCATAGCAATTCATTCACGTTCACATAAGAATTTCACGTGTTCTTTTATAGTTGAAACTATGACGAAGTTAATCCAAATTTTAGGAAAGTTAATTATACCCTATT